>CM023457.1:102997297-103117804 GCA_013339765.2 Haemaphysalis longicornis
AGGAGAACGGCGGCAGAGCGAGAGACCAAAAGAAGCGCGCGAAGCGGAGGAAAGAGCGCGAGAGGCGACGAAGCGAGAGAGAAAGCAGGGGCGCCGAGCGGGAGAAAGAGCACGCGAGGCACGCGCGGAGCGAGAGAGAAGAGAGGCGCGAGAATCAGAAGGAGCGTATGCAAAAACTTGGGCTCGAATCTGAAGAGCGGTTGCGAAGGTATGAGTTGGAGCTGGAGCGGAGAAGGCAGACGCCCTTGCGCTCGGACACCCGCGAGCGGAAACAATGGGGCACAGACCCAGCTAGCTGTATAGCGACAGCAAGTTGAATGGTTCCGGCCACGTTTGGAGGTTGTACATTGCGATGACAAAGCAAGCAGCAGTGACTCCTACACGAGCTAGCATTTCCGCCTATGTCGAACGCCCAGAGATGGACATTGGGATGAGGAGCGACGAGGTAGCGCGTCCGGTGATACCGTAGAGCGGTGTAATGAAGTGATGCTCGAACATGACGAGCAGCCTCGCAGGCAAAGTTTGGGGATGGAGCTGCAGCGCATAGGGCAGAACCCGTCGAGCGGCCCCAGTTATGCACTGACAGCAAAGTTGAATGGGGGCAGCCCGTTTTTCAACTTGAAGACCCGAGAACAACGAAAAGCGACCGTGGCTGCACACAGGTGGCGAGCGGCTCAGCCGGGAACAGCTGCATGGAAAGGGAAGCGAGCGTGAGGAGTGTTCCAGCGAGCGCGGAGTCAATGGGTAGCCCTGTTGTTGCGAGTGTATGGCCGCAAGTTACGTTTGCACCGGACACTGCGCTAATGCATGCTGAACGTGCTGGCACGGGCAATACCCAAATTATAATCGGTGGACCGGAGGAAACTGGAGTCGCGCAGGAAAGTCTTGGGGCCCGCCGCGCTCCCAATTACGCTCGAAAGTTGCACGAGAAAGCGAACTCCGTGTCGGGCGTTCAGGAGCTCGCCCAGAAGAGAAAGGAGATAGAAGACGAGAAAGCATGTGACGAGACGGAGCGAAAAAGAGACAGGATGACGATCGGGCTGAGGAAAAGCAGGAGTTAAAGGCGGATAAGGGAGCTGAGAAGGTAGACTGGGTTGAACATGCAGAAAATGGAAGAGGAAGTGAGAGAGAACGCGAGAAGGCGGAGGATGAGGAGCTCAGAACGTTTGAAGAGGGTAGGAACGATACGGAGATGTCGCGTGGGTTTGGTTGTCTTGATGGTGAGAGTGTAACCGAGGAGGCCGATGGAGAACACGAAAACGCACGCGTGGAGACTGCGAAACCAAGAATGAGAGCTCTCGAGGAGGTTGCGAAGGAGAGGGAAAACCATGTGACGAGGCAGCTACAGTTGAAACAGAGGAACGAGACGCAATCGGCGATCTCGCGAAACCGGTGTCTGAGATAGAGCTTCGTAGCTTTAGTGTTGGTTGCGGCCATTACCGAGATTTAGTCGGGAGCCGCGCTGGATCGGTTGACGCACTAAGTTCTGCGACCTGGCAGTGTGTCACAGGCCCTAGTTCTGAGTTGTGCCAGGATGAGTACGTGCTGGGACAGCCGAAAAACTGTCTTTGTCGGGCCGCTGCTCAGAATGCACCTAGCGTGCACGAGCGGTTTTTGGTAATGACAGGTGCTTGTAAGGTTGTTGTGGGGCAGTCTGTGCGTAGGGGAAAGAATGATCCCGAGAAGGTCGTCGCGTTCGCGGGCCGCCATTCCGCTCCAGCATAAACCCTTCGCTCACGCCGCCAGCATCGGCATTGCCGTACCTTGGGGCATTGGAGAGGCATGGCCGCGTGGCCTATGGGGCAGGAAACGGGGTCGCATTTTGTGATACCACTCCGTCTTCCCCGAAGTTGTGTTCGCCTCATGGGGCTAAATTGTCGAGACTTGCGTTGACATTGCAACGCTACGCGGTCTGGATCATCTGCAGAGGGGGCTGGAAGTACGCGAAGGCACTCCCCTGCTTTCAGAAGGTTGCTTGGGGAGGCTAGTATCGAATTGCCTCCGAGCCTTAACACCGCCACGACGGACGTGAACGTTCCCGTTCACGCGTCCTTTTTCGTCGGTGGTGTGTGTGTGTGTGTGTGTGTGTGTGCCGTGGTTGTGCGTGACGAGATGCCTCGGGTGCTCGATCCGTGCATCGAATTGATCGATCCGCGCACCGAACTGAACTGTCTGTGCACCGCAGGTGAGCGAAAGCTCAGCCGAATATTCTTGAAGGAACGTTATCAGGCTACGCCGTCAAGGAGGACATTTGCGCGCGTGCGCATAGTGGCAATGGAAACTTTCTTAACGTTTTATTTTTGTTGACTGCAAAATTGCCCGTGTTCTTTGCCAGTCCTTATTCCTTTTGTTCTTGTTGTCGAGTGCCGGAATGTTTGTGCGTGTTTGCAGTTACAGCCGCATCAGTGTTATAGGTTGAGTTGTCTCGTTGTTCGTGCCGTTTACGCGCCCCGACCCGAGACACGACCGAATTTCGTTTTACTTGCACTTAGTGTTTTCAGCATTTTTTTGTGTTTTCGGTCTGCTAGAGTATTCCGTCCCGTTTGAACGGCTAGTGAATAGGTTGTGTTTGTAGCTTAGGTGAGAGAGAGTTCGGATCACCTGAACTGCAGAGATAATAGGGAACTCATTTGTGGTTATACTTAGCTCCTTCCACGTGTTTTTTTGCTTGTTTGTTCCGCTGTTAATGCTGAAGAAGAGATGAAACCAGTGGCCCTTTTCAATTCTTTTCGGATTGACTGAACCAAGAGGTCCAGTAACCCTCTTAAAGGGCGGAGTTGTAAGGTCCACTTATGCGGTCAGTGGCCAGGCGCTCGGGCTGCGCGTGAGAACCCGCCACTCTGTCTGGCGACGTAGCACTGCCAACACTGCGCTGCAGCCGTCGCCAATTCATCACGGCGTGCACGGGAAACGGATTGTCTGGTCCACTGCATACCACAAGTATAATCCCCCATTGAGAAAGCAGACAGCACCGTTGGATTCCGGGAACGTCTGCTTGACGCGCGGAGGTGGTGGGATTACCGGCGTCGGGACGAGCGCCTCACGAGTCTCCAATTTCAACGCGCCCTGGTCAGCATGACGCACTGTCGCCGTCTTTCGCTTTCACCCCGCGGGGTCGCACGTACCTGCTCGTCTGCGAGCGTGCCGTTGACCCGAAGATGGCGGCGCCTCATTGAATATTCTGTGGCGTGCTGAGTGACAGCTGTCTACGTGAATTTGGGCACTCCCATACGCGTGTACGAACGCTACAGGGGCGTTCCCGAGAGAGGGTTATCTCGAGGTTTTATAAGGCCGAACTTGGCCGTTGGAAATCGTTCTTGTCTGAGCGCGAGCTGGGCAGCTGGGCAGTTCCTGGCGGGACAAGGAGTCTCGACCGTTAAAGCTAGGTCGGGATTTGTGAGACCCCTAGTCGAGATTAAGATCGCGTCGGAGGTTTAGGGTGCAGCGCCATACCGGGCAACTAGACGGATCTTGCGGCAAGACAGAGTCTCGGCCGTGGTTTCTCGAACGGTTTGTGTACGCTCCGAGAATAGGAGAGTTAGACGAAGTTGAGGAGCTCGAGTGATTTGTGCGCACTCGGAGCTAGCGTCTTGCCGAAGTTTGAAGTTTTTCTTTTTATTTCTCATGTACCCAGTTTTCGTACTGTAAATAAGCTGTATATAAACTCTTCGTTTAACTTCACCCAGCCCAACGCCTCAAGTTCATCAATTCGACCGCCAACTCCAAGAACTTCAACACCATCGCCCTGCCAGCCTCCTGCCAAATCAACAGGAGCCCGGGCGATTGGGTTCCTGATCGACCCCGGACTTCGGGGAAATGATCTCTACTGGCGCAGCCGACAGTATCTGGCAGAAGAAATCACCAGGCCGCAACCAGGGGCAGCAAGCAGACGCAAGCCCGCCTTCATCGGCGGCGGCCGAGCTCCGCGTTGAGTGGAGCGGCAGAGCCAACCAGCCCATGGCAGAAGAAGAGGAAGAAGAAGAAGAAGAAGAAGACGACGTTATTAAGTGCGAATGCACTTTATAAGCGACCCCGAACCTTCCGCCGTCCGCATAGCAACAGCTGCGGGTGCGCGCGCTTTTCGTCTTCCTTAGCAACGGGGGGAGATGGGCGCGCGCTGCCTGGCCGCTGACATGGCACATACCCACGTGGGAGATTGGCCAGGAATAAGTGCGAATGCACTTCTTAAGCGAGCCTGAATCGTCGCGCTGTCATAGCGCCTCCTCTCCCCCCTCGCCTACTCTCCTAAAGCCCCTTTACTACTCTCCAGCTCGCAACACCCTCTCTCGGCGCGCCAGCCAGGCCACTACACTATATAAAAAAAAACAGCATCCGGCGCCAGGTTTCGATCTGAGGACTTTGCGGCCGCAGCGCGACGCTCTACCGACTAAGCCACGGACGCGACTTTTTTTTTTTCTTTAATGCATGGAAATGTTAGAAAACTTCAAAAGACGAGACACTTAACACACAATTTAAGCACTAACAGACAGTCGAACAAAGATCAAAACTCAGGCAAGCAAACGCACGCATCCAAAAGAGGCAGCCACTCTGGTGGATCACTCTGCGCAGCATAAACGCTCCGCACCAACGCCGCCTGTTCCCGAAAAATGCACTTGGTCGGCCTAGGGGGTTCCGCATGCCGATCAGTCATACGGCACTTCCACAAGCTAAACAATCCTAGGAGAACGAAAACGTCATATGGCACCCGATTAACATCTTCAAATGGCAGGAAGCGAATGGTGTACGGGGTGATGTCGATGTCCTTTTTTAGTGTCCGCTGCAAAACGTCCCAGAAGAACACAGCGTCCCGGCACAACACAAAACAATGATCAATTGTCTCTGGTTGATTACAGAGGCGACAATTGTCCGACCAAGGAATAGACATTCCTTTTTCGCGCAGCCATGTCTTAACTGGGAGTGTGGAAGAATGAAGCTTGAAGAAAAATGTTTTTGCATTTGGCGGGATACACATGCTCATTACGCGTTTTAAAACATTGCTTTTCTGGTGGCCTAAGTAAGGCTGGCGATAAACAGGCACCGGGAATAGACTTTCAATAAGAGTGTTCGTCATAGTTTTCCTTGACATGCTGAACAGATATTCCAAGGAAAACCGCGCGGTAAGAAAGTTAAATGACTCCACGACCTCTTTGAGAAATCCCCATGGAGGCTTCGTATTGACCTCGCCCGTACATACAAGCAAAAAAGGCAAATGGAAACTTATGCGCTGCTGAAGTACAGTCAGTAAAAGTGGGTGATCAACCAATTTGTAGAAGAAAAAACGAGACACAAGTTGGTGCACAAACAAATGCATGAGCCCAACACCCCTGCCTTTAAAGGAAGAAACAAGTTGTCCCTGGCCATAGGTTCCCATTGAGAACCCCACACAAATGTTGCAAAAACTCTATGTAGGGCCTGAACTTTTGCTCGCGCACAGTGAAGCACTTGAAGCACATAAAGGAGCTTTGTGGCAAGGAAGACGTTACACACTCTTGCACGTGCAAACACAGAGAGGTCTCGCCCATTCCATGCCTGCGATGCGCGCTTAACTTGCGTGAGCGCTGATGACCAATGAGGCCCTGTGTTCCGTATTTGATGTAACGGCACGCCGAGGTACTGAAGTGGGGCGCTATCCCAAATAATACCAGCGAATGTAGATGGTTTTGTTCCCCATTGTCCGATCCAAAATCCCTTAGTTTTTTCCATATTAACATCCGCTCCAGACACATCGCAGAACTGCTTAGTCACTGTAAGGGCTTCCTGGACACTCCTTTGTCAGCACAAAAATACGCTATATCATCTGCATAAGCAAGCACCTTAACTTCGCACGATTGTAAGCAAAAACCTTTTACTCTTTGACTCTGCTGAATGCTGAGACAAAGAGGCTCGAGGTACAATGCAAACAGCAATGGTGACAGGGGGCAACCTTGTCTGACAGACGACTTGATCGCAATCGGCTCAGACAGAATACCATTGACGATAAGCTGTGTACTGCACCGATCATAGCACAGCTTGATGCCCTTATATAACACATCACCTAAGTTGACTGCTGCCAGAAGTGCGAATAAGAAATCATGAGAAACCCGATCAAAAGCTTTTGCAAGGTCAATTTGTATTAGGGCCATCTGATCTACCGAATCGGACACGCACTCCAAGACAGAACGAGCGATATGAATATTTGTGTGAATACTCCTACCCCGAATACCGCAAGTTTGGTGGGATCCCACTAAACTAGTGATTACAAATTGAAGGCGCCTAGATAAAATTTTTGCAAAAATTTTGTAGTCAACGTTGCAGAGGGAGATTGGTCGGTAACCCTCTACATGCCTTAGTTTTTCTGCATCCGCAGTTTTGGGGATTAGCACCGTGTGTCCTGAATAAAAGGTTGGCGGCAAGATATTATGATCATAGGCAGCCGTAAATACGTCCAAGAGAACTGGAGCAAGGATACCAGAAAACTTTTGATAGAACTCCCCACCAAGGCCATCTGGCCCTGGGGTCTTGTTAGTCTTAAGCGCGGAGATAGCATCCTTAACTTCCTCCAGTGTAATAGGCCCTGACACCATCATGCACTCGTCCTCTGTAAGCCTGGGAAGTAAGTCAATGAGGGAATGGAACTTTAATTGCTGAGTATTAATTCTGGACCCCCCAAATAACGTGCTGTAATGTGTGTGGAAAGCACTGACTATTTCTTTAGCTTCAGTATACCTAACACCGTTATAGTAAATTTCAATTATCTCCTTTGCAAGTGCGGATTGGCGCTCATCACTAAGACACCGGCGAGAAGGATAACTATCAAAGAATCTTTCAGTTCTGGACCGAATTAAGGCACCATGATACTTTTCAGTTACATATTTTTGCAATTGTCCTTTAACAATCCCAATTTCTTCCAAAGTTGATCCCGCATTGACTGCTTCCAGTTCGTGAAGCGCCACCAATGTACGGGAAAGTTCACGTACATAAAAGCGTTTTAAAAACGAAAGCCGAGCTGACTCCTCTATTGCGTCATTCCTAATTTCCTGTTTAAAGAGATCCCATTTAGTTCGGGAGTGTTTAGAATATGGTGTAAGCAATCAGATACCCTTTTGCAAAAAATTTCGTCAGCCAGTAGAGAGGTATTAAGTTTCCACAGATCCCATTGAGTCGGCTTGTTACGTGGTCTTGACCTACCGAAGTAGATTGAGACCATACAGTGGTCAGTAAAAAATATTGGACGTACATTATAGTCCGAAACACCAGAAACTTCCTCTGCTGATATATATATCCTGTCAAGGCGAGCATTTGAACTGCACTGAAAATGAGTAAAGTGCACTGCACTTCCTTTCATCTGACCGACATCAACAAGACCATGCTCGTGCACTAAATCGGCCAGTGTGGCTGCACTGCGGTCATAGCGCGCAGCTGGCCTTGAACGATCATGCTCACTGCAGACACAGTTGAAATCGCCCATAAAGAGAAGCTTTCGTTGTGTTCGGAGGAACTGCCCCAGCGACAAGAAAAAGGTATCACGGTCTCGACAATTAACTGGTGCATAGAGGCAAATGATACGCCATTCAACACCCCCAAGAACAAGGTCACAGCAAATCAAACGCCCTGAAGTATCTACAGTGCAGGAGAGACAAGAAAACCCTACTTGCTTGCTGATGAAGAGGAAACATCCGCCAGACAAGCCTGAGGAATGAGTGACGCACGCATTATAATGTTCTAAAAAGGGCTCTAATGCGGCCGCTGTGTCCTCATCACCGCAAAGCTTTGTCTCCTGAATAGCGGCGATGCTTACGTCCATCCGTTTTAGGAGACGTAAGAGCTGATACTGTCTTCTCCTGTTCCTGAGTCCTCGCACATTAAGTGTGGCAGCGTGCAATGCCGTGACACTTGCCATCCCGTTGGAGCAGCTTACGTAATTCTTCCTCCAGCTGAACCACCCTTGCGGCTGGCCTTGGACAATTGAGGCTTAACTTGCTTCTTGGAGCCGGCCAGCGGCACGCCTCCACTAACCCCGGTGGCCGTGTCGGCATGGTCCAAAACAGTGGACGCCTGCTTTTTGCCGGCACTGGATGCTTGTTTTCGCTGTCAGCTGGAGCTGGTCGTTTTATCGGTCCACTGCTGGCACCCGAAACGTCCTCAGGCAGTACCGAGGCATCCGCCCACGATGGGTATGAAACATCGCCATCGTCGATATCCCCAGAAGACATGTCGCTGCGATCGCTATCGCTTGCCGGAAGGGGCACTACAGTGTGGTCGTCACCCACCGCGTCATTTGGAGGCAGTAGATGCGTGTCCATTTGCTCTTCCTGCTGCTGGTCGCATGACGTTGCCTTAGACTGGCTGTGATGGGAGCCCCCATCCTGCTCACGATCTGGGGACACTGGAGGTGGACACATATCCTTGTTTTCTCCTGCTGAAGGAGCCGTGGGCACAGCCGTCATGTTTTCCGACAGCATCGACTGGCTAATCTCCCCTGTCGCATCAACGACCTCCGTGACGTCCATTACATGGGCGGAGAGGTCCTCATCCGTCGATGGTTCCTGACCTTGGCGGAGCTTGTCAGCGTACGTCATGACGCATCTCTCAGCGGTGTGACCATATCGCCTACACTCGCTGCACCGGGGTGTTCGGCATTGTCTCCGCACATGTCCAATCCTGCTGCAACGCAGACAAAGAGGTGGCCGACCAGGAATCAGAACAAGGCACTGGCTTCCATAAATGTCCATCATATGCGGCACCTCTGCGACAGAGACGCCGTCCTTAAGTATAAGGGACACTTCCCGAGCTCCAGTTTCCATGTGGTCCATACCTGGACACCGCCACATTTCGCGGACGACGGATTGGGTAGTCCCAAATGGCTCAAGAGCTTCTGTAATCCGACGGTTCTCCATGTGACGTGGCACCCAAAGTAACTTCATTTTGATGTTCCTTGTGTCCGGGTCAAACACCATACACTTGAGTCCCTTGACGGTGATGTGCTCAAGCTGAACTAACTTGTGCTTCACGGCGCTCGAGGCGCAAGTAAGCATCCACACGTGACTCATTTGGTATTGACCAATGCACACTACGTCACGAAGGTTTATCACGCGAGCCAGGGCATCCCTAAAGTCAGGAGCACGGTATGGACGGCCTTTCAAGTCCGCATGCAGGAGAACCGTGTTCAGGACAACATTACCGGTTGGGAGACGGGGAAGAATGATCTTGTAGTTATCCATGTCACTTCCGGACGAAGTAGAACCTCGGCACAAGGCCGATGCGCTGTTCCCAGCAGAGAGCATAGAAAAACACAGCCGTTCGGAACGGCGTCTTCTTCTTCTTCCACGGACGCAACGTTGATATCAGTGTTAGTAACGCGCCTTATATCTTTAACGCATTCAAACTACGTCGTCAGCGGCGTGCGTTGGCGACTCAGCGGCGTTATAGCGGCTTGATAACTGCGTGGTGTACACGTAATACTACAAACCCGCTAGTTCTGCTTTCTCTCACGTGACTGCGCCTCCTCTCCCTTCACTCCGGTCGGCGCTTCGCAGCTGCGGTGCGCTGCGGTGCGGTGCGCTCCTCCTCTCGAACATACACGTTAATTCACCAAGATTTCCGCAGAGGGACAAACGAGGCGTGTTAAGCCGAACGTGATCACGAGGGGGTGTTAATGTAACTAACGGGCAAAATGCCACCAAACTTCAACAAACTCCCCCTCATAGCATCACACCGTGCTTCGCACTTCCTCATACTCCCCTTCGGGGAAATGCGGGGGAATTTTTTTTTTCAGCAGACGTTGTTACAATTCCTGCTGAAGGGGCAGGAGCTTAAGGCATTGAGTGCCTGACGAGGGCTCCTGACCCTCGTCGGAAAGGAGACGGAAATGGTCAGACACATGAGGAGCCCGGAGCGAACACCACAGGGGGTGCGGAACCTTCTACAACGCGCAAACCCGAGTATCTACGACACTCGCCTCACACCGTAATAGCTGCATCTTCCAGTCGATCGGCCCACAAACTTAGGCAACAAGGTTTTCTCAGTAAAACGGTCGCTTTGGCGACCGAAGGAGTCGTCAACAACGGGAAAGAAATCAAACGCAAGGGGGGCTTCGCAACACTTCTTCGCTGCTAGATCGGATAGAATAAAAGACTTCACCTGACTACCACATGCAAAAAATCATGTTTTGCAAGGAGAAGCCAGTTTTGAGAAACAAAGATAGAGCCCAAGCTTTGAAAAATACGTCTTTACGCGAAAGTTTACTCATATTCGATCTATCTGCAAGTGAACTAAATCTGTTCGCATACGTTTGCACAATTTGTGCTGAGCAGTCAAATTAACCCACCTTTCTGAAAGAGTATTCAAAACGGTATCGCTATCCGTGTTCACAGGTTTTGTCTAACAGCGCACGAAACGTTGCCCCTCTCCTCACTATATTGTTACAACCTCCGGCGATATATAAAAGAAAGCAGAACCTTTTCTATTCAACGGGAGAGGGAGGGCAATCTAAGCTCACATAACGCATAATATTAAAGAAAAAATAGCTGTTTAGGCTTTCAAATGAAAGAAAATAAATTCCATCTGATATTATTAGCCTTTAGTTGAGGTCAGATGGGAAGCTCCACAATACTGAGTCCAAACCTATGGTATATTTCAGCGTCCTTATTTGTCTTGAATACAAGGAACGACTCAAATCCCGCGACAGAAGTTGCGCACACAAGCTCAGAAAGTGGTGTAATGGGGCCCTACAAAATTGCGTTACTAATTGCGGCTTAGCGTGGACTATGATGCGTACCGGGATGGGGGGGGGGGCACGGAATAATTTAAAACACCCAGGGATTCTTAAGCATTCAGCTATTTCCTAACCCCGGACACTTTTTGTGTCACTAATATTTTTTCTCATTCTTGTTCCTAAACTACTACAAGTTATATACAAGTTGGTCCGCACAGTCCTAAATGCACAGACTTAAAGAGCTTGCCCTGTTTTAAATGCAGAGCATTTCTTTAACTCACGATGTCACCCGGCGTTGGCGTGCCTCGGCGTCCGCAACCGCCGTTCCAGGTGCGCCCTCTCGCCACTCCTCCTCTTCCGCATCACGCTACCCTCCTCGCTCTCAACAACAGGTCCGCACCCCTCCCCCTACACTATATAAAAAATAATACTTACCGGCGCCTGGTTTCGATCCCTCGACCCTGCGGGCGGAACACAAGGTACATGGTGCTCTACCCACTGCGCCACAAAGCCGACACAGAATGGAAGGCTACGAACGCGCCTTATATCCTTGACTCATTCAAACTACGTCAAGAAGCTGCTGATACAACGGATTCACTACCTGTGGACGGAACGCGAGGTACATGGTGCTCTTCCCACTGCGCCACAAAACCGACACAGAATGAAAGGCTACGAGCGCGCCTTATATCCTTGGCTCATTCAAACTACGTCAAGAAACTGCTGATACAACGCATTCACTACCACCAACTCCCCAAACACTAAACGTTAACGCAATACACCCACCCCCTATGCGACGCATTTACTCGAGTCCCCCTCGCGGGGAGATGGGTCTTGTACTTGCTTTGTGCTACTACTACAGTCATGTCTCGTTTATATGGACGCCTCCGTTCCCCCCTAAAATCGTCCATAATGTGAATCGTCAATACTAACGAATCAATTGTCAAGAACAGAATCGTTCAAGGAAATACCACGGCTTTTCCTGTTTTTTATTTTGTAGTACCGGTCACACAATATTCTCCGAGGTTGAACTACGAATGTCCAATAATAACAAAAGCTTCCGAGACTGCACACTTGGCTCGGCGAACTTCGCTTTGATGGAAGAGGCCTGCAAAGGGGGTTTGAGTCGACGGACCTGTGCAGGGGGAGGGGGGGGGGGTACCGCCCCAGAACCCCCCCCCCCGTAGGTGCACCACTGATAGGGACCTTTCATAGGACTCGATAAACCACGAAAGTGAAATGTACCTTCACAAGAGCCTTTGAATGTTAATTTTGTATCGATATCAACTTGCACATCGCTATTCATATTATGTCGGTATGGCACCGTTAGACGCATCAACATTTGACACTAAATTATTACACGCGCCGGAGCATTGCGTAAATCTGAATGAAACCCCAGGTGCTCGCAAACCGTGTGAACAAAACCGACCGGGTTGTCAACGAATCGTTTGGTGAAGTCACAGCACGCTACAGGGAAAGGAGCATAATTTGGGGGTCGGAGCAGCCTTGTGGTTGTGCTTGTCGATCGACGTCCTGCTGGCGGGTCGCTTAGGCAAAGGTGCGACCACATTGGTCCTGCTTCGGGGCGCGTACGCCACACGCTTGCGTTGCGACGAGATCAGCTTGTAGAATGCATCGTGGCGGCGGCGTTCCACGCAGGTGGCGGACGGATAAACACAGCAGCTTCCACTGCTTCACGCAGCCCTACAGAGACGCCAAATATCGGCACTCATTAGCGTAATGACCCAATACATCGCTTCACCTCTCCTAGACGGCACCACCATCCTAATGGGCAAGTTAGAGGGTATGGTATAAGGTGCGTTCGCACAGCTACCAGGGCCATCACTACCACCCTACGGGCTACCCATTAGGCCCCCATCCCATCGCAATAACTATGATTATATTGATTTTTTACTCCCATGTTTAACGTTTTGGTACTTAACTAAATAGCCGTTCCTCACAAGCCACGGCAAATCTCTCCCCCTTACTCTCTGACAGTTAGAACCACTTCACTAGGATGAAGAAGAAAATTAGAAATTCACGGCAAAGCAGAAAAGAGTTTGCTCACTTCGTGAGTGCCTTCAGGCGTGCACGAGAAAATTATCCTGGAGAAGAATTCGAAAACAGCTGTGAATGGTGGCAAGAGGACTCACCTGATATTCAGACGATATTCAATACCAGTTCCACTGCAATGGAAGCCCTTTTGCATTTTTGTGTATTTTCCACCACACCGCAATCGCACCATGATTGAAAGTCAATTTGAATGAAAATGTCATTACAATGCTGCATTACTTCAGTGCTTCAATTCAAATGAGCCAAATTCAAACCTATCACACATATGCTGCTCAAATTCCCGGTACAGTTTTTAATTAGTTGTGGTCATAATCTTACCCTAGTTTGCACGTAAAATATATCATGTAAAAGCTTTGATGCCGTTTCATTTCGGTCCGGTGAACGAACACCCGGTTTTTGCTCAAACTCGCATTAGGTGGATCTCGCTCTTTTCGAACAAAAAACTGCCGCATATGTGGCTGCTATGTGTACCCTCACGATGCCAATAAACCTTTTCGCGATTTCACTGTGGAAAAAAGGTAACGAAATAATCGGTCACTTACGTAGAGCACGACATCACCGCGATTTTTTATTCAAAAAATGTCTGGCTTTTGCTCTTGATATTTTTTTTTGTTGCTGCTTATTTTACATTTTATACTTTCATTCTTTACCTTTCCTTTTTTTCTTCGACATGGAATCGCGCATGCGCCACTGTCGCCGGCCGACGGGAAGAGACGAACAGGGAAAGCATGCGCTGCCGGAGGCACCGCCGTCAGCTTAAGCGGACCTCGAAAACAACCATGGATGCGCTTTCTCTGGTATGTATCCGAACACAAAGCATCCTAGAAAACATTCTTGGAACTCGTTGCAACGGCACCAACCTTCAGAATGACTCGTTTAGGCTGTTCTGTCATGCACTGACTATACGACAGCGTCACTCGTCAGTTGACCAAATGGTACAACAAAGTGTTACGGAGGTTGTACGTGCAAAAATGTACATGCCACAGGCACCAGCTAGGGTCGCTAGGCACCTCACCTGTAAAATGCAGGCAGCCAGCGACGGTCTGAACCAACAGCACTCTTTTCCATTCGGGAGCTGCGCGACCTAGCCGGGTCGTCGGCGCAGGAGCGTTGTGCAAACAACCACCGCATTTCGTGGCCGCCAGCAGGCCCCACCGGTCGCGCCCGTTCGACGTCATGATGTTTCCAAACAGGGCGAGGTCTATCAAGACTCTCGGCTCCCTTGAGCAGCTATATAATTAAGTATAATGATCCAACTGCACTGAAGCCGCAAATAAAAGTCGAACACATACACTTTACTGCTTCGTGGAAAAGAGGTGCACCAGCATTGCAGAGGAGGTTTTGCATCAGAAAAGTAGAGGTACTCACTCTGCCTGTGCTTTCTAGCGCAAAGACTGCACCAGCTGAACTACTCACTCTTTCACAATTATTATACCACGAGTGCTACCGTAATTAAGTGTGGCTGATGATTTGACCTGCAGTTTCTTTTCTGCCGCGTGGCTTTTCTGCTGCGTAGCGAAGCCACACCTGAACCACCCTCTCCACTTTGCTTTTTATTGCATGGTTAACGTTTCGCTTCACTCCGCCTGAAAATTTTCGAAAATAAAAGACGCTCGCAAGTTAAACACAGGTCTTAACAGTGTCACGAAGCTGAGGTAATGACAGAGCATGCAAGGTAATTTTTGCTTACCAGACCAATGCCCGCCGTGGTGGGCTCATTGGCTAAAGAGCCAGACACATGTCCGGCGAGCGACGCGTTTTCGCGCACGTTTTTCCCCTCTTCCAAAACGGTCCTGTAGCCTACATGCGAGCTCCTGGGCGCCACATAAGTGGTTCCCAGAGTGCAAATACGTGCGCAGATACGCGTCCCTCTCAGCTCATGTGTCCCCGCTTAAGGCGTTGTGCTGCGGAGCCTAATGGCTCAGGTTCTATTCCCGGCCGGGGCGCCCGCTTTCCTGATGGAGTCTAAAAGCAAAACCGCCAGTGTGTTCGACATTTAGGCACACGTTAAAGATCCCCAGCGGGTCAAAATCAATCTGGAGCTCTCCACTACGGCACATCTCTTCGCCTGTATACCGGCACAGAAACGCTGCATGATGGCGTCGGGTTGTCGTCCCTGGTGTTCCACTCTCAACAGGACCGTTTGCAGAGTCCTGTACATTTCCAGTTCGTACTCTGAAAAAGAACACCATATCATTTTGTTATATTTTGCAAAGAAATTGTAATTCTGTTTAAGCTGCTTAATGCAGCATGAACTTACACATTTATTGCGAAATCCTATTTTAGCTTATACATAGTTCCTGAGGGGCAATACATATGTTTTCCATGATTACTAAGCAATACACCTTTTACCTGTTTTCGGGCAATAGCACACACTACTTAAACTGCAACTATGCACGAACATCAGTTTTCCCACCACCATTAAGGCAAGGCAAGGTGTCTAGGGTGTCAGGTGCCCGTTGCCCACAATTACACAGTAACAGGTTCAAATTCTGCATGCATTGTCTGAACTAAGTACATAATACAGAGTACTAAGTACATAGGAACACATTAAATCATCAAGTTTGTCCCAATAGGAATAGTATCAAATCTTTGTTTGACACATATCGCGTTACCCATTTATTTAACCAAGACTGCAGGAAACCGTTTGTTTACATTGCAAAGTGTACACTCGCTTCACCAACAAGGGTTTTACCAGAAAAAAACAGAGGTGCTGGAAATGATGTGGCTGCCTGGATACAAGCTGTTTGGTGGTATTCTATCAGTCCTGACTCTAGGAATTTCAAGCTAATAAAATCAGACGTGAGCTTCTAGACACTTTGATACAAAGAAGTTACAAAAATGTGCAAGAGATTTGCTACAAGCTGTTCTTGAAATATGAGAGGTGGCAATGTAATCAAGAGAATTTTGAAGAAAGGAATATTAAGAGTAAAGCAGTTCTTGTATAACAAAGGTGCACTGTAATTGGCACAACTGACACACTCTTAATTCAGCAGTGGTTCTTTCACTCATAAATTTGTTCGGACTACCGAGATTTTTTCATAAGCACCAAAGCATTGCACACAATGCTTTCTTTTTTCTTCCATCCCAAAAACAGCTGCCACTGCTAGGAATCAAATCTGCGCCTTTGCGACCCGTAGAGATGCTATCATTTTGGCCACTGAGCCAACAAAATAAGTCATCTGTATAAAAAACCACAATCTTCACATAACCTTGCTGTAATGCATGATAGTGTTATCATTTAACCAAGTTTATAGTCTGCGCACTGAAAATTGCAGCTTTCCCTTCAAAAAATTTTCAAAGCAATGCGTCTTCTTCTTCTACCAATAAAATAGTCTGCCGCATTTAGATTCTTTGCTAGAGGCACAACATAGTATGGCATGTACACAAGTTCACTCCTTATAGTGCATATGAAAACTTCTCAAGCAGTGTCACAAGCTAACTCACTACAGTTTAAATGTATATTACATGAAAGCGTAAAAACAATGCAACTTTCTAGCAGTGAGCATGGTAGCGAAGGAGCTCCATATCCACACTCTCAGAATCGACAAGCCTCCTTGTGGACCTTTTCCCCTCCGCCGGCTACAATCACTGTCACTGTGCAGGTGAGATGTATCCTCTGCTCTCCTCAAAGCCCGCTGAGCTTCATTGTAAGTGCTTTGGGAACAGTTTTTCTACCTATAAAACTGAAAGCTTAGTAGACATGCTTAAGTTCCCCTTTCGTATTCGAATTAACAATGCCTGAATACCATGGAGAACGTTTAACAAACTGCAACAAGCTAAAACTTCTACTTAAATGACCATGAATACAACGTACGGCTTCGCTCATCAGGTCAACGCTAATCTAAACTCTAGCTTGACCATAAACATTGCCATAACTAAAAAAGGTCTCCTTTTTCATGTTGAATAATAGCATCATTGGCACCTTTGCTTAGAAGAACCATTGGAAGAGAACCTAACTGTATTTTATAACCACATCAATGCAATCAAAATAAGACTGCTCTCACATGACAGCTAGCCTTGCATCTGTACTTCAGCTGTTATGTGACGATTGACAAGGCTGCTGTGTTTATTTCTCAAGTGCATAAATGTGCAAATATAGCTTCGAGATAACAAGATCTTTTTATAATAGTGACGCTGTTTTAACCTATCATTTAAGTACTTCTGATTACGTATTGTACTCACAAACTTCGCACAGTTTTTCATCTAGCTGGTTAACAATATTTATATCCACTCCAAATATACACATGGGTTTGCTTGAAGAGACCCTGCAGCACTTATCATCGACTACTCGGAATGTGTTTTTGGGTAATGTCTATAGTCCTAGCAATCTCCTCCCGCAAGAATTATGAAATGCCTTTCCCAATCACCGGAACTACGCACGACGAAAAGTCGCACATAATTGTTCTCTCTCAACTAGCCGCGGACAACGCGACGAAAGCAGCGCGCTCTCTCTTGGAGAGGGGGGCTGATCGTGGTGTTCTCTTCAGCGCGGCCTTCGATGTATCGCAGGCCGTGGAGTTTTCTCCTTATCTCCGAAACATGGTGGTGTCTATTTCCGATCTGGTGCCACAAAAAAAGCAGGCGTGGCTGCCTGCTCACAAGCCCGCGCTCAGGCAGGGAGGGCTTTATGAAGCAATAAACAATTGTTGCCTAGTGGGCTCGTTGAAAGGGCAGTTTTGAGTTCTTTTCAAAACTCAGCGCGCACTGGAAACGTAAAAGAAACACCAAAACTGTGCGTACAGGTTCAGGCATAGAAGCGGTTCGTGCACAGTGCCGAGGACGCAAATCGTCGCAGGAAATCTGAGAAATAAGCCTCGACGTTGACCACTGGCAGCCATGGCCGCGATCACGTCGTTTAGGCCATGCCACGGGTGAATAATAAGAAATATTGCACAAAGCGCGGTTGGTTTCAACGAGTCTTTCACTGCAATTTGCGCGCTCACCGCTTCACGTACAGATGTAATATTTCGTCAACACATTCCTGGCAGTATAATCTAAAGGTCGTGGGGGTTTACTTGCAGTGCTTAAAGAGTGTTGGAGGGTCCCTTAAAGTTCAAGCATTTGTCACACGTAGAATATCAGCTTAATGAGGATGCACTTGGTGTAGGTATACCTCAATATTCATTTATTTATTTATTTATCACAATACCCACAGCGCCAAAGTTGGCATTACAGTGGGGGGGAAACATACAATCAAAGAAAACACTGAGTACAGGTTTGTACAAAGCAAAATCGAACAGTAACAACCGAAATAACACAAACTGATTGTACAACGGCGAGCAAAGACAGCATGCAATTGAAATTAATCACCTCATCTGCAGGCATGCGGCGAAAGTTTCACTCGACGTAAAAGACACCTCCTGCTGAGTTAGACAATTCCACTCCGATATAGACCTCGGAAAAAAGGACATTTTAAACAGATTTGTTCTGCATGAAAATTCTTTTACTTTGAGTGAATGATCCCTTTGGACGAGATGTAATCTGGGTTTTGTAAGTAATTGTCGCGGTTTATTCCAGTTTTTGGAGTGAAATATGCTGTGAAAAAGCTTCAATCGGAGCATTTTTCTGCGGCCAAGCAAAGATTGCCATCCCAGAGAACTTTTTGCCCGGGACACACTGAAATTGCTAGAATAATCATTGCAAACAAACGAACGGACAAATTTTGAATCCTTTCTAACCGCTCTGTATCTGTGGCCGTCCAAGGGTCCCAGACTGTGCACGCGTATTCGAGAATAGGGCGGATGTAAGTCTTGTATAACAATGCCTTTGTGTCTAACGGAAAATGTTTGGTGTTGCGCCGCAAAAACCCTAAACTACGTGATGCCTTAGCACAGACATATCTAATTTGACGACTCCAGGAAAGGTTAGAAGTGAAAAAAATACGGAGATATTTATGCTCATTTACGAAGGTAATATCTTTTCCATTAAGGACATAGGTATAGGGATGAGCATTTTTCTTCTTTGTGAAACGCATACAAACAGTTTTGTCCGAATTAATGCTCATACCCCATTTCATGCACCATTCGGAAAACCTATTTAAGTCATGTTGCAAGTATTCACAGTCATCTTGATTTTTAACAATCCTGTAGAGAACACATTCATCAGCGAAGAGTCGCATAGACGAAGTAATGCCGGTAGTCACAGCATTCATATAAATAAAAAAACGCAACGGGCCCAGAACGGAGCCCTGAGGCACCCCTGAAGTAACATCCATATTCTGGGATTTTTCGCCATCCAGGACAACTCTTTGCATTCTGTTTGACAAATACTCCTTAATCCAATGAATTACAGTGCAATTAATATTATACCAGGAAAGCTTTTCAATTAACAAGGAATGAGGAACAACATCAAAGGCTTTTTTTAAATCAAGGAACACACAATCAATGGAAAAACCTTTGTCCAGCGCATAAGCAAAATTATGTACTAATTCAGTAAGCTGAGTTATACACGAGAACCCGCGGCGAAATCCATGCTGCACCGGCGTTAACAAAGAAAAAGCATTCAAATGATTGATGATAGCGGAAAAAAGAACATGCTCAAAAATTTTGCAAACTACGCTTGTTAGCGACACCGGCGGATAATTTGATGGAAGCGATCTAGGGCCAGTCTTGTGAATAGGCGCTACATTTGCCATCTTCCAATCCCGTGGCAACGCCCCTTCTTCAAGTGACTTTGTAAAGATAATGCGCAGATATTTTGATACTGATGGGGCGCACATGGAAAGCAAAGCAGTTGGAAGGTTATCGGGCCCTGGGGCACTATTCACGTTTAAGCCCTCGAGTAGAAGTTGAATACCACGCTCGTCAAAGACAATGTCATGCATAAGGCCTGCAGCATAAGGAACGGGACAAACCGCATGATTACAGTAATCACAGTTTGAAAACACCGAGGAAAAGTACAAGTTAAAATGTTGGGCTTTTGAAACAGGGTCCTCAACAATATTTCCGTCAACTTCAAGGGGTGAAATAGAAACCTGGTCATTTCTGCTTTGTTTGATGAATTTACACAGTTCTTTTGGTCGGTCCTTGAAAAGCGAGTGGAAAGATACGAAAAATGAAGTCTTTGCCTGCTTAACAACTACTTTCATTGCATTAGTTGTGCGACGTAAGCGTTCAGATGCCGCAGGGGACGGTTTCTTTTTGAAAACTGCATAAGCCCGACGCCTTTTATCTGCGGCTATCCGCACTGCCTTTGAGGCCCATGGCTTACTTTTGCTTTTTCGTGCAGTCATTACCCATGAAGGTACATGCAGATCACGCAGGCAGAATAACTTATCTTTAAATACCTCCCACAGTTCCTGCAGACTGAGTGATTCGGATAATGTTTCCAATACATCGTAGTATGCCTCTAGTGATTCCGATATTGCTGCAACACGCGCTTTTTTATAGCTGTATATGCATCTAGGAGGGGTAACAGCTATGCTAGCATAATCTAGACGCATTGTGCACAGAACTGTGTCATGATCACTAATGCCTGGAAGCACGACCGGGGTACCCGTTGCCTCAGGCATATTGGTAAAAAAAAAGATCTAGAACATTGTTCCCTCGCGTACTTTGCCGCACTAACTAGGATAGTGTAAACATAACAGATATATTTATCATTTCCTTACTAGACGCGCAGTAGCCTGCTTGAGTGGGCTCAGGTTGTTCCCAACTAATATTAGGTAGGTTAAAATCTCCACCTAGAACTAGATTATCCGCAATAATTGCTATTATTTGTTCACAAAGTTCAGACAGGACTTTAACCTGACTCCCTGGTGGCCTGTAAAATGAACACACCGCTAAAACTTTCCCATTTTTCAATCTAAGCTGAGCCCATATAGCTTCGCATGTTCCTGTCTCTATGTCAATTAAACGAGAGCTAACCTTATAATGAACTAGCATAAATACGCCGCCGCCGTGTCGATCTCGGTCTTTACGGTAACACACATATTCCGCGGGAAAAACTTCGGAATCACTTATGCTGTCGTCCAACCAAGATTCGGATCCAAGAACCACCGACGGCTTTGTCATGCCAAGTAGGGAAGAGAACTCATCCTTTTTGTTAATAACACTGCGGCAGTTAACTATCAAAAAGGAGAGAGTAGGGCGTTCGGATCGTATCCGTCAATCCGCCCGGACAACCTCACCACAAGTTTCATCATATATATATAGTTTACCTTGTTCAAATACAATGTATCCTTATATAAGTAGCCCTTATCCGTTTCGCTGCTGTGGGCTTTGGCGTACTCCCACAGCAGTTTACGTTTCCTTCTGAGTGCGTGAGAAAAATCTTCAGATATGCTGATTGGGGAGCCTTTCAGATTCTTTGCCGACAATAGCACACTCTGCCTATCTTTGAAAGTTGCAAAATTAGCAATGATAGGCCGGGGTTTCTCGGAGTCAAATTTTCCGATTCGGTGAGCCCTTTCTACAGCCACTTGGCCAACCTTGAGAACGGAGGCACAGAGGTCAAGCACTAACTGTTCACTTACGAGGTTATTTTCCCGATCGTCAGTATCTTCAATACCATAGAAAACCAAATTACACCTCCGCCCGCGATTCTCGAGGTCGTCCACCTTCGAAATCAACGCCTTCACTGTTTCCTCTTGAGCTTCACATCTTTTCTTAGTTTCATGAATGATACTCGGTAGCTCTTCGAGCTTCGAAATTCTACTTTCTATTTGAGTCATTTGATTCTTCAGCTCAGACAAGGCCGCTTTGGTTTCTGTCTGGCATTGCTCGATAGCTGAAAGTGTACTCTTCATTTCTTTTTGTCCGGTTAGGGGTTCCTTAAGCAATGCTTCAGTAGGGCCGGGATTTAATTCAACGTCGCCGCATAACATCAACAACAGTAAATAAAATGCCGCACGGCGCAATAGAAAAAAAACGACAACGCCTACGCTACGTGGGTACCCTGCACTCTGAATGGGAACAAACACTCATGAAAAGAGTAGGGGGTGGAACCGGCAATGCAAAAACTATCGAAACGTTTTTGAAATCTGCGCCACTAACCTGCGTCAAGGACAACAATTTCGTGAGCGGCAGCGCCATGGTAGCGCCGGCTCCACTCCCCACAGCTTGACTGCAGAAGAGCTGCTTTTGTAGACGAATGTGGTGGCCACTATCGCTCCCTGGCACGCCGTCTGGTAGTGGGCACTGTCCAAAATCAGCGGCACTGCACATTCCAGCGGTCGAAGCGCCAGCAGGGGACGCATGCGCAGATGAACCAGGGGATCCTTTGACGAAAGACGAGCGTCCTAAAACGCTGTCAATTTCTTCGCCCCTCGGGCAAGAGCAGACTAAGCAGCCGAGAACCTGCGTCAAGAACAACAATTTCGTGAGCGGCAGCGCCATGGTAGCGCCGGCTCCACTCCCCCTACCGAGTCCTACCGGGTCCTACCGAAGTGAAATTTTATTTTCACACATTCTGCTTTCGTCGGGAACTTGAGCCTGAGAAACTATGAATATTTTTCAAATATTTTTGTCATGTTGCACTGTGCATCTGCCATTCCACCCTGATGGGACAACATGATTTTGTCAATACCTCCAAGGTCAACCAGGAGGAGGGGCAAGGGAATTAATAGCAAAGCTGTTTATGGCTGATAATTGAATGTGCCATGGTTCTTTCCTCTTTATTTCGAAAGGTGCTTCACTCCAAAAGGTATGAACTATGTCAGGTTTAAAAGAACCATGATGACATGTCTCAAGCACTAGCATCTGGTAGTTGCTCAGCCCTCACACACATTTATAGCAGTACACACATTTATAGCAGTACCAAAGTGCTGGTATCTGGTGATGCTTTTGCTATAGTGCTAATTTTGTTGGCTCCTGTGTCTCGTGCACAACAATTAAATTCACATTGCCAGTCACTCGCTTCTGACCAATGTGGTTCTTTGTTTGAAGTAACACGTGCGTAGTTATGTAAAAAAGCACAGGTGCTTGTTGGGACCTTGTGGACTGCCATAATTAAGCAAGGAAGTTCGGTTAGTGGAGGTCGGCTGCAAAAAAACTTAAAACAACCAAATGTTTGGAGTTATTGCTATCCACAACACAGAAATAAATACTGGCGGAAAATTACGCAAAGCTTGAATAGCTCCAAACGGAAGTTGATGTCATTTTGGTCCTGGCCTTGCTTCAGCTATGAGCGAACTTTTCACGTGCTGCATTTCTGGTGGCCACAACCCACACATCCCCTCGATCCCAGTTTTGTGGATGATGGCAACAGAATTGCCCTCTGCCGGGAATTTGACAATATTGTAGGGGTCACCGTATACTTCACTGCAAAACATTAGCACAGTCCTTTAATGCCTTTATGGTCATGAACCTTCGTCGTCACGCTACGGGAGACCTTCGTACGCTGCCGCGTCGCGGTGCTGGTGTTGATCGGAGGGCAGGCGGGGGCGTAGTCAAAGCGCGTTTGGCAGGGAATGGACCACGGAGTAAGATAGAACAGACGCTCACCGCCTTATCAGCAGTGCGCTTTCGCTTTATGTGTCGTTGGCCGCTCAAGTCGACTTGTCGTTTTTTGAGTGGCGAAAAAATTTGGTACGAACGGGAATGAGGCTACTGCGTTCTTGCCTGCCGGTCTGGCTACCAAGCAGCGGCGTCCGCCCGATGCCCTCCGATCTGCGGTGGCGCCCCTCGCGGTAGCCTTTGTCCCCATACGAAACTTGGCCGGGAGTTTCATGACCAGAGACGCATTGAAGGACTCTGACATTACTTTGTATTTTATATTGCCCACTTTTACAACATACACTACAGCGTTACAAAAAAGAAGCAAAACAAAAGCAGCAATAAAAAACTGAACCAATAAAGTTACACCCGGCGGCAAAGTAAGTCGTGGCACGCGAGGGCGTGGCAAAATGCATCGCCGCTACATCTGACGTTGCACTTCTGGTGTCGAGACCTCTATGCGTCCATGCGAATCCAGCCATGCTTTGTTTCCCTGTCTTTTCTTTCACTTCAATCAGCCAAGCTGATCACATTCAGCGTAAGATCGTAGGGATCACTTTCCTCGCCAGTGTGCCTCTCTCGCACACGCTTCGTCTAGGAAGCCTACATGGACTGCGCCTTCATCGAAGGCGCGGCGCTTGTACGCTTCCTAGCTTCGGCAAGCTTCGGTGGTGAAGTGTGCGTTGCTGGCTCAGGCCCCGATCAAACAGATGACATGTCTTCCCCGTCTCGGTTACGATTTTGTGCCACATATATTCCATCGCGTGTTTGTATGTTTTGCCTAAAACATGCAGTTGGTTGATAATAAAAATGAGTACACCAACACGGAAAGAAATTGAGGCGAAAAATAGATAATTTGAATAAGCTGTGATGAGAAGTAACCTCGCACAAGTTCTAAAGCACGCATTGGCAAAAAAACGCAAGCGGAGATCGGCGTGGCCCTGGGTTTGGCAACAAGAACAAAAATAGCAAGTGGTTGGAATACGCGTTGAATTGATTGGCACAGACATAGACCCAAAGTTTCACGTATAGACAGCGAAGCAAACGCCATCGCCCTTAAAACTAAGATATCGAAATGTCGTTGAAATGCATCCTTTACGAGAGCGAGGCATATAAAGCAAAGCAGGCTTTTCCCACGCCATTCGCCGCCGTAGCATGTGCCAGCAAGACGTGTTGAGCATAAAAAGTTACGCCTAGTGGCACGCGCTCAAAGCTTCAGCTTTGCTGCTTGTAGCGAAAGAAAAGACGGGGCGAGTATACAGGGATTGAACGCGCACGCGCACATCGGTGTCTCAACAACAGAAGTGCAACGTTAGAAGTCGCGGCGATGCATTTCACCATGCACTCCCTGCCCCGGCATATTTTGACGCCGGGTGTACATTTGAATGGTACATTCGCACAGAAAAAAATTACAATCTTCCTTTTAGGAAAAACCCTCATGTACTTCTTCGAGACCTCACTAAGAGGCCAAAAGTGCAAGCCTGAAAGCTCGAGAACAATATAGATGCCAAAGGTGGATAATGGGCAAGGCAAAGTGTAGAGGTCCTTTCGCTGCAATTACATGCGACCTATGATACATGGTGCCTCAGATGACATGTAACCAATGTTCGCTGTCAAGACAATGGACCCAACACTGAGCTGGCAGCATCTGCTTCTAGCCACAACTCCTAGAACCACATTGCCTGCCGACGTCATATTCTTAAACCTTGGGTCCTGACCAGGAGCAACAAGTGATCCTGAATAATGTGCAATCGACACACAAGGGTAACTTGTAGGCTTATGGTGTTTTTCCAGAACAATATCCTTTTCCGCCAACCTATAGGACAGTTGCACTAGGAGATACTTGGGCTTACGCACCATCCTTTCTAGTGTCGACCAATACTTCTTAAATGGAAACGCACTTCATGCGTCCAAGGGGACCAAATGCACAACATCAGTTGCCAAATGGAACAGTCCATGCTCATTATGTGTGACACGGTGCTTACCATACGCACCAGCGAAGCCCTTAACAAAATACCTCAAAAGACGATTTGCATACTGGACATCACATGCCAGCTTACAAAGTGTTGGAAAGATTAGGATAGCCACATTGAAAGTGAGAAGATTGTGGTACAAGTCTTCCGGTAATGCTGCAGAAAGGACTACAGGCCCTACATACAACAAATAAAACGTAGTTCAGCTGAATTTCCATCGATCCATTTCTGGAAAACTTCGTGGCCTCCTTTTAAAGTCACTAGGAACAAACTCGGCTAATTCCAAGTTTCGTTTTGAAACCTCGTTGGTTACAAGAGTCCGCTGGTTTGCCGTGGCTTCCGAAACCGCAGAACAAGTAGTTTGCGCATACCACTGAGGCAAATAAGGTGCATGTAATCAAAGGGAACATTCGTAATAAGGTCTATGGGAATGTTCCTGCAAAATACTTGTACCACAGTGGTGTTCTTCCTTTGTTTCGTCACGAAAGCTCTGATCTGCGCGTAACTCCTGTCTGCGAAACACAATCGGTTCTTCTCATGTTTGCCTTTCACAATGCACTTTGAGCAGCTGAAGAAGCCAGGATGGCCTTTTGTTTACGAAAAAAACTCTGTTTGGGAGCATCATATACTAATGCATGTAGAATCACAGGAAGGGTTTGTGATCTTACAGTTATGTCATCATCTAACTACACTTTCGTCTAGTCAAGAAAACCTGACAGCAAATCCTTCGGGTCACTGGGCTTGATATGGCCGAAGAAAACACCCACAACAAATGGCTCATTCTCAACAATCTTCACACGGCTAAGAATGACCGAAAAGTTAGTACCGTTGCTTTTACATATTTCCAGGCCGTCTATGTTGAAGGTCAGGCTGAGTTCTTCAGGGAGCTCTGGACAATGCTGAAGCATTTTCCGCAGTCCTGCTTCTACACAGAAGTGGCGGTACCTCACCCAGAACCTTGCGAACTACCACTGGACCCTGGTGTGTGCAGCAGGGTTCTTGCAGACGACGGCAGGGAAGAAAAACACGGGTGGCTGCGCAACACACCAAGCAGTGATGTAACCCCGGCAGGCGTAGATTTAGAGTTGACCGCCCACTCCTGCAGCTTCTGCCGAAACACCAACGTGGTGTCTTCATCGTCTTCGTTAACAGAACTGTCGTCTGACAACTAGTGATCTCCGCTGGACAGGGGCCACACAGCGTGACTCTCGCTGTGGAGACAGTGTATGGACCTTTCCCCAGTACCCGTCGTCCTAGCGGCCGCCACGGCGAACATAAAATAGCAGTAAGGCATGCCACCAACAATGTTTTGTTTTCGGGGAACTCGTGCACCAAATGTTCCGGTCTTGCCTTCCCTCCCGCGCCCACCCATCACCCGTGCCTTTCACATGAATGTCAGTGTAGGAGGCGCAGGCTTTGGTGACTAATCAGCAGTGGCCAAAGCACCCCTTTTCCTTTAGTTTTTGATGCGAAGCAGCCTATGGTCGAGCCTGTTCGCTCCGCCGTTGTGTGGGTGCCGTTGTGGGGCGTCCGCACCCCCACTCCGCATGCCTGGCCAGGCACCGCTGGTGAGGATTGTTGCAGGATGCCCCCAGGGATTGGCCAACCAAAGAATCAATCACGAGATAGCTTCGCGTTCAACCACCGTAGTTATCTTCCGGTAGGGGAACCGTGAGTAGTATGCGAGGCATTGCTCCTCTCCTCTCCGACGCTCCTCTGCTCTCCTGGATTGCGCAACCAATAGCAACACCTGCGGCTCCGCGCGATATTGCGAAGCAGCTTAGGGTTAGATAGGCGATGGTAGCCGCTGCATACTCCGCTGGGGCGCCGCTGTAGCTCCGTGGTATAAATGACGCGCGCGCGCGCTTCGCTCCCCTCATTCTCCCAGCGCCGCGATCGAACTGAAAACTAATGGGAACTTGAGTCGACCCCATGCCTGCTACGCATAGTACTCAGGGTTCCCGCTGATGATGATTGTGGCAGGATGCCCCTAGGGATTGGCCAATCAAAGAATTCATCACGAGATAGCTTCGCGTTCAACCACCCCCGTCATCTTCCCGTAAGGGAACCCTGAGAAATTTGCGCTGATGTTGATTGTGGCAGGATGCCCCTAGAGATTGGCCAATCAAAAAATCCATCACGAGATAGCTTCGCGTAAAACCACCGTCGTCATCTTCCCGTAGGAAAACCCTGAGTAGTATGCGAGTCATTCCTCCTCTCCTCTCCACAGCTCCTCTCCTCTCCGGGCTTGCGCAACAAATGGCAACACCTGCTGCTCCGCGCGTATAATGCGAAGCAGCTTAGGGTTAGAGACGCGACGATAGCTGCTGCATACTCCGCTGGGGGCGCCACTGTAGCTCCGCGTTTAAATGACGCGCGCGCGCGCTCTCTCCTCCTTTCATTCTCCTCCGCAACACCGCGAACGAACTGACAACTAATGGGAAATTGACTCGACCCCATGGCTGTTTTGCATACTACTCAGGGTTCCCCTACGGGAAGATGGCGAATTTTTTTTCATTTTCGTTGCTTCCTATTGGTAGCCAAGTGCTAGTAGCTTGTTCAGCCTCGAAAATGTTTGCCCGTTTCGTTTGAAAGCCTTTTTTGTGTGCACGCACGCACTCAGTGCGAACTGTTCGGAAAGAGGAAATAAAAACATGCTGCCCTAGGAAGCATAGCCGCTCCCCAAGCACCAAGCTGAAGGGGGGCCGCTTTGTTTATTTCGCCCACGCATGCGCAGATCTCTACTTGAAATTGGTCCATTACATACACGGCAGTACGTTACACAAAAAAGTCCTCCACGTCGTAATGGGAACCTTGCTGCTGCTGGAGGTTGCTAGGACTTGGATTGCACCTAGAACGCGAGCGTGCACTAGCATCTAATTAAGTTGTTTCTAAACAAATCCTACGTTGTTGCGATGTCGACGGATCCGGCAAAAATTCAATTTGCGCGCTGCCGACTAACACGGAAAATGCATCGATGGGGCACTTCCGTTTCCGCTTGAACTGCCGTTCGCTGCTTTCGGACATTTCTAATCCAGTAAAATTACTCAGAGCACTCACCTTTTGTTATCTGCCCCCACGACAGGGGACTTGCCTCAGTGCGTGGCTGCCATCTCTCTCAATCCCGACTGGTTACATGGCCATCCTCATTCAACTTCAAACTTAGGCTTGACTAAAATAATCACTTGCACTTGGTGGCCAGCAGCAAAACACAAGTGCTTAAAAACTGTTTCGCACAAAGTGCCCATACTAAACATTCTCTCTCTTGCCTTATTTTTAATTTTAAAATTTGCTGAAGATGTTTGTACTCTTCTGAATACCGAACATGTAGCCAGCCAGTAAAGTAGAACCGGTAATTTGTTACCTGAAGTACGAACAACGTGGACAAAAACAGTAATCACTATCTGTATCTATATCTGCGCGTGAAAACTATAACAGCGAGCGTTCCATTGTCTTCTAGCGATCAGCATGAGCACATCCTGAGAAAGTCCTGAAATAAATGTTTCTAGGATATCAAGAGCAGTGATGTACTGAGTATGTCCTGAGGACATCGCGAGAACAGAGAGGACGTTTGGAAATTAGATAGGATAGTCTGTTTCCAAGCTCCTCGGTTTTCAGAAGCTGCTGCAGCCTGCTGCGCACCGACTAGGACTTGCGCTGACTAATCACAGCCTTGAGGTTCTCGTACGGTACTACCGGGAGCGGGGTAACGCGGACGTCGGCAAGCTTGTCCGTGATGCTGATTAGCAAAGAGGTCACGACAATGTGTTATTTCATCTCCCGTGATCCGAAGTGATCCAATGGAGCGGAAAGCGTGCCTCGGCTTGCGGGAACCATTCCTATGAATTACAAGTCCAGTACAGGGGTAGCGAAATGATGCGCACGACCAAGGCGGTAGCGCTGGTGGACGAAGCTGCTTCGCGGTCACCGCCAGCCTGTAGCTTGTCCCGCATATTTCATAATCATCATCACCAGCCTATCTACACCCACTGCAGGGCAAAGGCCTCTCCCATTTTTCTCCAGTTACCCTGATCCTGTGCCAACTGTGACCAATTCATCCCCCAGAACTTCTTTATCTCATCTGCCCCATCTAACTTTCTGCCGCCCCCTGCAACGCTTGCCTCCTCTAGGGATCCACTCTATTACCTTTAATGACCGATGACTATCTTGCCTTTGTATTACATGCCCTGCCCACGTCCATTTTTTCTTCATAATTTCTACTAATATGTCCTTAGCACTCGTTTGTTCCCTGACCCACTCCGCTCTCTTCTTGTCCCTTAACGTTACACCTATCATTTTCCGCTCCATTACCCGCTGAGTCGTTCTCAATTTAAGTTGAACCCTCTTAGTGAGCCTCCAAGCTTCTGCCCCGTAGGTGAGTAGCGGAGCCGTCATACACTTTCTTCTTCAGCGACAATGGTAGGCTGCTATTCATTATTTCAGAATGTCTACCGTATGCATTAAACTCCTTTCTGATTCTTCTAATTATATCTGCGTCATGGTTGGGATCCGGGGTCACAATTTGGCCTAAGTAGATATATTCGCTTACCACTTCAACTATCTCACCCCCTATCCCAAACTGCTGTGCTGTCCCGATGTTATTGACCGTTACTTTGGTTTTCTGCATAGTAATTATCAGGCCTACGCTTCTACTCTCTTCGTGCAGTGCGGAAAGCATGCTTTGCAATTCGTCCCCCGAGTTATTTAGCAAGGCAACGTCATCAGCAAATCTGAGGTTACTGAGGTGTTCTCCATTAACCCTTACTCCCACCTGTTCCCAATCCAGGGTTCTGAATACTTCTTCTTAACATGCTGTGAATAACATTGGACAAATTGTGTTTCCCTTGTCTGACGCCCTTCCTTATAGGTATTTTACTGCTCTCCTTATGGAGGATAATTTGTTGGAAGCGAAAGCTTGGAACTGGCCTGGCTAGAAGGGACAAGATCCATCCACATCGCCAGTTAATGTCCCGACCGGCCCAGAGACATTCAGTTGCAACAGGAATTGGAGTCACACTTTCTTGTGGTTCCTCCTGAATTGGCACATACCCACGGGGAGGATTGGCAAGGAATCCGGCGTGAGGAAGACAAGAGCGGCCACTTAAACCAACAGATGATTTACACCTGGCGATTATTCGGCCGTGTGAGCGCACGTGAGCTTGCGGCTTGCCAGGAGCACCTGGTGACGTCGAGGCGTGCACGTGGGCTCACGCCACGTGAGGAGCTCCCACCTTTGTCGTCGTCATATTCTGCGTGGGGGAGTCGCTACAGTCGCGCCGGTCGCCTACAGTGTGTCCATGCTCAAAATATTTCTTAGTTCTAATATATCTTTTTGTAAAATGCTTTGTATCCTTTCGAGGACTAATTTACCGCTTAGCCCCTTTGTGCAGTAATTTGAAAAAAATTGTTAAGCTTAGTTGATAATTTTCCGCTTCGTGAGAAGTCTGCCGCCATTCCGAAGACATTTCGTGGGTGCGTGTCGCGAGTTGGGATGTGAACTCGTGACATTGGAGATAGGTTTGTACTTGATCAAGAGTACACGATTATTATACAGAAATTTTTTGGTCTGGGAAACAGCTGGGAATATCACGAAAGTTTCTTATTTATGGTGGCTGTATTATCCAATTGACGATTTCCTACTACGACTACAGCGCTCAAAGGATAGTATAAGCAAGAGCATCTTCCATAGCGATTCAATTCTATGATTCCTAGAGCCCTTTTCGTGAATTAGGTACAATGACACGGGTCTTCGTACCTATATTTTAGTACCTACCTATTTATTCACTCATAGCTGTGCCTTAGGGAAAGGAACTCGAGATCGCAATGCTTTCTAATGCGAAATTTTTCCGCAGCAGCAGTGCGATGAGGCAGCACTCACTCGTGGGTTCTAACGACAGCAGATATATGGTGAGCCTCTGCGGGGGCGGCGCAAAGTGCGTCTAAGGAAGGGTCCGCGGACTGAGTCTTAACCGAACGCACATCATAGTCACGCGCACGCCCTTCCCCCGTTTTCTCTCGAGCGTCGCGCTGTCGAGCGCCTCGTGCAGGCACAGCATGCTGCCTCGTCCACTCTCCCACCGCATACTTACAAAAACATCAGCCATTTTCAAGCTGTTACGTAGCATTACGTCACTTTTACGCAGACTGAAATTACCAATGCATGAAATTCCCCGCATTTCCCCGAGGGGAAGAATGTGAAAGTGCGAATGCACCAGTTGAATTTGCGCGGTTCGGTAATGTTCGCGAAAGAGAGATCACACACACACACACACAACTACAAAGAAAGAAAGATGCATTTATTCACAGACACCTATTTGTGTTGTCGTTGTACTTGATTGCTAGAGCGGATCTCAGCTTTGAAATTTCGTGTCAGTACTCCTTTAAGCGGGTGCATTAGCCCTTCTCACGCCCGATTCCTGGCCAATCCCCCACGTGGGTATGTGCCATGTCAGCGGCCAGGCAGCGCACGCCCATCTCCCCCCGTTGCCAAGGAAGACGAGGAGATTCCTGGCCAATCCCCCACGTGGGTATGCTATGCGGACATCGCCGGTGGACGCAGGTTCAGGGTCGCTGAAGAAGTGCATTCGCACTTAATAGCGCTGGCTCGCGCTACCATGGTGAACCGCCCTCCCCTCCCAATTTCCCAGCACTCTCCTCCTTCGCATTCTTTCATCGTTCGCTTTTTCCTTCACTCGTCTGTGCAGGCCATCGTTCCTTCAGTTACGGCGACAACCGGATCAGCCAAGAGAAGGCCGCCAAAGGGCTGCGCCCTAAAATTGCACGCTGAAAAATGCACACGAACCGATGGTTGCCAGCACTCAACAATCACAGAACCCTCACCTTTCGAATCTCCCTCCTCTCTCTAAATGTGCCGATAGCATCCACAAAAGTATCCTACTCGCCCATTTTACCGATATGTCGTGACAGCGGAATTATTAGTTTTACCACACGGCTCTTCTTACACACGTTTATGCGAAGCATATATATGGAGAAAGTTTGGACACAAGAAAAGAGAATGAAGATGCAACTGTAAGTTTCTTTTACGATGAGAGCACATAGGCTTTATTTTACTTGGTAAAATTCCAAGACCAACAATGGGACAATGTATTAAACCAGTGGAACAAGTCTGCCACTACCGTCGTCTGCCGGAAAGATGGGCTGCGCAGCTTGTTGCAGAGGTCGCAGAACGAGGGTGGGCCTCGATCCCGGTCGACGCGTCGCCTATGTTTCCAGCGCAGATACTTCGCATACAGCTCAAAGTCACCGGCTACTCTTTTTAAGTATTTGGCAAGGTGTTTCGGTGACCTAAAGCTTAGCGCATCAATGAACGAATCCGGCGGGGCAATGTCAGTGTAGTTGGCTCCCCCGAGAACCACCGGAATTATGTCGTGTTTCAGGACATTAAAGAATTTCTCGGTGACGTAGTCTCTGCATATGGAGTTCTCAAAGGAAAGGTAGAAGAAGTATTTCTTCGCGAACAGTTCGTAGCATCTGGTTGCATTTGCTTTCGGGCACTTTTGGTGTCCGCAACTGCCGTACACGTCGACATTGACGTACTTCCGAAGCTGTTTCACATAGTCATCCCTACCGCTCGCTGCTCCGCAATGGCTAACCGCACAAACAGCCATCCGTGACTTGCGTCGCCAGATGTCCCGGGTCTTCTGCATATTCGAAGTTCACAGTTACGTTGGTTCTGCAATAGTGCCGTATGGGTGCACAATGTCCGAGTCTGACCTTCAAAAAAAGAACAAATATTAGTGAAACTAAAGGCCAAACGTTTGCAGACTATAATTATTGTAAGAAGGGTAGGTCTAGTACAACATTAGATTATCTACCATTTTTACACGCTAATCATATCTTGATGCATTTATCACCTCTTTATGAATAATTTAGCATAAAAACAAAGATGATCAAGCGTTAAAATTTACACGATCAGCATTGTACAGAGAATATTCGTGCGGCAGTCTGACAGTAGTCAGGAATGAAGCAATATACGTAAATATATCAGCGGTTACAGCCTCCGTCAATACATTATAGCACTGCACAACAGTGTTTAGAACAGGAGCACAGGCGAGAAGTGAGGTTTTGGGAATAAGAAGTGTGATGAAAAATGGCGCTTTTTTTCTTATTTTTCCTGCACGTCTAAAATAGCGCGTAGCGGTATGTTTTTCACGATTCCCGTGGCATTTCGGTGAGTATAGCAAGCTAAAAACCCACAGTTGAAAAAAATCGAAGTCCGCATTGCTTGGGTACACGGCCCTGAACCCTCTTCGGGCAACCAGGCAACCGACGAGGTCGTACTCGAGAGCACACATTTTTTTCACATGATAATTAGTCGACACGGCCGCCTACCCTTCAGCCAGTGAGGCGGCTATACCCCCATAACAAGAACCGAGAGAGTGGTTGATGGACAAAACTCCAGCAGCAAACAACAGCACTTTACCACCGCTCCCATGCTTCAGTAATGCCTTCGCCAGCTAATTTCACTTAGAACACTGAAATACATCAAAAGTCGCAGTCGACATTCTACCTCATGGCACCCATATTTCCGCAAGTACACCAGCGAACCTGAGTCATCTGGTATCGCGACGTCCGAGTTTCGACAAACACAACTGCAACCTAGCCCACAATAATTTTAACGGACATTACTCCACGAAATAGCACTTTATTTAGTTCAGAGTGGCCTATCATGCCTAGCGTATAGCAGACCTCAGAGTTTCTAGACACTCGCGATGGAATATTTTGCCTGGCCGGGCTGTTCTCATGTACTCATGCCAAGAATGGGCAATAGAAGTACTGAACCATCGTACGCGCGGAGTAGAAGTGACTCAGTAAAATTGAAGAACTGTCTCGTCACCCCTAGCCCTTGACCTTTCTGGCCTTGTGCCTGTCTAGACAATTGGTCTCCAAATCAGTACGTTTTACTACTAGTACCACGTCCGTTCCTTTTGCACTAATAAAATGAGCAAACCAATGATTCCAGAAGACACATGTGTCTTTGAAGTGTGAGGTCTTTCGTAGTACGCGTTTCTAATCGGCATGTATAGCAAAGGGTGATTTTCAACGCCCGTTCACCGCAGATGAACACAGGTGTTTTTACACGTATACTGTTGCCAACAGTGCTGTCATCTTCTCCAGTAACCGCTGGAACCTCACCGACCACTCAGTGAAGACACCTATGACGTTGCTGCGGCCTTCCGGCTAGCGCCTCTTCGTCGTCGTTACGTAGGCGCGGTGTGCGCCTACCTGGCACACAGATACCAATGGCACTTCCATACCAATTCATATGGTGTTTCCATACGGTGTTTTCCTAACAACGCTACGCCCACTGCGCAAGGATTAAATGCTGCAACGCGACAGAATGGACAAAAGCAGCTTCTTCTGCTCCGGGTACAACGGAGTCACATCCAATTGCTGCAACAACTAAGGTTTGTTCGACCGACCTTACGAAGCTAGCATGTGATCAACCACCCAACTCGCCTCTCGTTCATTATGACATACCTGTTCATTAACGTGGCTCTGCATGTGCAGTCAATAGGGTATTTCCCGGGATATCGCCGCTATCCAAAGTTGCGATAAAACCACAGGAGTTCTAAAACGTAAATACTCTGCCCAACGTAGCAATAAAAGACATCCAGTGTTCTTGCCTCCCAAATGGGGTCGTTCCCTCACTGTTGTTGATCGTTTCATGGGAAAGCTAATCGAGCACGTGGTACACAGAAGACTTAAAAAAATAAAAGGAAGGCAGATTTAAACTTTCACACCATGATCAGATTTAGAACAACGTTATAAACTAAAGACGTACTGTTAAAACTAAAATATGACACAGTAGACAGAAATGTACATGATGGAGAGACATAAAAGCCATCGTAGGCCTTGTCCTAAAAAAGCCGATAACGTGCGCCACGACGCCATGCAGCAAAGTTCCGACGTACTACTAGGTGACGTACTACTAGGTGATGGATTTTTTCTTGGAAAGGACGGCAACACTCTGAATTGGCACCCTGGAATCGGAAGACCTTTAACTCTAAGGGAAGGCCACACCGCGGCGTTCTGTCATCTCCCTCTGCGTGCGCAATATAGCAATTCTCGCCTTCCGGCGGAATTGACGAAAATTGAATTCTTACATCATAGCATCTACGCTGGTGACTTCACGCTCTGGGTAGCCGATGGAAGTGATTGCACAATGCAAAATACCTAAAGAATCAATAAATTAATAGAGACCTACGGAGGTCCAAGGAGCCTTATGTGATCGCCAGAACAATAGCAATGACTACTACATCGAGCAAACAAGAGGAGGAGCGGACTCCCCAAAATTATCTACGAATAAACCTCCAGGCAAAAGTCGACCTCATAACAATTTTGCCAATCATCAATGTTCTGGCGCTACGGACTCAAGCGAATGGGTATGACGCCGAAGCCATCAGCTTACTGCAAAAAGCGTACATTAAAAGATCAGATTGCCATCCAAAGTAGCCAATAGACACTTTGGAGTCAAACGAGCCAACCTAATCAGAATGATACAGCCCCTTGTGTGAGAAGGGTGGTTTACGCAGCACCATTGCTTTTACCTAAAATACACGAAAGAAAAAAATCAGCAGTATGCTTCTAATAGTACACAAAAAGTCCCATACACAGCCAAGGGCCCGCAACTCACTCAAGGAGCTAATCGAAGCCCAGCGAGTCTCCCAATCGGAGCGACTCACAAGGAGCGACTTGGAGATACGTGCTAAGATCCCTAAGCAATGATTATGATTTGCAACATGCGAATGAAGTTCACATTACCCCCCAATGCACGAGCACATTGTACATACCATCCTCCTTTACCTAGGAACATGCATTCAGTGCGCTATCAAGAGCGCAGACAAGAAAGAGCCAAAGCTGCTACAAACGCTTTGAAAAGACCAATGATGCGATATACGTCGACGCTGCTGACTACATGGACCGCACCGCCCTGGCAATAACTGCGGTTGACCAGCACGGCCACCTTATACTTCAGGCTCTTATCACTCAAGCAGACATCAGACAGTGAAATAAGCTGCCATTGCCATTACGTCAGTATCAGCCCAGGCAGGAATATATATAAGTGACTCTAAGACGCCAGTTAGAAAGATCGTGAGAGAACGCATATAGCAGAAGCGCTGAAAATTATGAATGGGTAAAGCGGAGCAAGGTCTAGAACAGTACAAATAATATGGGCGCCCACCCACACAGCCCTACAGAAAAAAGGGAAGCTGACAACTGAGCTAGAGGACTAGCCGACAGGGCTGTCGTAAGAAGCGCCACAGAACAGCCCTCGCCCAGACGAACCCGCTGTGAACGTATGGTCACTTACAGAGGCACTAGGTCATTGTCGATTGGGCCGGCTACAATACCCAGAGGTACACAAAACATAACACAAAAACAACTATTGCAGGTAGACTACTACAGACAGAGATGAAGCCCAACTAAGATAGTAGACGGTCACCACTGTCCAGAACTGCGCAGCAAAATATGTAAAAACTGTGAAGAGGAATCACCCACTTGAAACACATGCTCTGCTATCACTACCACCGATAAAGCAAGAAAAATGATAGCTACGCGGCCGCAGTGGGAGAAGGTAGTGCTCAGCTCGCACGACGAGTCTGGCTTGGGCTGTCCGAATGCCCGAGGCCGGCACCGAGGATATGGGCTCTTGGACGATGGCTGAAGAGAAAGGGAAGGGATTCAACGAATATTCAACCCCTGAATCCATCCTGGGCAAACACTCTCTCTCTTTCCTCGTGGTCTGAAGGAAATTCTTTTCATGATCGTCCTGCACCGCCTGTTCAAGCAGTTCGGGGTCAAATTACCCTAGGAATGTAGTATCGGGGGGCCACCGAGCCGAGTTCCCACAGATGCTCGCGCCTACGCTAAAAACCACTACGCACAAGGTTTTTTTATGCCCGGTACTATGGGGCAGGCCAATAAGATCTGCAGTCTGTTCAGGGCCTGCCATTTCATCCAGTGCATCACATATCTTGGCTGCATGCGGCAATTCCGCCCGTAGGATTAGGGCATGGTATATTGATATATATTTTCGGCTTGGCACTGTGCGTGTGTCATGCGCGAAGCCTGAACAGTACAAGAGACGTCTCCAGAAAATTCTAAATATATAAGTAAATTTATAGGTGTAGGATTTCTAGAAGCGGCGACCACGACGTCATGTCCAAGTACTGCCCCGCTAAGCACAAGGCTAATGAAACTTGTCACAAGATTACTTGTGACCACAACGCGCCAGCGTAAGACTGTTGTCTTGTAGGGTTCAGGTTTCTAACCTTTACGCACTCTTGACAAACCTTGAAAACGGCGTTTCGTCCATTAAGCCTGCATGTTGAGACCGAGAACCCTCCTACGTATAATGATGTAGTCAAACGTGGTAAGGTACGCCATAATCGGCTTGATCACTACAACGACTCAACACTGGATGTCAGTGGAGAGCACGAAAAACTACGTTTCAGGAAAACGTCTGACGTCAGTCTTCGTCTACGAATGACGCACCTGGTGTGGGCAGTGCTGTCGGCGGAGATTTCAAGGGAGACTTAGCTGTTAACATAATACGGGACTTACTTTTCCATTACCTACGGGCTCAAAACCACCGTACACTAACACCAAAAGATTTCCAAATCATAATAAATGTGCGGGTAGCCTAGTTTGCTTATGTGAGATATATGTCACTTCTGCAGTGAGATGAAAAATAAAACTCTCGTATTGTAGACCGCTGGCGCCATCGAATGAAAACTAAACTCAAATACTTTTCTTGTTTACTTATTATTTTAGTAAAGCTCTGCAATGTTTCCAAAAGAGGCAAACTAGGCCATTGGGGGAATTTCTATGCATTTGTAAAACTTTTCCTATTGTGGTGCTTTTTATGCCCGTGGATCATGAATTAGGAAGTCCCACAGAAATGTGATCAGGTGAGTCACCCTTAACGCACCGCATCCGACGCGGAGTACCGACACACGAGCGCAACAGGAGGGATGGTGCAGGACGGATGCACTGACACGCACTTTGAGCTCCTTAATTCAATGGACACTGCAACCCAGCAAGAAAACCATGCCCGCAGCCCAACATACTCTCCAGACCTTTCGTGGTGTCTTGCAACGCGGCCTGTGTCTTCGGACGCGGGTGCGGATAGTTGGGCCAGTAACCATTATTCCTATCCGCCTCGGCTTCGCTGCGTTTGTGAGAAGTCCGCACCGACACCTGTGCCTAGTCCCAGACTCCGACATTTTCGGAGACGCCTGAAGACCTCGGCCTATGGAGGTACCTCCGATGCCCTTCGTGTGTTACGTCCCACCTTTGGGAGTGCCACGCTGACTTCTTGGGCCGCGGAAAACGAGCCAGCACCCGACCTACATTTTATAAATCTGTGGGAAGCTCACTTTCGAGCAGAACTGGCGGCCAGCGCGGAGACCGCACTTCAAGAATTAGGCCGGTTAACCGTCTCACTGCTGCACCACGCTGCCATGAGAAATACCCACCTCGACAATGGTGGCTGCAGCGGTATTACTCACCAGGGCCATCTACCAGCCCTTCTATCTCGCGTAATTTCTGCAGATGTGGGTTGCGTAGATGCCCCCCAAAACCTGGTAAGCCACTGCGTGCATCACCTAGGAACGCGCCCTGGGCAGCTTTCTTCTAGAAGGGATAAAGAGTTATCACCAAACTGCGACCAGGCTGCTCCACTATTTGCCTGCCTAACCACTCTTCTACGCGAGAATGGCTCGCCTCACAGCCAGGAAGACCTTGGAGGATATAGGCGCTATGCACCATGATTAAGCTTCTTGCAGCCATTGACAAGGCGAAATCGACCACAGCAACAGGCCCGCGTTTCATAACCTACGAGCTGTTGAATAACATCGAAGGTCTCAGTATACAGTAGTTAGTAATTGAAGGGACGCTGCTTTGGTCTGAGGTGTCATTCTTCTCACACTGAAGCACACGGAAGTTGCACCTATACCAAAACCTGGGAAACCTTATGTAGCTAGTTCGATAACATCTGGTCGATCACACTGACGTCAACCCTGTGTAATATCCTAACTGGACCCCAAACGACAACAAAGGGCGCTCACTAGCAAGAGGGAGTTTATTCCGCGGGCTGCGAAATATACCGAAGGAAGAGAAGAAAAAACAGCCAATCGGTGGTTACCAACCTTCAGTGAAGATGGGCACGACATGTGTCTTCTAAGCTACTAACTTCCCTACTCATCGCTGTCCCCGACAGACTGGATAGGCGATTGACCAGGTGTTCGCCAGTGTGACTAACACGTCGAACGTTTCTTGTGACATCTTACTTTTTGGTGCACAAGCCTCTGTTTTGCTTTATATGTTTTGTTAGTTTTTGTTCTATGGTATACAGCGATATTATCTGTGTCGCCCAGTTGATGCTCCGCCATGAAAAACCCCAAGTATACAAATTTTTGCAATTTATAGGGGGAGTGAGTGAAACACTTTATTAATTACGAGAGGCCATAAAGCCCTGTGAAGAAGTGCCCTCTTTGTCCGCGGACCTCGAACTGACACAAATCTCATCCGAACTTGTCCCCAAGAAAACTTGGGGACAGTGTTATCAACACGCTTTCAATCCTCGGCCTCCAAGCCTCGCCAAATAAAACAGAAGCCCTGTTCCTCTGTCCCCGAGGAGCCAAGAAACCACGACACCTCACAATTGAAAGAAGCCAAAAATTACAATGGGCACCAATGCTATGATACTTAGGACTTCTCGTCGACCCCAAACTCATCTGGAGACCTGCCCTCAATGCCCTCAAAAAACACGCTAACGCTGCCAAAAAAATCGTTCGCAAACTCTTGCCCACAGCACGTGCTGTTCACAGACCTTGGCACTCCGCATCTACGAAACCCTTGCAGGTTCCCGGATCCTCTATGCACTACCCCTCATCAACCTCACTGCCATTCAATGACAGCGCCTCGATGCCCACCAACGCACAACAATTCGTTAATGTCTAGGACTTCCGCGGAGCTCTCAAGTAGCGAAGACACCCTTTGAACTCAGGCACGGCCCTTCTCCTTGCAAGCCAAACAAAGAGGTCTCCAACACATCCCCCGACTGCGTAAAACACAACACGGAATGGCACTCTTGAACCGCCTCCAGTTAAGACCTCACTCACACATGAGAGCACTGGCGAAATTATACCAAACAATCTTCCCCTCCAAACATAAACACCACTAAACCTGAAAACCTGTCCTTCCCCATATTAAAAGACCACCACTGCGCATCAGCACCACCTTACCAGGCACCACGTCAAAACGTACCACCCCCACATGCGCCCTGTACCAAGAGGCAATGGCACGTATACACGAAACCTTCGGTAACAGCACACACCTTTACACGAAAGGATCCATCCTCCAAAGCACCGGAACAGGCGCAGCTGCTTGTATTCTCTCATCCCTAGACGACAATCGTACCTGCCATCTGAACTTTACTGCTAGCTCCACGACATCAGAAATCGCAGCCCTACATCTGGCCTGTACCATGGCAAATAACCACTTCCCACTTGACACCATAACCACCTTCTCTGACTCAAAGGCTGCATTGCAAAAAATCCTCTACCCCAACCGTGCTGCCCCATGCATTCACAGCCTAATTGGGAAGATTCACCAACTTGAAGAAGAAAGAAGGGTGCAAGGTCCACTTCCAATGTATCCCAGGCCCTGGCCCGTGCTGCTTACAACTCTCACCAACAGTCCTTCAACGTCTTCCAAATCGACGAGGCCCGCAACATTATTAAACGACACCTAAGTGCATCCCACCCCGACTCCCGACTCTCCCACACAAGTTCTCCGCGCCCCCTCCCAGCCCACGGCCCCTCCCGAAAGGACCGCTCTCTCCTCCGGCTGAAGACAGGCTACTTCTGGACCGCCGACCGCAGACATTGTCTACAAAAGACAGGTTCCCCCTTGTGCCACCTATGCCGAGTCGCAAATGAGACAATTCAACACCTCCTCTGCAAATGCCCTCACCTTGACCCCCTCGCAACTCTATCATCAATGCACTGAGAAGACTCAGACTACCACACTCCACACTTCAGATGTGCTCCTCCCAAATAGACCGGAATCCACCCGCCTCAAAGTAGCATCCCTCATCGTCAAATTCGTCGAAGCCTCCGGCCTCTCTGAAATCCTCTATGCTCAACCCTACCAGCCCTCCCTATACCTCCTTCCATCCCCTACACTCCTTCGCCTCCCCCCACCTAACCAAAACCCAGTTAAGGTGTCCTCTCTGAGAGACAGTTTCCGGGTTTTTTCCCCACTCCCTTTCCTCTCTAATAACCACAAACGACAACAAGAAGTGAGGATGGCAGAGGGGGAGCAGAAAGGGAGGAGTCACAATTCATCAAAATTCACACTGTACACAGTTCTAGTTTTCAGGTCCTATTCACAAGATGCACAGTTCTCTCTGTCAGTGGCACCAAAATGCACAGTTTGCACTGTTGACATTGGTCGTGTATGGGTATGTCCAGTCCGGAACATTCTGTAAGACCGCTAAACCAATTTGTGCAGACAGTTTTCAAGCACGTTCTGGGTAACTATTTCAAGAGTTGCAGGGTGGTCACGGACACGACTAACGTGCTCCAGTTCATTCGTACGTGCAGGACCTACAGTTAGCAGTTGAAGGCGGTTACGGGCGAAGATACGACAGAGCCAAATTAAGAGAAAGAGATTTGGTATGGCATCACTTTTGCACTGGGGGCATCGGTGCAATTGAGAGCCTGCCGGGGCTGACGACTTATGCACAATGTTTGGTGTATGCGTGCATTTGCATACAGTTTATTGGCGAATACCTCGCCGGAACATGAAAAGGGCTTGAGAGGTGCAAGAATGCCAACCGGAGTTTCAGCTTGCAAACGCTTACTGGTTTATCTTTTGAGGTGAAGGAGAGCACTCATTATCGAGATATGTGCGCCAGTGCCTATAAGAGCGGCGATCAAAACGCTGTCTACTTCAACGTCGATTAAGTTACCTGTAGTCGGCAACTTCACACGAGGATTTTCGGGCTGGGGTCGGACTGTAGCGTCATCTCTGCGCGCTGCATCCATCAGTTTTTCGGTGAGAAGCGGCAAGGAGGTGCCGACAGTGAAAGGTGTCGGCGCTGCGGCGAACGTGACTGGTGGCGTGGCCGTGGGGGCGAGCGTCAAAATCGGGAGGCAGAGCTAGTGGCATTAGCGACGGATTCTGGCCACGTGCGACGCGGAAAACGGCGGGGCACGTCAGTCGAGTAACGGTTTGCCGAGACGTTGTTCCTGGAAACTCGACGCCAATTGTTCTGACAGTACCGAGCGACATGGCGAACACGGCTACAGGTCAAACAGATCGGCTAATCGTCTGCGGTTCTCCAGTCAGCGAGATTTCGGTAGCATGGAGGGTCGGACACATTGCGAGGTCCTGGGGGAGCATAACTGTGGCGGGCGGCAAGAGTACTCAAGGAGAATACTTGCTGGAGACCCATGTTGCTAATTTCGGCTCGAACGACAGCTTTAATCAGCGAACTGGCAGCAACAGAGATGTCAACCGCATGGGGCAGAGTAACGGAGAAGCAGTGGCTTCCATTTCGCGGCGCACTATCCTTTGGACAGTGTGTTCAAGGGAGTCGGGGTGAGAAGACGCGGACGATAACGGCTGGGGGGATGGTGGCTCGCAGGAAGAAGTCGCCGCGGTGTTGGGCAACCGTTGCATTTGCTGCGTGATGGGGCGGCTCTTCGCTTGCTCGAACAGTCGGCATTCGTTTAAGATGCCATCGACTGTAGTGCAGCCTTTACACATGAGCAAGTGAAAAGCGTCGTCAGCTATTCCCTTAAGCACATGCGCAACTTTGTCCTGCTCAGTCATCTTCTTGTCGACTTTAGGGCAGAGAGCCAGGACGTCGTGAATATATGAAACGTACGGTCCGGCCGATGTCTGGGCACAAGATGCAAGTTCGATTTTTGCGCGTAACTGACGTTGGATGGGATTGCCGAATATTCTCAAAAGTTCGGCTTTACAGAAGCCCCAAATGGTTAACCTGGCTTCATTGGTTTTATAACACGTGAGTGCCGCACCTCTCAAGCACAAAAGAAGATTGGCAAACGTGAACGTAGGGTACCAACGGGTGTAGGAGCTGACGCGCTCGTAGCGCTTCATTCAATCTTCGACGTCACCATCGTCAGTGCCACTGAAGAAGCCGGCTACTCGGGGCTGCGAAACGACGACCAGTACAGGCGACGACTCGCTCGGCGGAGCTATGTTGCAGGAGGAATATGAAGCCCTCTCCGGAGATGCGTGGTGAAGGATCACGACGCCTTTAGGATCGGATAGCTGAGACGAGAGGGGGGGGGGGTGTCTGGCAACCTCCACCAAGATGTTACGGTGGCGTGAAGGAAGACGTGTAGCCAAGCGGTACAAAAGGTATCCACACCGCGTATTTGCAATTCCGAGGGCACAGCGCAGGCAAGGCGCAAGATCCTCTTTCACTTCTACGTCTAGCTTGTTTTCCATGTCCGAGTGCGCTACCGCCATCTTCTTTCGGATAGTACCCGGCACATGCCCCAATGTGGTACATAGGCTATGCACAAACTCTTCCTCTGCTTAGCCTATTCAGCTAAGACACCGTAGCAATATCAAACTTTTAAAAGCCGAAAGCCTTAAGGTCTTTACTGTTCCGGCAATGTAGCTGTTCAGTGCAGAAATTCGTCTCTGTGGCAAGGAATAAATAAAAAGACTCGTTTTCGTTTGTATGGAAACCGAACCCTGGTCTCCGGAGTAAGGTAGGGTCACAATGTGCTACTACCGCTCTAGCTCGGAATGTTGCCAGCTGCGGAACACGGCTCGCCGTAGAGCGTAAGTCACCTACATAATATCGCGTAACAGATGAACACGCGGACACTTTAATAGAAGAGGCGAACCCCAGCAGTGGAGAGCACAGCTCCCGGAAAAGCTGTGGCGTGATGTGGCGACTGCCGAATGCGGGCGACATTATGAAGAAGAGAAAGACAAGAGAGAGAGGCGAATAGAGGGGATCCTCTTAAAGAATCCTGGCAAATTATCACCAGTTTTTTCCCTTCAAACCATGCAAGCAACATTAGGTCGCCCTAAGACGTTTTATCCCCTGAGTTGCTCGGTGTACTTTGTTTTGTGCAGAACTTGCGCGTGGCGTTGGAAAAATGGCGATCAAAACAAAAATGCCTTATAGTTACCCCCAATGCTCTGTCATTGCCTTCCCCTAACAATACGGCACTTCGAGTTCATTCCGTCTTCCTTTTTTACATTCAAGGTCACTTGACCAAAACCTGGCAAATCACACTCTTCTACTGAATCACTCATTTTATTCTTCACAAGTCGCACTGGTTAACATCAACAACGAAAAGTGCACCGGCCACCTGGGTGTTTTTTTTTTTGTCGCAACATTTGGCAAATGGGGTCTCACACGTTCACAAGCTGTTATCAGTGCTGTTCTAGGACAAGTCGTTCTATGACCATGTAATGTTTTGTCACAGAACTCGCCACTTACGGAACTACTGTTTCGCTCCAGTGTAATTATATCCATTCGTTTTTACTCCGGTTCCTCCCGCTTACAGATTAAGGCCTTGTGTTCGGTAAAACAGCATCGCGCTCTTCTTTTTCTTTCTTTTTTCTTACCGCTTCACACTTTGTGACCGCTGCATTTTTGTAGTTTATAATGTCCTTATACACACAAGTAAAACTCTGTTATCCTGTGTTTTCGAAACAAGAACAAGTTGCTTTCTGCGCGTTGTTATAGAATATTTTTAACTACGTGTGTAGTAGGTGTTTTTTACTAAGTTGTATTGCGCATATTTGCATTCCTTCCCACCTGCAATGTTCCCATGTATGTGTCACTTCAAGTGACTTTTTTTTGTAGATTCTTTTTCTCTTTAGTGACATATATCCTGTTATTTGCTGTTCCGTTCTTTCAAAGTTCATTCAAAGTTTGATGTTCCCTTACAGTTCTGTCACGACACTCACCCTTTGTTACCCCCCTTACACAATGCCCTGCAACAAGGGCCTGTAAGGTATTTTTAAATAAATAAATACTGCAGGCGGACAGCGTGCCGAATTATTTGCATGTCCTATATTCGGTTACAACTTAAAAACGGCCACGGAAGCCCCTGCTGTGCCTCATCACCGCAGCCGGATGTTACTCCGCGCTACACCAATAGTGCGTTACTGGGAATATTTGGAACATGGCATGAGCCGTTTTCGCTATTTTGTCGACTTAATATTCTTATAAACTGCTGCAGCGACGACAAGTAAACTACGTTAGCAAAGGCAGGTGACATCACGCATTCATAGCAATCTCCTTTCAAACACGTGCGCCTGTTGACTTCCGGGTGCGTTGCTTTGGCGGAGTGTTATCATGCATGAGCTATTGTCGTTCTTAACTTGTTCCCGAGTATAGCCACTAATCTGTCAGATTTAAGGAAATCACCAAGGTTGAGTGAGTTACTGCGCAGTGATATTTAACATCAACCTTTATTTCAGCAGTACGGCTACGAACGAAAAGTATAATGATTCCGCGAAACTTTCGCTGGCGAACAAAATTTGTCCTGGTCCAGGATGTTAACCAGCCGGGTTCAATGCCTATCTAAGGCAGTGGTCCCAGTGACAGGCGATGGTTCCGGATTGAAATCCTGTACCAAGATAAAGTTTTCTGCACTGCCAAATTTCGCGAAACCAGTATGGCCTTTTTTACAGAAGTTCTGCCAAGGTTTCTTAAATGCGCAAGGGATCTGTCATTGCAAGCAATACGAAATAATTTCTCCAGATTGGGATTGCTCTCGCCGAAATGTGGTGTGCCAGAAATTATCGAACTGACTATGCAGAAAATAGGCATGCATGCGTTAAGAAAACGAGCCCTAAGTTTGGGTGAAAGAAAATGCGTTGGTAGGGCGTAAAGTGTGCTCAGTTTCTTTGGCAAAGCGTCCTACAAAATTTTTGCACATGTGGTCCGCCAGGAGTTAGCGAAATGGCATCGGTATAATAGACACGCATGGGGTAAGAAAATGAGCCCTAAGTTCGTGTGAACGACAATGCGTTGGTACAGCATAAATTGTACTCAGTTATTTTGGAAATGCGCTCTACTGAATTTTCGCTAAGCTTGAAACGTAGGTACACTCAGGCAAGCGGGTTGAATTGAGCACAAACGTTGTGAAGAAAATAACCCAGCACCGCGAGAGGATTGCCGAGCACCTCGCTGAGTTGGCTCGTTTGCTTGCTTGATTGATTGCCAGATTTACTGATTGATTGACTTGGTTATTTATTTATTTATTTATTTATTTATTTATTTATTTATTTATTTATTTATTTATTATTTATTGATTGATTGATTGATTGATTGATTGATTGATTGATTGATTGATTGATTGATTGATTGATTGATTGATTGATTGATTGGCTAGCTGACTGACCGACTCACGCATACATTGAATAAGGCAGGTACGAAGGTAGGTAGGTAGTAAGCAGGCAGACAGGCAGGCAGGTAGATTGCAGAGCTTTACTTGTGAAAGGTGCGCCTGGGCTGTGAGGGCGCTGTAGGTAATGGCTCCGGATTAATCCGAAATATTGACCCGCCGGCGCATTCGCTTTTCATCTCCATCAAAAAAGCAGCCGGCGTGGCCGGTATCCAAGCCGCGTCCTTTGACTCAGCAACCCCACGCCTGAGCCACTGCGCCACCGCGTCGAGTACGTGGCGATGTTTGTCCAACGTAACCCGCCCCCTCGTGGCTGCAGCTAAGGGATCATTTTATTCACTTCCAGCTCTTTGCGGCAGGTCAGACGCGATTGCCAATGTGCATTCAGCGATTTCATTTTTTGCTTCCACGGCTGTGTTCAGCTGTTGTGATAATAGAGCAGCCGTATGAGTATCATTATTATTGATGAGGGAACCTGTGCCCTTTCTCGTTTAAATGTATAAGTGCTCCAGTGAGTAATACGGACATTGCTGACAGAGGGTTCCTACGAAAGCAATACCCACTCACCGGTAAGTCATCGTCCAGTTGAAAATTCCCTTTAGCTTCTGGAGGGAATAGGTGTGTGGCGGGGACTCCCGGTTCCAGAAAACCCACTTCTGTCGCGAGGCTCTCCACTTGGGCATATCGTTAAAGCGTATGTCCCTGGCGTGAAAGACGACCGCGTCGCTTGACATCAGCGTGCTGCGATTGTAGCTCACAAAGCACTGCTGAGGGCAAGTCAGACGCTGTGTTGTTACATTTTTTGAAAACCCCAAGACAAATTGGCCATACGGGAGGTACCACAAGAGCACTCTAGGTCCATCTGGTCTTCCTGAACTTCCCACCTTGGGCCTGTTGGGCGGGGGCCAGGCTTTGCTTCGGTCCACCCGACTTCCGTGAGAAGTGAGGCTCAATTCACCACAGGCGTAGTACAGGCACGCGGCCAGTACGCAGATTGGCACAAAGATCGTGGCTACCTTCTTCCACTTTGGGGGAGATTCCTGCATCTGAAATTGCGGGGAAAAGGTTCCTGACTGGAAGAATATATCCACTCTGTTCAGAAGGAAGAACGGCTGAGAAATGTACCACTACTCAGAAAGACACCACACTAGTGAACGGAAGAAAGACACCACTACTGAGTAACTTTACGTGAAGTTCATAGCTGCATGACGGAGGCGGAAGCCTCGTACCTCTGCCGTTCAGCAAGCTCATAGGCATGTGGTGCCGCAGCTGCGGGCATTGACTGTGAAAGCCATTGAATGAACGGATCACCCAGAGCATTTTAAGAGGCTTAGTATTCAGCCATACCCCCGCGCCCATAATTTATAAATGAATGCTCCAATACCTTAAACAACGTGGGACATTTTCCTACAAATGACGGTGGGAACTTTTCGGTGTGAATTGTTCCTTCAGCTAAGCCAGTTATTTTTTTGTAAACAATAAAAACCGCCCAACTGACAAACAGCAAAAAATGGACAGAAATCGAGAGCATAATTTTAAATACGATAATTCACCAAGTCGTGATGAAGGTTATTTTATATAAAAAGAAACACACTGCAACAAACTTATTTGACAGATTGGTCTGCGAAAAATGGTTTTGCGCCGCCTAGTATACAGCCAAACAAACCTTTTAACCTGTGACTATGTTTGTGACGAGACAATATTGCAGGATGCTAACTTTTTCTCGCTTCTAGAACTCGGGCGTCTGACGCAAAAATAAGTAAACGTGTAGTCACGCTGTTTCTTCTGTCCCTGTACAGTACATCCTCGATAATTGAAACTGGGATAATTTAAACTTTCGAGCAATTAAAAAAATTCCAAAAATTTGGCTGGCCCCGCTGTGTTTTCAATTTTTTTAAAGCCGCTCAGTTCAAACTGCTAAATTGCGAAAATTCGCCTAAATCCTACTTTTTGATAGTCTGCGGGAAAGTATCGGCCGCATTTGCCGCTACTAGCTGCCCCTTTAAATCTTTACATTGCCAACAGTCACAAAAAAGCCAATTGCTCGCACGCACTGCAACTGGCTCCCCTTGGCGGCATCGAAAACTGTGCCTTGAAGCCTCACGCTAAAACAAAGCAGTCATCTATTGGTGATTAGTTCGTTAAAGTGTGAATAGCGCTTCATTATCGGGTGTGAATGATGTAGCATTATTAAATATATGTGAATGTTTCATTGCTACACAAGTTGGTATATTCCCCCCAATATATTAATGACAGCTTCTGATAATTCAAACAAAATCTACGGGTGTCAATTATCGCGATTCCACTGTATTTGTGGCGGCAGACTCCCGGTGAAAGGTGAGTAGAGGGAAATTGTGCTTGAATACCAACTTGCACAAATTAAAGCGGACAAGTACTGCTGCGAAGCGCGTTTTAACCCGATGAGGCGATGAGGCGCGCCGTAGTGAAGGCTCCGGATTAATTTTGACCACCTGGAGATCTTTAACGTAAACCGAAATCTGGAACACAAGGGCATGTTTGCTTTTCGCCTCCACCGGAAAAGCGGCTGGGAATTTAACCCGCGTCCCTTGGGCTCAGCAGCAGAACGCCATAGCCACTGAGCCACCTCGGCGAATCCGGGCTGAATAAGCGTCCGCACAAACACGTCATCACTTGAACACGGAAACTACAACTGAGGCAGCCAGATGTGAGGGGTCGACTGAATCTGGAATAACGCGACGCGGTAACTAAAGTGTGGTCAGAATGAGTCCGGGTTCATACTGTTGCCGCAGCTGTCGTAATCTCTAGAGAACGACGTCAGTTCATGTCCCAGGCAACCGAACTGCGTGACACGCCGTGTTTTTACGTCCTTAGCTCGCAATATGGGTGTTACGTCGTTAGTCTGATCATAGCATGGCAATCATACTAAAGCGGAGACGAAGAAACGACGAGCATTTTAAGCGGGGGCCGAACCTCCGCAATGAAGCGTGTTCTACACTCTGTCGGTGTTATTATGCTCGGAAGACACGCTCACCAGCCGTGCCCGCAACTGTCTTTACCATACTAAAGCGCGCGTGCACCGGAAGTTAAAATTTCAAATTCTCGGTAATTTACGTGCCGGGACCACATATGGGCTATGACGAGCGCAGTAGTGGAGCGGTCCAGATTGTTTCTACCCCCTGGGTAACTTCAACATGCGTCGTAATTTTGATACACGGGTGCTTTTGCTTTCCTCGTCGTCATGAAAACTGCCGCTGCGGCCGGAAATCGAACCTGCGTCCTTGGGTCAGCAGATGACCACCTTACTTATTCAGGTACCGCGGCAAGGTTTCCACCAGAAATGATGCCATAGGGTCAGCTAACTAAAACAGGGGACAAATAATTTGCGCCAGTGTCCTAAAAACCAAGGAAGGCCGACTAACGGCAGAAATGAAATAAAAGAAAGCGGAGTATATGTTCATACCAGGAATTTTCAAACCACGTTGCAAAATTCCCGAGCTTTTCTCTCCTACGCTAACTCTGTTGGGCACATGACGGATAACGCCACGAGATATACTAAAAAAATTAGCGCCAATCCACCCTGCGAATACAGTTGGAAAGCAAAGCTGTAAGCGGCACCCGCAACGATTACCCATGCGACGTCACTTAAATTCCCTCACGTCGCTCTACAAATAGTGAAACCAGAGAGAAGCGAAATGTACTTAACCACAGCCTCTAATACTTCAAACAGATATTCTTGGTAAGGGTAAATTAATGCATGATGCATGAACTGTGGTTGGTTGAGTTGTGTTGGTGTAGCACATGAGTGCAAACTCTTTTTTCGTACAACTAGAGCTCAAACACGGTATTATGCGATCTCACTTCGTCTCTGCTGTCGCGTTCTGGGGCGACGAAATCGGCTGCAGAGACGGTGGGAAAAGCAGGAGGAGATGGAGAATGAGGAGAAAACACCGCTATTCAGATTTCTGAACGGCCCAGAGTGTGGCCCAGGGGAGTGGTTCCTTCTTCACTCTAGTCCATATTCAGTCCGCGCCACCTGTTCTTTGTCCACCAGCTGAAGCTGGGTAGGCAGACAGAGGCTGAACACCAGTATCTCCTATGGCTCTTGTTCGGTAGTTGACGGAGAGAGAGGAGGGTGCTCAGGGCTAAAGTCGCACACCCCGATTATGTGGAAAAGTGTGCCTACTTATAAGCCAAATTAACATTCCGCGTAGTAGCGATGCGGGTGCTTTAAGTGAAGACGCGTCGGGTGTGTGAAGTAGCCGGAGTGTATGAGCAGTAGAGTAGTTTGTTGTTCGATGGGTAGTTCAGGGTAAGGCGAAGGTAGGGTCTGTCTCAAAAGGCGATAATGCTGGGTTGCGCCCCTGAACGAGAAAAGCGGGTGACTGTCCTGGTGCAGCTCCATAGCACGGGAGGTAAAAGTGCAGGCTTGGTGGGCGTATTCATTGCTCTCTATAGAAGCGTGTGCGGGTTTCCAGATGAGCTGGAGGGAACCATTTGTGGAGTAGTTTTTTGGCACACGCAGTGCCGGTCGGGACACCAAACCCCACTGGTAATTCTGGTAGGCTTCTTGGGAATCGGTCACCACCTTACGAACCCCTGATTGAGTGAGAGCCAAGGCGATGGCTGCCTCTTCTGCTGCCGTCATGATTTCAGTCTTGAGTGAGACACAGGGAAGGAGGTTGGTTCCGAAAATAGCCACTATTATGGCGTACTGCTGCCCTCGATGTTGGGAGGCGTCTGTGTAGATAACTGCATGAACCCCACCGAGGGTGGTGTTGAGCGCTTGAGCCCGCGTTTGTTGGTGACATTGTCGTGGAAGGGGTTCATATTTCTAAGCAAAGATAATATCTTTAATTCTTGTTGTCGAAAGTACAAAAGTAAATCAAGCGGAGTGAAATTCTCTGCTGCCCAGCCAATGTGGTTAAGGATGCGGCTACCCGCCGCAGTTCTGCTCATTCAGAGCTTCTGGATAGAAAGATGGCCCTCTATCAGCTCTTGCACCGTGTTGTAGAGCCCCGTGCTGAGCAGCCTCTCTGTGGAAGCATTCATTGGAAGACCAATGGCTAGCTCAACTGCCTTTCTAATCATTATATAAAGCATCTTTATGTCGTCCTTGCCGAGAAGACAGGGGGTGGACGTAAGTGTCTCTCGAGAGGACAAAAGCTTGAACTAATCGAAAGGTATCGATTTCCTCGAGGCCTCGCTTCTTGGTGACAATTCGCCTAATCGTGTGTATAATGTTATTGATGCTGTGTTTAAGGCGCTGCATGGACGCGTCACTCCTGGTGTTGGCGTGAAGATGTAGGCCCAGGATTTTCATGCTGGGGCTTGGAGTGATGGCCTGACCATCAAGGAGCATTTGAATGTGCTCTTAAAGATGCCGTTTGGCGTGAGGGCGGACGACAACGAGCTGAGGTTTTTTACATGGACACTGGAAGTCACAGGCTTTAGCACATTGGCGTAATAGAAGTCAGATTCCATGTGTCGGTGGGAGCGTTCCTTAATTAATATCGCGTGGCATTCAGCGAGAATGCAGTGGTTAAACCCGCAGATGTGCATGGTGACTGCACCACTTGTCTTCCCCGTCTCCGTGTGGGCTTGTAGCTAAATCGGTAAGACAGCGTGCTCTGGCTTTGTTACTCTATTAGTTCCATCTTCGATTCCTGGTGGTGCCAGTAAATTTGTTTAATATTTGTACGCGGGAGTTTTCTATTGATACCAGCGGCCGCGAAAGAACGCTTGGAGGGTAGAAGTAGAAAGCTTTGCTTTAAAAATCAACTAAACAACACCGTCATGGAGCATAGAAGACAGCGCTCAAAATCTCAATTAATTATTGTGATACGACCTGACACCCGCTGTACTACCACGGTAACGGGATGGTTCCCCAGAGACGCGTCTAGAGGGAGAGGAAGGCCAACAACTCGATAAAGGAAAGAAATAAGGAACTTTAATGGCAAAGAATGGAGAGACAGAGAGAGAGAAATTGAAAGATAGAATGAGAGAGTAATGTTTATTGAAGACAAAAGAGCCAAGTGGTCGGTTTCCTCAGTCCAGGACCCCGTTGTAGCGTCCAGCGGTCTGAGCCCGGTGAATCTGCCGAAGCTGTTCTGCGGCGCTCGAGCTGCTCGAGCTGGTTTCGGCGCTCGAGCTCACACATTTTGATCGAGGAGTTTGAAATCGCGGAAAGTCAAGGGTTGAGCTGCACTCCGACACCATGTGGTATAGAGTGCAGGGCGCTCTGAGGAATCGACACTATGGGTCGCTTTGCGTAGGCCAGATGAAGTGCAGCTTGCTGAAATGATTTCGTTTGGAGGATACGTCAGTAGCGCTCCTCTTTCTTGCTGAGAGAGGCATTTGCAGGGGGAAACGAAAGCCGGGCTAGCCTATAGTGTTGCGTCACCTGCTGGAATGACGTCAAGGGGATGGCCGTTTCTAGCCAACTCTCTCGCAGCGCTCGGGTGGTTACACTTCGAGCAGTCTCATGGGCAAAGACATTGCCACAGAGAGAAGTGTGAGCCGGTATCCAGACAACCGATACCCTTTTCTTTGGAGGGTTCTGGCACAAGATTTTCATTGCGGTGTGTGAGATGCAGCCTCAGAGAGAGCTCCTGCCCGCTGACTGAGAATCCGCGATGATTACTTCCGCAGGAGTTTGCGTTATCACCAGTGCTATAGCTACCTCTTCGGCCTGTGGCGTCAGTACTTTCATGAGAGTGAGGCTGGTGACGTGGCTGTCTATCTTCAATACAGTCCCCACTGTTACTCCTCGTCTTGCATAATCTGCGGCGTCGTGTAATAAACTTTTTCGTTGGAGCCATATTTTTTCATCCAGGGCTCGAACTAGCGCCTCGCATTTTTTTGGCAAGGGGGCACTGTGATGTTTCGGCGTAGTTCACCGGGGATATTTTCTGTGGATTCTAGAAGGCGATCATGCATGTTCATGCCCAGTTTCAGTAGAAGGGCGCTGTCCGCATCCATCCTTTATAGTCGGCAGCGCTTACTAAGAAGGTGGCCCTCAATCAGCTCGTCCAGTGTTGTGAAGCCCAAGCTTGACGAAACAGTCGTTGGAGGTGTAGGATGGCAAACCCAGCGCTTCTTTGTACACCTTTGGCAAGAGCGTATTAACTTCTTCTCAGTCTTAGTTAGTAAAGCATAGGGCGTCACATAGCAGAACCTTTACATGACGAATGCCTGGATAAGCCTAAGTGTGTCTTCTTTATCCCTCTTCCTCTGACCGTGATCCGACGAAACGTGTGAGCAATCTGGCGACTATTGCTTTCCAAATTCCTTAACATCGTGGTGTTTGCGCAATCTGCTTGGAAAATCATGCCTAGTATTTTGATTTGCGGAGACGGGGTTATACTGGCACCGTCCAGTACGATGTGCATTGAGGGTGCATCGGCTCGCCTACCCCCTTTACTGCGCACTAGGAGCAGTTACGATTTTTAAGAGCCGCACGAGAGTCAACAGTTCTTGGCATACTTGTGCACCGCATCAGCCGCCATTTGGAGGCTGTCCTGCATCTCTCCGTCCGAGCCCACACCGGAGCACACCGTGATATCGTCTGCCATCGTGTAAGTCTGCGATGGACGCCAGTTGTTCAGGCAGGCCGATGAGGGCAATATTGAAAGGGAGGGGGGACAGGACCGCTCCTTTGTGCGTGCTGGGTCTGCCAGTGCGAATGGGTTTTGTTTGAAAGTCTCCAACCTTGAGGGTGGCTTGGCGTCCGGAAAGAAAGTTCCTGACGTTGGAGTACATGCGGGTTCCTCATCCGAGTTCACTGAGATTAGTCAGTATGGCTTCGTGAGTGACGTTGTTAAAGGCCCCTTTTAAACCAAGCGCTAGGATGGTCTTAGGTGTGTGTCTATTGGCGTGATCTATGATGTCCTCCTTCAGTCAAAGGATGGATTCTGGCATCGCGGGATAGGAGCATTCGGAGGTTAATGGAAAAGGCATTTGGCCTTCGGTGGACTTCATGCGGCTATTGTTGTTGTTTTTATTGCTGTTGTTGATGCTGGCGACAATGATGATGATGAAAAAGTTCTGAGTTTTGGCCTATCTAACGCCTCCGAAGAAAGCAGGAAACCACTCTCTTAGCACGTAAGGAGCGATTGGGAAAACAAAATCGGTACAGGCCACGAATAAGAAGGCAAGCACCATGCAGAAAAGAAAGTACTGTACGCCACAATGGTCATTTCACAGATACAGTGAATCCGCAAAAAAAACTCTCTAGTCTCGAAAACATGGATCAGAACCTGCACAAGAAAAAGCAAAAAGGCAGGATCAAGTTGGTTCAAAGATAGTACAAAAATTATGAAAACACACTTTACGCTTACTCGAATACTTTCGAAAAGACCATGCAGCAATTGTCGTAGCCAATTACTCTAGCAATCTTTGCAACTCCGTCACCCCCTACATACAGAAACAAAGCATACGTTGGAGCCATCCTCTTGGCCATACTTCCAAAGAACAGTAGAAAGATTACTATAGGCATAATACCAAAAGCTTCGGTAAGATAACGCCATCCATAGTTGGTAAAGTTGAAAACGTTACATGTACACCCGCACACGAGGGCCTGGAAGAGAACTAGGCAGCCACTGACCAAGAGTCATTCGAGCTGGCATACCGTCCTCCTTGTGACCACGACTACCGTGCTCCCCTACTCGAAAAATGTTAGGAACCTCCTCGACTTGCGCCTAGGAACACGATCATTCCCCTTGCCACCAGGGGAACCCAATACCAAACTTTCTGGAGGATCAACCAGCACAAGTATACAAACATATGGGTGAAGATGTCCGGTGGGAACATAAGAAATTACCTTGAGACTGTGCTTTATAGGTGAAACATCCAACCTTTTCCATGCAACCTATCCGTGTCTAAGAGTATGCCCGAAGGGGAACTCAGACATTATCTATGAAGACGTGGGAGGCTGCTTTGCCAAGCTCGTTATCTCAAGATAAGCCTGGGCTGATTGGGGGCAAAGCAAGAAGCTGCTGCATCTCTGCTCCGGAATTCAGAGTCACCTTGAGCTCATTACCATCTGTTTACCCCCTTCTTCTAAACACGTACTATTTCCTCCTACACAAAGGTTTCCTTCAATCCCCCAGAAAGAAAGCGAAAACGTTCTGTCTGGCGAAGAAATAAATAATAAACACTTCGACACACTCTCACTGCCACCTCCTCACTCAAACTGACGAACACCCCGCACGCCACAACCTTTCACGCTCACATCTTAAGCCGCAAAACAACAGATGACCTCTGTCTCCCCCGCGTCATAGAGAATAGAAACCCTTGCAGGTAGTCTTTTTCTATTCGATGAATATCAGCGGTACAGAAGCAACTCTGTTCTGAAACGCCCTCTCGGCGGTGAAGTAACGCTATCGCACCATACATCTTAAGACCCAAACTGAGATATCATCTGCAAATTTTCTTTGGCACATCGTTCAACTTATGGAGCGAACGGCATGGCAACATTCATCTTACAACCCCGTGGCAGGATGAACGTGTCTTTCCCGCCTTTCTAAATTACTGAATATGGTCCCAAGCAATTTTATCTCAACTACGGCAAGAAAAGAATGAACAAATGCCTTTTTACGTTCACTTCGATAACAGCGCTAAGAGGGCGAAGGGGAGGCGACACGAGAGGGTCGCCTCCTCTAAACAGGCCGCTGTCTAAACGGCCGGCTACGAGAACGAGCCTGCAATCAAAAAATAGGAAAAGTCAGTAATATACCCTTTCACCGTACGAAGTATGGAAGCACACCCACACTCGAAAAGACACGTGTGCTATAAAGGCATAAGGAAGAACGCACCACGGAAATCTTCGAGGCCCACACCATCCACGCACGAAATCACCATTCCGTCAGCATGGCGACAACTGACTTGCATAAAACGGAGCACGATTACCTAAGTCACGGATCGTAGCCTTTATGCATGTGCATCATTTTACAGAAATCAGCCCTTACCTGCGCACGTTTATGAATTTTTCTGTTTTAATGTTTTTGTTTCCCAGGGTATATGTTCAGCTGCGGTGAAATAGACCCTTTGTGGTATGTCAGCGCCCAGTTTTGTGCCGCCTCCTCTTTGTCATGTCTTAGCGCTGTTATCAAACTAAGTATGTGCCAAGAAGTACGACATAACACCGCATTTTTATGCATTCACACTTGTTGAAAAAGTTCGGTGGAATACTGTTATCTTTTGATTGAACCTCCAGCTTTAATCGCTCCCTATCGGTGTTTAGTTTACAGTGTCGAACTAGAGCTAAACCACTACCGAATGCCGGCGTAGAACAAGCATTTCTGCTGCCCCTCGAACGAAAACTGAACAGTGCATATGGGACATCTTGAACGTTGCGCACTTAGTGCTTCGGTCCAGAAAGGCCGAACTAGTAGCAAACAAAAACATCAGAGCCCCACCACCCCGTAAAAGGGAGGTTTAGCAAACCTGGCGTTCTGATTGAGTTTGCTGTGCTAGGGTTTAGCTACATTGCGTATTTGCTTTGTTGCGTTTGAAGGAGAGTGGCATGATTTCTACGAACCCGACTGAGGACCCATACGGTTGGTAACTAGAACTAGTGACGTTTTATTAAAGCGAAGATACGACAATCACAACGCATACTGTAGTGCACCGAAAAAATGGCCACCGAAGAGTCGCTGCATTGCGCAATGTCAAGCGAGAGTGAGACGCCGGGTGGCGAGAAGAGTGCACGACTCGGGAAGGAGGCAGCGCCGGCGGAGAGGAATATAAAGCGTTGTTGCACCCATACTCTTTCCCTATGTACACATGCATGGCTGTGCACTACATAATTTGGTAAAGATAGCGCACAATGACCAAACATACACTGCACTACCCCAGGTAAGCTTCCCCTCTAAATACAAGCACGATGCCCGGAATACACTCTTTTGGTATCAATACAACACGTTTTATATCCAAATTTTGAAGCCATTTCAATGTTATTTATTTGTGTGGATTTTGCCATGCGCTAAAAAGGCACTGCAGATTTAAATGATGGCCCCGGAATCCAAAAGAATAATAAATATCTTTTTACGATAAAACAGCTTTACCGTACGCGTTTGAAGAACTGCAGTAATTGTAATTTCCTTTCCTCCTCTTCTAGGTATCATTAAACATGTAATGCATTTTGCACATCACCCTGTCTCAGCTATAACGAGAATATAATGGCCTCATTCTCTCTATTCTCAGTAGGAATGTGGGGAAGGGATCAGCGGCAATATTGGGGATGTATTGAGCTTCAGGTATCTCTGTAAGGCTGTATTAGAGAAATATCGAACAGAGTGCCGTATCGAAGCTCGAAAAAACATCGCTTATTTTTCTGTTGCGGGATAGCGTACGCCCCAAACAATCAGCCCAGCAGCATGGCGGTGCACAGTGTTGCTGCACTAGACGTGAGTTCACCACTACTTTTCAAGAATATCTCACGCTTGTAAGCTTGAAATGTACGGAAATGGGTTTACGCAAGATATAAAGATTTATTGGGCCGCGATCGTGGCTTTCATTCAGTACGCATGGACACCGAGTACACAAAATGTAGCTCGAACTGCGAGTGGCAATATCCGAATACTTGCTGCCTTTGACACCGAGTACAAAAAATGTAGCTCAAACTGCGAGTGGGAATATCCGAATGGTTGCTCCCTTTGGTATGCACCTAGCACCTTTTAAGTCCTCTTGACTTCTGAACACACGGGCACTGCTACGAAGATATTTTTTTATTGCAGCACTTTGATAGCGTGCGTGCATGTGCGCGTATGTGCGTGTGTGTTCGTGCATGTGCGTGTGTGTGTGTGTGTGCGTGTGGCTGTGCGCTCGTGTGCGTGTGCTCGCGTGTGCGTGCGTGTGCGTGCGTGTGCGTGCGTATAGGCGTGCGCGCGCGCTCGTGTGCATGCGTGTGTTTGCGTGAGTGTGTGCGTGTGCTTGCGTCTGTGTGTGTGTGCGTGTCTGTGCGTGCATGCGTGCGTGCGCGCTCGTGTATGTGCGTGCGTTGCATGCCCGCGCACGTCCACGCACTGCTATATGATGGTCAGAGATATACTGGTAGTGCTGGTTGGCGTTTGCGTGCACAGTCACTCGATGTGAGACACACGTCCTTGTTAGGCAACATTCATCACGAGGTAACATAAGGCGCTGGCTCGGAACACACACAATCTCGTTTTTTGTGCTTGGTTATCACTTTGTACTTATGACGAATTAAACATTGTGATTCTCAGTTTAAACGAGCGCCAACTGAGCAGAGCATACACTTTCTGGGTTGACACGGCGATTTAAACGCTGAGATTTTCTTTGTGTGCCATATGCTCAGCTTCTGCAACACCTGACCACGGTTAAGTTTGTTCCCACAGATGTTAAAAATCCAGAAAGTCTCCTCAAGCGCTTCTACAAATTACAGACTAAGGTCGGTGATATTTCCCAACTGTCCAATAATTCTTCCAAATGAAATAGTTATTACGGTACTGTTTACGTGCGAACCGCCTAAATAAACATGCTTGCCCCGGACGCTACCAGCTTTAAGATACGCGACTTCTTCCTTTATCGGGATTACGGCCATTTCTGCACCCAAATATCTTCCTGTGTTGGCAGCATTACCTCTCTCGTGATAATCAACAACAGCTACAATTGGCACCGGGACTTCGGTAGGCTGGATTCCAGGCACATGGTTACAACCCAATTCGCGGTGGTCGTCCTGGCAACCACGCGGCTGCTCCGACCGGAGAGGGACGCCAACACTGAAGGTCGTGCCTCCACGCGAGCCCGTTCTATGCTATGGATATGTTGATACCGAACATATAGCCAGGCGCAAAGAGAAGGATGACTCGAGAAAAAGATTTTGTGGTGCTGGCGGGTGCACGGGAAATCCGTTATCCGCTGTAAAAGGAGCCTGAACGTCGACCCGGTATATTTATAAGAAGATACTTCTTTTCTAACTTGGACAACAAAATTTTCGTCTGCCTCTGTGTCCCACGATTCAGCCGCCCGGCCAAAGTTAACGTAAAATTTGAACGAGGCGTTTAGATATGCAGCGCCCTTTCCAAATTTCTAAATCTGGAGGCAGTGTCAATACTTAGTTAAAACAAAACATTATGAATATCTCAGGCAATACATCAATACCTCACTGACATTTGCCGTGTTTCTTTATGAAAAAATTACGCCCACCTCCCCTCGCGGGAACCCTGGTGTGATGCGACGCTGAGGGGGGTTCAAGCGCAAGCGGAGAGCAATCGTCGACCGAAAGGCCACCGAGGAGCGGCACACCGGTTATATGCGCAGCGCGCCCGAAGGACAGGAGACCGCGGAGAGAGAGAGTACTGCACATGCGCAGCACCGCGCGCAGTGCCACCCGCCGGCGGGGTGAGAGCGCGCTGGGCCGCACACCCGCAGATGTTGAGAGAGAGTGTTCGCTCTCACCTGGGCACGCGCCGGCGCCAGTGCGTCTGCCGCGGCTATGACGCAACACAATCCAACACAATCCACTTTAATAAAATCCAATCCAAATCCAATCCAATCCAAGCCAAGCCAATCCAATCGATTCCAATCCAATGCCCCTCGCGAGAGAGTGTTCGCTATAGGAGAGGAGAGGGGTGAGCGGAGGAGAGTGCGGACACCGACGACGACGACGGACGCACGCACGAAGGACAGGCCGCCGACAAGAGATGCTCTCAGCGTCGCATCTAAAAATACATTGACGTTTGACTTTTCTAATATTGCATAAAGTACTTCAGCTACAGCATGAAAAAATTACGCCCACCTCCCCTCGCGGGAACCCTGGTGTGATGCGACGCTGAGGGGGGGGGGGGTTCAAGTGCAAGCGGAGAGCAACGGTCGACCGAAAGGCCGCCGGATAGCGGCACAACGGTTATATGCACAGCGCGCCCGAAGGAGAGGAGACAGCGGAGAAAGAGAGTACTGCACATGCGCAGCACCGCTCGCAGCACCGCCCACCGGCGGAGTGAGAGCGCGCTGGGCCGCACACCCGCAGATGTTGAGAGAGAGTGTTCGCTGTCACCTTGGCACGCGCTGGCGCCAGTGCGTCTGCCACGGCTATGACGCAACGCAATCCAACACAAGCCACTTTAATCCAATCCAATCCAAATCCAATCCAATCCAAGCCAAGCCAAGCCAATCCAATGCCCCTCGCGAGAGAGTGTTCGCTATCGGAGAGGAGAGGGTGTGAGCGGAGGGGAGTGCGGACGCCGACGACGACGACGACGGACGCACGCAGGAAGGAACGGGCCGCCGACAAGAGATGCTCTCAGCGTCGCATCTGAAATTGTCCGGGGGGGGGGGGAGGCGCGGCGGGAGGGCTCAAGCCAACCGCACCCCTGTGCCAACGACAGTCTGCAGAAGCCCTGGAGACGCAAGCTCGTATGTTTTCTGCGGCAAGTGCCAGGTGGCGCCACAATTGTCGCAGAACTCTCTGCCGGAGACAGCCGAATTTTTTTGCGCTCTATTATATGGCTATATGCGTCTCCACGCTTTTTGCATTACGGTCTCATTAGGCTGGAGCTCCTGCCAGAAAGGTTAACACAATACTACGCAGTTTCGTTTGCCAGTGAAGAAAAAATTGGCTCCTTCCCACCCTGAAAGATGGTTGTTAAGCAAGGCCTTAAACAACACCCACAACAATTGCCCATGCGACATCACTTGAACTCACACAGGTGGCTCTACAATGAGTGAAACCAGCCGTTTCCTGAATTCGCGGGCCGGAATCCGAACGCAGCAGCAGCGTCGGCCACGGCCGGGCTAGATGCGGCGGCGCCCGCCGCGGTAGCCCGGCCGTGAGTCGGGAGAGAAAAAGCGGATAGGAGAGTCTTCCGAAGGGTGAGACAGCGGAACCTATCCATCCTGATGTTCTAGCTTGAGGCTGCACCACCGCGCGACACAAGCCTAGACATGGAAACAATTATGCATGTGAGTTTAGTGATCTCCATTGATGCCAATTGAAACTAGTTAGTTTAGTAAGTCTGTGAATTGCGAGAAAGCTGAGGGAACTGTGTGATCGCCCTTTATACAAACCAGTTGCTCCTTTAGCCTTTTCTTACACCTCTTAAAACAAAACCGTATTGGTATTAACCAATATAGAAAAGAGAGCGCCATTTGTGGCAAGCAGTGCGCGAAAGGTAGCGTTTCTATAGCTGCCAGATATCTGCATGTGTTTGCACATTTTGTCTTCCCGCCCATGAGGCCAATCCTTACCGTATCTTTGCCGACTACCACTAAATTCCGTCGAGTGCGGGTTATCCTGGAACTGCCTGTCGAACAAGTTAATCAAGCCGTGCGAAGGCAGCGCGCAACTGAATCGAATGCTGCGCCAAAACAGTCCCAAAACAAGCGTCACTAAAGCAGACGACAAAGCCGTCCCGCCGCCGTAGCCGCCGGTGAGCAGGCACGTGCGCTGCTGGAACGCTGGGTAAATACGTCGCGCCAGCTGCAGTGTGATCATTCAGTGAAATGCACCGCCCCCCCCCACACTCCAGCCACAGCCTCCGTCGCGTTGGGAGTTTGTTGTCCCGCATGCCACGAAAGAACCATTGGATGCAAGGGCAGAAAGCTTTGCTTTAAAAGATAGCGCTACCTAGTCCTGCCAAAGATTTGTAAAACTATTCATAATCGAACACTTCGATGATTTCCTCTTCACAAGCGGGTGAGCTCACCTTTGATGAAAGAAGCCCTTCACTTTCGCCTTCTCGCTGCTCCATGGGTTGGAAATGAAAATGCGCACCACTCTCTTGAAAGATCTCGGTTCGTGCCTTGCCTCCTACTTGAGACTGGCGGTGGCGGTGCTAGAACAAGCTTGAGAATGGTCTTTCTGCGAGGCTGTGGTTGTGATGATGCTGATGATGATACTCTCAATAACGTACCCGCGAGGGGCATTGTCCAGAGCTAAAGCACTGATTGAAATTCATTAGCACTTCGACATATTCGTTTACTTCCGGAAAAAAAGAGGCCGTACAAAAAGTTCGCTATGATTGAAACCCCAAATACCCATTATTTGTATCCCTCAGCAATGCAAGTGACCTTTAGCAGAAAGGTAGTCCTAAATACAATTATGCATGTCCCTTTTTTGCACACCTTAAATTTGTTGCGCCAATAGATAATATACGTAGAACAGATAGAGTCAAACCCAAACGCTCTATAGGGTCCTTAAAAGCAGTTGGCTAGCTGCAAAGAAGTGGCAAGAGGCAAGAAAAAAATGTTCGATTGTTTCTGGAACCTGGCACCACACGCATACCTCCATAGGAGAAAGCCCTGTTCTAAACAGATAAAAATGTAGCCTTGGAATCCTGCAGCGCAGCTCAGTGAAGCTAACTTCGCATTGCCGCGAACCACAAAAAATAACATTCCACATTAACTTTAAATGTTGATACTCTTTAAATGATAGGGGCACATCTGAACGAGTAGTGTCTAAATGCCAACATAGTCTTCATTCATCTTGAAGATCGCGTGGCTAATGCTGAGAGGTCCTCGTCTTCTTCTCCCTTCTCAAGCAGTCGACATGCTTTTGTGGGCTGTTGCCGCGAGGCATATACACACGAGTGTTCGGAATTTTCTTGATTTTTTAAATGGGATCGTAAACTCTCGAGCCGCGTTCCAGACAGCCTCATTTCTCGCTGCACCAGCATGTACCGGAGTACAAATATGTCACACGGGGAACTTGGGTGAATCTTTTAGCAGAATGGGGAAAGAGTGCGTCGAGATTAGCACTATCGACGAGGCCAACACAGCCACTCATAATCTGTGATTTTAAAATGGCCCTGCAACTGCGGTGGGCATTTTAAAACATCATATCGACGTTTTAATGCAGCAGAGATCAGAACTTTGAACGAGCATGTTGCAAATTTTAGACTGCCTTTAGAGTTCCTGTGAGCTTATTTCATTACGGGCTTGAGAGACGGGGTGCTCCAACTGGCATTTATGCTCTGTCCTCCTTAGCTTCACTGGAAATTGAGATCTCCTTCTCAATCATCTCTTTTTAAAGAGGCACTAAAGACAAAACACAAGTTAGGTTCATTAAAAAGTCTCTTTTGTCCCAATAACAACAATACCAATTTAGCCCCTACCCCGAAAACATATCGAGATATTAAAGATAACATATTCCACAATGGTGACTTTGCCACTTTGCGGCAGTTATTCTTTTACATCACAAAAACATGTTTCTGCGATTGTTATTCAGTGGCCCAAGCTACCGCAAAGAAACATGGCTTGGAAATTGTAGTTGGGGCTCTAGTAGTATTTTATGGTACAGTATACCAGACCACTCTTTCGGACATGGTGGGGAACGAAAAATACTCCGAACAAGACAGCAGTGCAAAAAATCCGCGAGTCACAAAAACGAACTTTATTTTATTTATTACTTTATTCAGAGATTACCCCGCATTGCCCGAAGGTGCTACAGCAGGGGGTTGCAGCATGGAAATGAACAAATCTTTATTTTTACAGCACGCATGCGCTTCAGACGACCTGTTCCACTCTTTAATGGTTCTTAGAAAAAGTGATTTAGCGAGTACACTCTAAAAAATATATATTCCCAAGAGGTTCGAAAGCACTTGCATTTAAGTGATCCTCCTTCTAGGAGTTTTTAGAACGTGGGGTAAGGAGGTTTCGTTTACGACATCAAAACAGGACGTTTTTAGGAATAGAAAGATGGTATTTAGGAGTTTTAAGAAATGCTCTGGAGAATTTGAGGTCAAAATGGAGAATTTATTACTCCCTCAAAACGCGTTTTAAGTGCTGTTTATGGAGTTTTCAGGTGGTTGACTAGGAGTCTATTTTCGCCCCTTGGGGAGGACCTATAAAACTTGGGGGTGTTTTTAGGAGGGTTCCAGTGAGCATTTTATTCTTTTTAATGGAGTTTTTACCGAGGTTTAGGACCCTATGGGGGTATTTTATTGCTTTCTTGGGTAGCTTTTACAAAGGCAGAAGGCAGGTTTTCGCCCTGCAAAGGAGTACGAGTGGGGACAAAACTTCATTCAAACACAACATTAGCGTCAAGAATGTCCCGGGCAGGTTCACCAACGCCAACTGCTCCGTGAGCTGCTCCGAGGCTATCCATGGAGTATTGAGTCTTTCAAAGTATTTTTTTCTTTTAGCCCTCACAAAACGTTTTGGAGCCTTTACTAAAAAAAGAGCAGTATGTTAATTCACCATTAAAGAGCTTTAATGAAAGGTTGACGTTTGGGGTACTATTTCGAAGTACAATGGTCGCTCGCTTTCTCAATGCTCGGAATGGAGTACTTGGCTTTTGTTCTTTTTTTAAATAGGCCTACAGCATAGATGCGGTTTAAAGAAAAATATATACATGCTGGATTGCTACCCTTATACTTCTATACCTTATTAAAGGTAGAAATTATCATACAAGAATGAAAAATGGTTGTGACATTGTTAACACAAATTTATTTCTGGGTATTCACCAAATACAAACCGGAAAAAATTATTTCACACAAAAGCTAATCAGGTAATACATTGAAACAAAACATAACTAACTGTATTGAGATTTTTTGAAATTACGTACAGTCATTTTGTAGCCATAAGAAGAAACTCTCCGTCTGATCTGACAAAAACTGCTTGGATCTATGGTCGTCTCACATTGCTCGGTACTTGCAAGTACTAAAGCATGCCAAAAAAATCAGAAAACTGTCAGTCGTCCTGGGGTATTTCCCTTTAAATATCTAAACAATACACGCAAAGGATCCCAGCTCTATAAACATTAAGGGTACGAGGAAACAAACCAGGTCATATGAAACCCCACCAACAGTATGAGTGGACAACTGCAGGAAGCGTGAGAGGGGACTTTTATCCTGACAAGCAACAAAAACAGAAAAATCAGTCAGATCATAAAACAGCTTACATAAAGGCCTGCTCAAAGTTTTATATCACACAAATAAAACACAATGCAGACACCATGGATAAAGCAACATAAAATAACTGCAACAATTTGGGGTGGTAACCAAAGCTTATAGACCAGGTTTGCTTATATAAAGTTTAGGCTGAATAAGATTGCAAGTGCTGCATTAAATTAGGTGCAAATACGCGGTTAGAGGTCTTTGGGAAAGGTCTTTGTCCTAAGGTGGACGAACCCAGGCTGATCGTGAAGATGAAATACATTAGACACTCGTTAATTTGAAGCTGAAGGGGACCAAGAATGGACATCATCATCATCACCAGCCTATCTACGCCCACTGCAGGGCAAAGGCCTCTCCCATTATTCTCCAATTACCTCGGTCCTGTGCCAACTGTGACCAATTTATCCCCGCAAACTTCTTGATCTCATCTGCCCATCTAACTTTCTGCCGCCCTTGCAACGCTTGCCTTCTCTAGGGATCCACTCTGTTACCCTTAATGACCAGCGGTTATCTTGCCTTCGCATTACATGCCCTGCCCACGTCCATTTCTTCTTCTTAATTTCAACTAATATGTCTTTAGCACCAGTTTGCTCCCTGACCCACTCCGCTCTCTTCTTGTCCCTTAATGTTACACCTATCATTTTCCGCTCCATTGCGCGCTGAGTCGTTCTCAAAATAAGTTGAACCCTCTTAGTGAGCCTCCAAGTTTCTGCCCCGTAGGTGAGTACCGGTAAGATGCAGCTGTCATACACTTTCTTCTTCAGCGACAATGGTAGGCTGCTATTCATTATCTGAGAATGTCTGTCATATGCACCCCACCCCATTCTGATGCTTCTAGTTATCTCTGCCTCATGGTTAGGATCTGGGGCCACAACTTCGCCTAAGTAGATATATTCGCTTACCACTTCCACTGCCTCACCACCTATCTCAAACTGCTGTGCTGTCCCGAGGTTATTTATCATTACTTTAGTTTTCTGCATATTAATTTTCAGGCCCGCGGTTCTACTCTGTTCGCCCAGTGCGGAAAGCATGATTTGCAATTCGTCCCCCGAGTTACTTAGCAAGGCAACGTCATCAGCAAATCTGAGGTTACTGAGGTATTCTCCATTAACCCTTACTCCCACCTGTTCCCAATACAACTTTCTGAATACTTCTTGTAAGCATGCTGTGAATAACATTGAAGAGATTGTGTCTCCTTGTCTGACACCCTTCCTTATAGGTATTTTACTGCTCTCCCTATGGAGGATGATGGTAGCTGTAGACCCATTGTATATATCCTCTAGTATTCTTACATAATGCTCATCTACCCCCTGGTTCCGCAATGCCTGAATGACTGCGAGGGTTTCGACCGAGTCAAATGCTTTCTCATAATCTATGAAGGCTATATGTAGGGGTTCAGTATACGTAGCGCACTTCTCAATCACCTGATTGATCGTGTGAATATGGTCTATTGTTTAATAACCTTTACGGAACCCTGCTTGTTCTTTAGTTTGACTGAAATCTAAGGTTGCAAAGATTCGCTTAGCGATTACCTTGGTAAATACCTTGTAGACGACTGACAGTAAGCTGATCATCCTGTAATTTTTCAAGTCCTTCATGTCGCCTTTCTTATGGATAAGGATGATGTTCGCGTTCTTCCAAGATTCCGGTACATTGCGGTCATTAGGCATTGCGTATACAGGTTTGCCAGTTTTTCAAGTACAATTTCTCCGCCATCCTTCAAGAGGTCTGCTGTTATCTGATCTTCACCAGGTGCTTTGCCCCCTTTCATTTCTTTCAAAGCCTTCCTTAATTCTTCGGTCGTTACTGGTGGGATGTCTATCTCCTCTTAACTACTGTCTCGTTCGGCATTATCCTGTATGTCCCGGCTACTGTACAGATCCCTATAGAACTCGTCGGCCACTGTGACTATTTTGTCCCTATTTGGGACGATATTGACTTGCTTATCCTTAAGTGCATACATCTGATTTTTCCCCACGCCAAGACGGCTCTTCACTGCTTTCAGGCTACCTCCGTTACTTACAGCGTATTCGATCCTCTCCATATTATACTTCCGTATGTCAGCTGTCTTACGCTTATTGATTAACTTCTAGAGCTCGGCTAGTTTTATTGTGTCAGCTGCGGTAGAGATTCTCATGGTTTGCCGTTCCCTGATTAGATCTTTCGTCTCCTGTGAAAGTTTACCAGTATTCTGTCTAGCCATAGTGCCCCCGACTTCTACTGCACACTCCGTGATAATGCGTGTAAGGTTGTCACTGGCTTCCTGTCGTAAGCTCGGCTTCCTTGTTAAGGGCGGAATATCGGTTATGCAGCGCGATTCCTGAATTCTTCTACTTTACGTCTTACTGTTAGCTCATTTTTCGGCGTCTTTCGTACTAGCTTGTCGCGGTCCCTCCTCAAATCTAGCCTAATTCGAGATCTTACCATGCGGTGGTCACTACACCTTACCCTTCCGAGCACTTCCACATCCTGCACGACGCCAGTTTTATCGCATAATATGAAGTTTATTTCATTGTTGTGCTCCCCATTCGGGCTCCTCCAGGTCCACTTACGACTCTCCCGTTTACCGAAGAAGGTATTCATTATGCGAAGGTTATTCCGTTCTGCAAACTCAACTAGTAGGTCCCCCCTGCTATTTCTACAGCCCAGATCACAGTTCCCAACTGCCTTGTCTCCAGCCTGATTCTTGCCTACTTTAGCTTTGAAATCCCCCATAACTACGGTATACTGTGTTTTTACTTTAGCCAATGCCGATTCCACATCTTCATAGAGGCGTTCCACTACTTGGTCGTCATGGCTGGCTGTTGGCGCGTAGCCCTGCACCACCTTTAGCTTCTACCTCTTATTGGGCCTAATTACAAGACCTGCTGCCCTTTCATTAATGCTATAGTATTCCTCTATGTTGCCAGCAATGCTTTTATTGACTAGAAATCCCACTCCCAGTTCTCTTCTGTCATCTAGACCACGGTAACATAGGACGTCTCCATTTTTCAGCACCGTAAAGGTTTCGCCTGCCCTCCTAACCTCGCTAAGTCCTATTACATCCCATTTACGCCCTCTAATTCCTCGAACAACACCTCGAGACTTGCTTCGCTAGATAAGGTTCGCGCGTTAAACGTTCCCAGGTTCAGATTCCATTAGCGGCCTGTCCGGATCCAGGGATTCTTAGCACCCTCTGCTGCGTCACAGGTCTGACCGCCGCCGTGGTCAGTTGCTTCGCAGCCGCTGGGGACTGAGGGCCGAAGGTTAGTTGGCATTTTCATGGGAGGATGTGGCCGTTACTACACCAGGGTGGCCAATCCTGCTCTGGTGAGGGAGTGCATTGCCGGCAATGGTCGCCGGGGTCAGGCCGCACCCCAAGCCCCTTTGTGCAATTCCATGAATACGCGGATTTCTTTTTTTTTAATCCGGTGGGAATTGTCCGGCACCGGGATTCGAGCCACGGTCCTTCTGCACGCGAGGCGGGTGTTCTACCTCTACGCCATCGCTGCAACCCCCCTGAGCAAATAATGTGGTTAAATATGATAACCGAAGGCACCAGCTGAAAGTTTACACCTTTCATAATACATGTGCCGTGGTATCAACTCGCTGCACATTTTTTTTGCTCCTCTGGCTAAGTTTGATTCATTCTTGATGATGCACATCTTATATGAAAGGAATACTTCCAACCACCCCGATAGATTCGTATCGTCGAGGTTCTGCTGCATGTACAGCCAGTGGTGATACAGCCAGTTCAGGACTGAAAGCAATCTTTCGAGCAGAAAAAAAAATTTAGTTTTGGAGCAACAAAATTAATATTTCGGATCTCCTTTGGTTCTGTACAATTTAAATTTGTAACAGCTTGGTAAAATGCCATGCTACCAATGAATGTTGCTACGCTGTAAACATACAGGCTCCTACAAAAACTACTTTCACAACATATAATGCATATACATTGTTAAATGAACCCTGTAACCAACATACACCTTTTTTCTACTTTAAAGAATTAACCTTCGACAACTCGCAAACTGCAATTTTGGCCCCGCAGGATGTTGTATTTACCAAAAGAAAGGAAAAACAAATACAGTGTAGACTGCTTATAACGCATGCCGTGGGAGCCACAAAAATCTGCACGACAAGTAGTACCACAATATAAACAAAGCATACGCGAGTCCAACCATATCGCAAGCTACCTTCCAATCATTCTTTGTTTATCCTCACTCAAACTACAACCTACAAATTTCTAGCTACACATTAGCAGAGCCATCACTGGTGCAATACCAAAAGCAGAGTAGTAATCAGTGTTAATTCCACTCCTAGCATCCAAGCATTGCAATCAAACGAGACGAAAACCGAAACCGAAAAACAGAAATAAATATTTTTTTTGGTCAGCACAAATATGTAACCGAAATGTTATTTATACCTTTGTTTCGGAGCTAAACTGAAGAAATTGCGTTTTGTGTTTCGGTTCGGGTGAAAAGTTCACGTATTTTAGCATTCATGACAACTTCATGCAGCGAGGTGGGAGATTTCCGCTGGCTCCATTGCATACAAAATCGCCTTTCGTCTTGCTGGCGCCATCTTTCCTTCGGCAGGCTTGCGGCTTGCTTACCTACACTCTCCGGTTCTTACCGTGCTTTAGAGCTCTCTAGAATACCACATGCCTGTGTCAGAGTCAGTGCGCAGCCCTCCACGCGATCGCCGCCAGCAGTTGCTTGTGAAGCAGACATCGCAGCTCTGTTTATCGTTTAGTGTATCTAAACATTTTTTGTTAATTCATTCACTCATTTATAATCAACATACCTAAAAGGCATTGTTGTAAGGGGGTGCTATATATGGATGCTATATATGCTAATATATATATATATATATATATATATATATATATATATATATATATATATATATATATATATATATATAGATATATATATATATATATAATATATATATATATATATATATATATATATATATATAGCGAATCAGAAAATGTGAAATGAGGGGCTACGTGAAATAAGACAGAAAATAAGCGTTGGCCGTCAAGAAAACCTCGGAAAGCAAAGGGGAGGTTGTGGTGGGTCATAGCAAGGGATGATGAATTTTTTGAGTCGAAAAGAAAGTGGTGAAAAAATGCCCACGCCTCAGATTGTGCAGCTACCCCGGCCGTCACCGGACTTTTGGACTTTCCTGTGCTCCCGCAGACCCAAAAGGACGAATTGAGCTTCCAAATCGTGAGCGGCGCTCGCCGAAAATCCGAGCGACGCCCCACGCTGGGTGCTGCGATGGCTGAGGTGCCTGCAGCGCTGCCGGCCGTCCGACTCAGCTACGCCCAGGCGGCTGGCGCGGGGCCAATGGGGGCGACAAATTGACAGTGCGGCGGCTCAGGTGAGGTTTGTTCTGGCGTGAGATGGTTCAAATCATTCCTATCATGACGTAAACTGTGGAAAAAAAGTACGATTTGCCTCACATGCCTCCTATCTAAATTTCTACGTCAAGAGTAATTCGGCACCCAAGGGTCTCTAGCTCCGGTTGTCACCTTCAATGTCTACGTTTAGTGACACTGAGAGAAAGCAGATCTTAAATGACGTGTCCGTGAGCCTGACGAAATTGGTTATGAAGCACTGCAGTCGATAGGACGACGAACTCAGATCAGCTGAACTCGTAAAACGCCAGGAAGCATTTCTCTCTAATCTGGAACAATCTTAATTGGAAAGATACGAAGATAAAAAACAGAAAATTGTGGAAAACAAAAAGGCAAAAAAATGCAAACGGGACAAAATTTCAATTCGCGGGGACGACGCCGCTCTGATGGTTGCCGGGGTGGATGCCAGGGGAGGACAAGAGACTCTATGGGACTCAAAAAACAGCCCTAAATTCTCTAACGTTTTGAACCTCCCAAATAAACAGCCCTCTCCCGCTGAGCGCCAGCACTCGCATTCTATCGTTGTGAACATCTCAAGTACGGAGCTCTCTCCAGCGGAAATCAAATTACTGTCAAAGGGCCTAAACTTCTGTCCTTCATCGAGAAACGTTAATGAATTCGAACTTTATCAGGACCTGGACAACTTTGCGAGAAACCTGCGCCTTCCGGAATACTTTCATGGGCGTCCAACTGAAAGCAAAAAACTACTTCCTGCCCCTTCAGACAAAATATGGACACCAAATGAGCAACGGGATAAGCACTTGAATCTATACATTTCGGCCGTGCAAAAAGATATAATCAAAGAGTTCGAAAACGGTTGCCCATCCGCAGCAACCTCGCTAGTGACGAGCGTGAAGCCCTGAAGTGCCTGAGTGAGGACACTGCCATTGTAATAAAACCTGCAGACAAAGGGGGGGGCTGTGGTAATTATGAACAAGACTGACTATTTTAAACGAGGGACAGCGACAGCTAGCTGACGAGACATTCTACCGCAAGCTCACAGACGACCCAACATTGCGATTTGAAGCTGAAATTGTAGATGCACTAAAGTCCTTGCTGCGTGATGGGAAAATAACCGATCGGATGTATGAAGCGATGCTACCCCAAAATTCTAAGCCAGGACGTTTCTATCTCCTACCTCAAATACACAAAGAAAACAATCCTGGTCGTCCAATTGTATCCAGCAATGGAACAGCAACGGAAAAACTATCCAGTTTCATTGACCACCTAAGTAAGACATCCCGCAGACTTTCCCCTCATACGTAAAGGATACAGGTCACTTTCTCCGCGAGGTTTCAGGCCTCGAGGTCCCAACGGGCAGTTTTCTCGTCATCATGGATGTTACGTCCCTGTACACTAACATTCCTCACTCTGATGGCATAGCTCAGCCGATGTTGGCCTATCGTCGGGAGCATCAGCTGGGAGTGAAATGGGCACGACGAGCTCATTAGACACCTTGCAGTTCCCAACAGTCACTACCTCGTCGTCCCTCGCGCTTTCAGCGACAACCTCGGCACGCGAAGACCGAAGCGTGTTTCCGTTCTCCTTCCTCACTGCCAGAACTAAACTACAACTAGGCTGCCCTGTCCCAAAAGACGGCTCAGTTGCTCGCGAACTGCGCGCGTTTGGGTCGACAGCCGTTTTCAAGGCCTCCTGTGATCTAGCGCACTTTGAACATGGCGACGAAACATCTCCGCTCACCGTAGGGGCCTTACATACAGTGTACTTACGCTGCCCTCCATCGTGAGCCTCTGGAAATGCTCAATCATCGCTTTCTGTCTGAGGTTCGCCATTCCTCACAGAGGTGGCGACCCTATCGTTACTCGAGCTCTTCGCAGCGAGCCCAGCTGGATCTTTCCTCGGCAGTTTCTCAAAATTGTACCCCTTTTCGCTTAACAGCTGATCTGACCTGTTCGAGAATAGGTACCTGTACTCCGGCAGAAGTTGTGGGGATACTGCTGCCTGCGTCACAAGTTCACCAAACGGACCTCCGATGCTGACCTTAGCAATCGGCAGACGCACGTTTCGTGCACCTACGGCTGGCTTCACCCAAACACACCGCCCCGTTAGCTGATCCGGTTCAACGTACGAAGGGTGGACCATGTCTACCGTCGCCGCGGAGTCACGAAGAACTCGGCACGGTTTACCATTGACGACTAGCTCCCGTACGTACGGCTCTAGAAACTGCCTGCTGTCCTCACTCTGATCTAGTACGTGAAAGACGAGTTTTCCTTTCTTACAACTGGCAGGGAAATGTCCCGTCTAACCGCAGTTGTAACACGCAGCCTGTCTGCGCGCTTCGAAAGCTTTCTTTCTGCGCTTCTCCTCAGCATCTGCTGCTCTCTCTTCGTTATCGTGGCCAGTTTCTCTATCCACGAGAACGACTTCCCTTGCTCCACCATCTTCCCGGGGAGCTCTGCCTTTCGGCCCCGACTTACCAGGCCTCGGCCTGAACTCTTTTTCGCCGTCTTTCGGCCCCTGCGCACCTCGTCGTGCGACGAACTCGTCGGCTAGCTGAGCTGCCTGATCCACAGTACTTACCCCTGGCCTATCTTGCACCCAGAGTCTCAGGTTCTCTGGTAGACGGCGGTAAAACTGCTCAAGACCGAAGCACTCAACTACTTTGTCGTGCTCTCCGAAAGCCTCTGCCTCTTTGAGCCACACTTCCATATTTGCCCTGAGCTTGTAGGCGAACTCAGAGTACGACTCGCCTCTAGCTTTCTCGGCTTCACGGAACTTCTGGCGAAACGCCTCTGCTGACCGCCTGTACTTACGCAGGAGGCTCGACTTGACTTTCTGGTAGTCCTCCGCCTCCTCCTTTGGCAAGCGGGCCATCACGTCGGATGCCTCACCTGGCAAAAGCGTAAGCAGCTTTTGCGGCCATGAGTCTCGGCTAAACTGGGCCCTCTCACACGTACGCTCGAAGTTGACCAAAAAAAGACCGATGTCTTCTCCTACCTTGTAGGGTCGCATTAGGTCACACATTCGCAACGTAGGTCGCTCAGTCGCCGCAGACTGCACGCTGCTGCCACTCTGACGTCTAGATCGAGACGCCTCGACGTCTAGACGCTTCATTTCCAGCTCATGCTGTCGCTCTTGTTCTCGCCTTCTATCCTCGCGTTCCTGTTCTCGCTTTCTTTCTTCGTGTTCCTGTTCTCGCTTTCTTTCCTCGTGTTCCTCTTCGCGCTTTCAGTCCTCGCGTTCCTCACGCTGGCGCACAGCCTCTGCCTCTGCCTCTGCAGCCTGACGTTTAGCGGTCTCCCTGTCATTGATCGTCTCAATGCACTCGGACAGCTCGTCATCGTCAGCCCCAACAGCGAGTATAGCCTGTATCAGCTCTGGCTTTCTCAGTGCGTCCGCAACATCCAAGCACAACTCTTTTGCAAGCTCCAACAACTGCGGTTTTTTCAACGCTTTCAAATTCATGGCCGGTCTAGAGTACTGCTTTCCCACTGTTCCAAAAAATGTTTTGCGCGAATAACCCACGCGACAAAAACACACGCCCTACCAGCTATCCTCAGAAGCCTGGTAAAACTCAGTGAAGAAAAGTCCCGCACTCCCCCTTGACCGCCGTGAATTCTGCGAAGTCCGAAGCCGCCTTGACGTCCTTGGAGCATCCTGCCTGCGTCGTTCATTCATCACCTGTTTCAAAACATTCTCGGCTACAGAAGTCTGTAAAAGCAACGAATATCCGGCGGCAGTAAGCCGAGCCGTCTGTCCTTCGAGGCATGCTCCCATCAGGTGAACACACGATTTGTTAAGCGCATTTGACACACAGAGCTTTACGATTCCCCGCTTTACTAATTTAGAATGCGCGGAATTATACGGGAGGACGGGTTTCAAGCACCGAGGTTCGTAGGCCCAGCATACATGGCCATCAGAAAATTGCAAACGAAGATCAAGAAATCTGATGCTATCATCATTCAGGGTTTCATGCGTCAAACAAAGTGGATGGAACTGATTCTGGAAGACACTCAGGATATCAGAATCAGTTCCATCCACTTTGTTTGACGCACGGAACCCTGAATGATGATAGCATCAGATTTCTTGATCTTCGTTTGCAATTTTCTGATGGCCATCTATGCTGGGCCTACGAACCTCGGTGCTTGAAAACCGTCCTCCCGTATAATTCCGCGCATTCTAAATTAGTAAAGCGGGGAATCGTAAAGCTCTGTGTGTCAAATGCGCTTAACAAATCGTGTGTTCACCTGACGAGAGCCAGCCTCGAAGGTCAGACGGCTCGGCTTACTGCCGCCGGATATCCGTTGCTTTTACAGACTTCTGTAGCCGAGAATGTTTTGAAACAGGCGATGAATGAACGACGCAGGCATGATGCTCTAAGAGATACAGATAAAAGGAAATGCACCACTATTCCTTACATTCACGCGATCTCACAAAATCTTAAAAAGATTGGAAAGCGCGTTGACGTAAACGTGCTCTTCTCGGCCCCTAAAAAGCTATCAAAACTTTGCAACAAAGTGAATGAGTGCTCCGTGTTCACCGATACTTGCACCACAAAGCATCGCACGCAGTTTGTGGATTGCTCGGAAGGCGTGGTATATTCAATACCATTAAATAAGTGCAAGAAGAAGTATATAGGGCAAACAGGACGATGTCTAAATGACAGATTACGCGAGCATCGCAATATTGTGAAGAAAGAAGATAAAGAACATCTAGGCGCGCACTTTGAAGAATTGTGGTTGCTACCCAGACCTGAAAAAATGCTCCATGATTCATAAAAGCAATAATCAACTGACGAGAGAGATAGTTGAAGCCTGCGAAATCCTCTCCAACAAAGACGTATGCGTCAGCCGCCGTCTGTCATGCTAACCGACAAAGAAATCGCCTTTTTATCTTTTTAGTGAACGTGATCCGCCGTGTAGGCTCGAAAAATGCATGTGTATCTTTCCTCTACCCCCTTCCCCCATGTGTATCTTCCCCCACCCCCTTCCCCTCCTTTGTTGCAACGGCGATATGTATTTAAGTATTTTCGTGCAATAAATCGCCTGTTGCTAGTCTGCGCTGTGTCTAGTCCACTTCACGTCCTCGTTTACTTGCGCTGTTCAAAAGAATGTCGTACCAACACGCCCAAGCTTCTACCTTAATAAACAGATGACACAATGACATTTTCTCCATACTGTTGAGTCGGTGCACATGATCCTTACAGGAAAACAACACCAGCTAGCCGCTGCACATGATCTTGGTTTGGGAAATTATAAAAGGAGCCTAGGAGGAACCACGCTTATTTAAATGTTCTTGGTTCTGTGTTTGAATTTTTTGTAACGTCGATGTAAATAATTAAATGTAAATAAGGTGTAAATATTTTATCTTTATCGGTGTACAGTGTGCGAAACAGTGTGCAGTTTTAAAATGATCGCGCAGTGAAATGATGCTGTGTGGCTTGGAGCTTTTCTGAGAATTCCGGTCGCGAATCCTGTATTTGCGTGCTTTACGTTGACTTGACTGAAGTTTTAAGACATCTGTCATGTGTGCTTCGTGGGTACAATTTGTACAAAACCAACGTAAATGTTTGCGCATGCACGACGCTGTTTGCTCGGTATGCAGAACTCAATAGAAAAATCAGCAAAAAATGAAGAAAAAAAGCAGAAACAATGAGCTCAAGCAGAAAGCCTTAAGCATCCCGCTCATTCCTCCGTTGCCACAACACGATAGAAAAACCATCAAACAACGAAGAAAAAAGTATCTGCACGCTAGCCTAGATTGAGCACGGCGTGCGCGGTCTGCTGCGTTGGCGAATGTGATGAAAAAAGGAGCAAACAGTAAATACACAACGTAGGTACCTTTCCCATAAAAAACCTCGGTACATTATTAGCATTTTCTACTATTTTGACACCAAAAAAGAAGTGTAGCCCCTCGGAGACTGCCCGTCGCACGCCTGCCCGCCGCTTCCCGAGGCGCTAAAGCGCTCGGGCGGGGCACGCGAGCGCCACCTCGTGGAGTTGACACTAAGCGCCTCACTCGGAGGCGGCCGCTTTTTCGACTACCCAAGTGTTCTAGTTCACTATAGCGTAAGCGCCGCTGCCATGTTCGCGCTGACACTAGCGCCAGTTTCTCTTCTAGGTATTGGTTTAAAACTCTATGGCAGCGCCCAATGGCGGGGAGAGATGGGCGAGGAGAGAACGTAGAAGCTATGGTAGAAGCGGGCGGAACCCGTGTCGCCACCTGGCGGAGGAAGGCGAGGACGCCGCCGCCGTAGCGATAAGTGCGCGCGTCGAAGGAAGGCGGCGTGAGCGTCTAGCCCTGTGCGATGGCGGGTGTTCCTATGCGCACGTCACGTGGGAACAATTTTTATGTTTATTTCGCATGCTGCCTTCAAACACTTTTTTTTATTTTAAATGCAGAGCATTTGTATAACTCAAGATGTCACCCGTGCGTCGGCGTCCGCAGCAGCCAGCCTCCGCCTTCACTATAAAAAGAAATAACAGTTACCGGCGCCTGGTTTCCATCCCACGACCCTGCGGGCGGAACGCAAGGTACATGGTGCTCTACCCACTGCGCCACAAAGCCGACACACAATGAAAGGTTACGAACGCGCTTTATATCCTTGACTCATTCAAACTACGTCAAGAAGCTGCTGATACAACGCATTCACTGCCTGTGGGTGGAACGCGAGGTACAAGGTGCTCTTCCCACTGCGCCACAAAACCGACACAGAATGAAAGGCTACGAACGCGCCTTATATCCTTGACTCATTCAAACTACGTCGTCAGCGGCGTGCGTTGGCGACTCAGCGGCGTGCTAGTGGCGTGATAGCTGCGTGGTGTACACGTGATAGCACCAACCCCCCAAACACTAAACGTTAACGCAATACACCCACCCCCTATCCAACGCATTTACTCGAGTCCCCCTCGCGGGGAGATGGGCCCATTTTTTTACTTCGCACGCCGCGTGCCAACAATTTTATTTCTGGTTCACACGCAACTGAAAGGGAGAGGAGGAATGCATCACCTTGGGCCGAATTCTGCTATCCGATGCCTATCCGATGCGCTTCGGATGATCGTGACGCCAAAATGACGTAAAAAATCGCCACCGCCCCGCCCTCGGTGAGCGCGTGTAGTACGTCATGTGCCGGAAGTGCGTGTCAAGCGCCTTCGGGGACAGTCCCATAACTTTGAAATGCTGCCACAGCGAAATTAATAAAATTGTTTAGACATAAAAACATGTTTTTTTGTTTATCTATTTTCATGGGCAGTATGGTTAGCTAATAAATCAAGTAGCATATTTATTATCCAACTTTGTTTACGTTGCAGGCGCAATTTTGTTTACTTTTTGTTTACTTTGTTTACTTACAAATTTGCGGGCGCATTATTTCAACGTATTTATTTGGCGGTTCAGTACAGACTGAAGGGGAACTACACCATGTCGTCGCATAAAGGCGTCACTGGGGCCCCTAACGTGACGCAGGCGCAGGTGCAGTTTCTTCGTCAGTTTGTAGAGGAACACCATATCATGTTAGCGGAGTCGTGCGACAGGGACACGGTGGAGCGGAAACGGCGGCTGTGGGAGGATGTCACCCGCCTCCTGAAGATTCAGCGTCTAAAGGTCCAACGAGACGAAAGATCCAACGAGACGAAAGGTCCAACGGTGAATATTCTGTCTCGTTGGATCTTTTGTCTCGTTGGACATTCAGACTCGGTGGATATTTCGTCTCGTTGGACATTCAGGCTCGGCTGGACCTTTCGTCTCATTGGACCTTTCGTTTCGTTGGACATTCAGGCTCGATTGGGCCTTTCGTCTCGGTGGATCTTTTGTCTCGTTGGACATTCAGGCTCTCATTAATAAGTGAATGTCCGGAGCACTCTAACGTTACCTTGAATTACCTCTACCGCAATACGGTTGTGGGACTTTCTGCATTTTCACATGCAATAACTTTTACGCTATAATTTGAATTGAAATGTACGCCTTGCACATCTGAATTACGTCATAAATTTGAGTCTGCTTGCAACGCTATTGACGAAAGCGAGCTTGGTCGCGGGTACGTTGCTGATTGCCCAAATAGGTCTGCAGCTTTTTTATTCGAACCTGTTTTATCATACGTGCGAACTTTAAGGGTGTTTCTGGTTTCTTTGGTGTGCGATAATATCACCGATAAAATAATGTTCCCCAGCTTCATGCGCATTGGAGGCACGTGAGCGGTAAGCAAACAAGCAAACAGTCACGTGCTGTTTTATCCAAAAGAGGAGGGTGCTACGCCAGTCGCCTGAGCCCTATTCGCACAGCCGTCACCTTCAGCGTCACGGCACCGTCAGGTCAAAAAACCGCGACACAGACGTAAACGGAATATTGTTCGTACTGGTGCTCTCCGTCAGAGTACAGCGCCGTCTGCCTAGTGATCAGTTTAGCCTTGAATTGAGCGTGCTTAATCTGAAAAGTGAAGAAAATGGCTTAGATTTTTACGTGTGCTCCCTTCTTGCGAAATTTACCCGTAAAAATTTGTTTTCTGGTTGGCTGGTTTACCAAAGGCGTGGTACCGTCGCGTTGACGAACGGAAACTTAGAGCTCGGCTTCCCGTCACCGTCACACCATTTTCGGCAAAAAATCTCCCGAGAAAGCGTGGCCCATGAAGGAAGACGGTGATGTGACGGGGTGAAAAACGGCTTTGTGAATGAGGGCTAACACTCACCGCGGGAGAGAGATAGAGAAAGACTTTATTTATGGCCAGCAGGGAGTGGGAACGCGCGCGAGTGTCCGTCAGCTGCTCGCAGCCCGTAAGAAGCGGTCGATGCGGGAGAGGGTTGTATATTCTCAGTTTGGTCTCATCAAGGCTCCAATTGGATGTGTCATTTGGCATCCAGGATTTCACATAATAATCAGTTATTGAGATAAAACCTCTAACTTAATATCTTCCGTTCTAGAAATTCCTTTACATTTTGCGTCCACTGATACAAACGATGTTATTGTGCTTCACGCTGTCATAAGAGCAAGCCCAAATACCAACTTCAAGCCTTGGAATGATCATAGTCTTCAGTTTCAGATCTCGAAACTTTTCTTGCCCTTTCCTCATCCATCCGCAACACTAGAAATTTCGCTAGACTTCTGTCCGATGCCCTCAGCAGCATAAACTCAGCACCAGGACATACAGTCTGTTACATTGATAAATGGAACACTTCAAAAAATATTTTCTGAGCGTATCGCTGCTCTGTTCGCACTCAAACTTTGCACGAAGGTCACATTTTGTGGTCTATTTTGTCTGGCACTGGAAACAACGACACCTTACATCACCTTGCATCCAATGGGCTTCGTGTGCTGGAAACCGACAAGGAGGGTTCCTTCGTAGTCATGCCGGAAGTTCTTTTGGTGAGAAGGCCTTAGCAGCGGTAGAGAAAAACGTTACGAAAACTGATGTTGACTTGCTTGCAAGGAAAAAAGGAAGCTGCTCTCTGTTGACTGATATGAATTTGAGCAAATTGGCTCAGGCAGTCAAGAGGGCCAACAAGCTTCACCTTGATGTTTTCTTTACCACTAAAACGCACAAGCATAGCATTCCTTTTCGTGTCATTGTTACAGAGCGAGACACGGGGCAGTATAGACCCTTTGCAAAAAGTCGGACAACACTGAGAATTCAGCGGTGGTAACACTGGTGGTGAACGCGACGACGCCATTAGAAAGGAAGCAGCTCGTAGCAACGCCGTTGCGGTTGCACGTTTGCGCCCACGGCTTCACGAGTCTGTTGCCCCACGACGCGTATGCAATTACGCGGACGGTGGACGGTAGCTACTCCATAGAAACTCTGTGCTCGCAGCCTTTTCGCTTCCTTTCTAATGGCGGTGCAGCGGGTGCACAGTGTTGCCAGAGTGGCTTGCTGCTTTTCCGCCAACGATTTGGCCGTTTTGCAAAGGGTCTATTGTGTTTGTGGTTTTCTTCAGAAGTGTTTATCAGCTTTGCACGTACAAGATTTTTTTCTTGTCCCCAATTCACTCGCGGTAGCGGAAAATCCTAATATGCATACCCTTTCATATACCACTGCCATTACCACTGATGTAGGTGATTTGTTTTACTCGCTTCCTTATGTTCACATTTTGCCAGCTGTTAAAGAGGCTTTGAAGAATGCGAGCGGCATCGCCGTTCCGTCCTTCATGGAGCTATTGTGTTTTTATTTAAATTCTTTGGTAGTATATTACGACGGTGAGGTACTTGCGCAAAAGTCCGGTGTGTGTATTGGTTCGCCAGTGGCCCCAATTCTAAACAATATCTTGCAAAAGTTGACCGCTTCCTTGAAAAGGATTTAAGCGGTATGGTGAAGAATGTTACCCGTTATGTGGACGATTACTTGGTTATTTTCGACAGAGCTTCCAGCCTCAGGTCTACGCTTAAACGTTGTTAAAGAAACGGCTCTTGGCCTTAACTTTACGTAAAAGGGTCGAAAGTTGGGCAAGTTGGTATTGACGCATCTTAAAAATCCAACTGCGCGCAAATTAACGAGGACGTGAGCACACTGAAGAGCACTCTGAGCACTCTGCGCTTGGGGTGTCTTCAGTGTGTTCACGTCCTCGTTAATTTGCGCGCAGTTGGATTTTTAAGATGCTTAACTTTACGGTCGAAACAATGAAAGAAGTTAGCATTCAGTATTCAGACTTCTGTGTTCAGTTTAACAGATGCCACACTTGTTGGATGCACGCCCCACGGTCTGTTAAGCCAGTGCTGCATTATTCCTCTGGTCGTTCTAAGCTAGTGCAGAATGCCTTCGCTTTATCATGTTTCCGTTCTGCTGTCACAAAGCCATGTGTTCATAAAATAGGAAATAGCTTCGAAGGCCAAGTGGTAAAGTTAAGGCTGGCTGGATTCCCGGAAGCCCTGTTAACTTGAACATGTGGAAAACTTGTGAAATTGTTTACGTTTGGAAATAAGAATGCCGATGTAGACGTTGACGCCAATAGGCAAAAAAATGTTGCTGTCATTCCTTACCTTCATGGCATTACGCATAGGCTGAAAAAAGTAGGGTTGCGGTAGGGTGTGCAGGTTGCTATAACAGCCCGCAATAAGCTACGTTCTGTTTGCGCCAGAATAGATAACACGGTGAAGCGTAGGTCTGATAAACAAGTGGCAGGCTGTGGCGTTAAGCATGCGAACCGATGTGTTTCTTGGCCAATGGGAGTTGTTTATAGCATTCCCCTGTCATGTGAGCCAAAAGAGCCGATGCATAAATGTACGCTTAACTGAGCATCATTTATCGTTGAAGGGTCCCGCCAGTTCTCATTTGTCATCAAACAGTACCCAATGTGGCTGCTCACCGAATTTACAAGGCAGACATTTTGTTTACACATAGACGGCAGATCACACGTGAAGTTGTAGAAGCTTTCCACATTGCAGACAGGGAGGACACGTGCGTTAGCCAAGCGAATGTGTTGCTTCACTCAAAAGAGTTTGCTTATCTGCGGGGGTCGTGATTGGGCTTTTCTCGCGCATATCAGTTCACTTTTGGTACATTTTGTTTCGCTAGCACATCTATGCGAGTGTGTTTGTTTTTCTTGCTTTTTGCTTTTTTTTGTGTTGTGGTTCCTTATGCATATATATTTTCTTTTTACCTAATAAAATTAAGTTGTTAGACTAGCGGCTGTCCTGCGCGTTTCTTCCCTCCGTCTCAGTGCCTTCTACGCTGGTTCCGTTCAAGACAGTAGATACCTGTTTTTTCTTCAAATAAATAATATCAATTTTTGACTATGGCAAAATGGCGGCCATTACGGACGGGCAAGCTGATCTTGGATCGGCTGTGCCACCTGGGATATGAAAAACGAAACGAGCGATGACGATTCACGGTAGGAAGGAGCCGAATGAGGTAGCCGATGATCGGAAAACCTCTTTTGTCGATAGCTTAGGATGGCCACAAATAATTACATATGATCTAGTACAAATCATAATACTCTATTCCTGCGGTTCATCGTTGTCGATACCAGTCATCTGTTTTCAGATGAACTGTCGTCTGCTGTGCCACGTTGCCCCGCTTTCCGAAATAAGTCTTACGATTCTTTGTTCACATTCGTTGCTTTGTTCTTGTTTTAATTTTTTATTATTCGGAGGGCGCGTGTCTGTGCTTCGGACATGGCGTCATGAGATCATTCACAGCATACAAAAACGAATATCATGTTCACCTGCTGTGAATGATATCATGGCGTCATGTCACAAGCACAGAATTTTCGCCGTTCGGGTGGCTTGAGAGACAGGTAAGGTGTGCCGTACATAACGTGCCTTATGAAAAAAGCTTAAGTCGGATGTCGTCTGGTTCCTTCCCTCCAGCAAGTCTGTGCTTGATGCGGTGAATGAATTTGGTTAGCTGAGTAATGGTGCGTTGAAGTTGTAGTACTGCATGGAAGCCTGATCCGTCCTATAGGATGGTGAGTCCGAGTAGGCTCAAAGCCAACTGCACTCAAAATTTCAGCCTCCTGAATACGTTATTTCCGCATAGTCGGCCTAAAAAGACTGCATGCATGCTTAGGAAAAAAGGACTATGAGTTCGTCTTTTGTGGGACTAGTTTACTTTGCCCCACAGGGACTAAATGTGAGTGGACGAACGGTTAGTACGCCACCCGGTTGGTCAGTTCCGATAATCCCCAATGGACGAACTGGTGAAAGGAAGTCGCAAAACCAAAAACAAAGAAATGAACCTAGCACCAGCAGGAACCAGAACTCCGACTCCCGGAGCAGTAGCCGAGGAGCAGAATACGCTACCACGCCGCGACGGAATTGTCAGTAGAAAATGTGTATTGAAGTCTACGCCGTGCAGTACTGTGCACAACGCCACATATTCATTGAAACCCGCGGGTCATCCGTGGTTCTCTAGTTAAAAGAGCAAGGAACAAGTTCTCCTCACTAAAAGCCTTTTTCCAAATCTGGTGAACAGCAGTTGCGTAGTGGCAATATTGCGTAGTGGCAATTTTAACGGTTACTGCGGAAATTTGGTGGGACATATCTTCATATACAAAGGAAACCTTTCACATAGTTATCTCAGCTATGAAATTTCGTGTCAGTACTCAAGTTTTGCGCGTAACACAAATAGCTCTGGCTTGCAGCTATTTTCTGGTTATTATAAAAAGAATGTCACGTACGAAAATGTCATAATGCCCCAAGACTTTTCTCAACCGAGTATTTATCAACTGGAATCTTAAACTTCTGAACATGCGGATACGCAATATTTTGGATGTGTTGTTAGAGTTCCGGAGGCTTTGAAGGCGCGTCAGAAAAGTAGTTCATTGCTTTCTGGATGGCTTATTCGATCTACTTGCTGTTCTTATTGGCAGCCACAATATGGAAAGTATATAAAAATAGGCAACCAAATTATAGTTTGCCAACAAGCAATACAAGGAAGTCAAACTTCGAGACTGACCTAGAGGCGTCATTCTTCAGCGAGTTCAATGAAGCATGATGTAAATCAGACAAGAGCAAGACCGAAGACAGAGATAGCTGCAATTTAGGCTTATCTTGTGCATGCGCTGCGCTCCTTTGAATTCTTTCTTGTTGACTTTTTCAGAATTAATATTTTTGGCGATTGATTCAAACACCAACATTCATAACTTCTGCGTGATACTGATTTCTAGTAAAACTTGGCAAATATTTTTTCTCACTATATGCAGTATATGGGGTGTGCAACAAACTCAACAAGTACAATCATGCCACAAGTTTTGATATGGCTCCCTTTCTCACCAAGGCGCACTCATGGTATCTCAATAATGTGTCTTATTAATTTTGGTTCATTGAACGTGTTAAGGCCTACCCTATTTCAATACCAGCCACTTTTTATTGAGTCATCCTAAAATAGAGTGTTCGCATGAGAACAACTTGTAAAACAATATTTAAACAAAACATATCAAAGACATACGATGTACTTTATAAGGCTCCTATGAGCCTAAAATGATTTATGGTGTTCGCCAACAATCTCCGTTTATCTTTCCAGAAGGTTCGCACTATAGCTTAACCAAATGCATTTAACTGAAAAATTTGATGACCAGTGTTGGCCGTAAAATACACGCTAGAAAAAGGAAAGAAAATGGGTAGCTACAACAGATATTTTTCATTTCGTTTTGAATTTGTTCCCACTTTAGACTTCTTACCTCGCAGGAAGCTGAAAAGGTAAATATTTTGACCATATATGCTCAGAGCTCCTTCAAGCCTTCGGTAAAAGTATATTTAGTGCTCTTGATTGTGCATAATGCACGTGTTGCACTAATGCCGGTAAATATTTTCTTGCAGTAATTCTATCTATTTACACTTCTGCATAATGGAGAGGTATGAGCTTTAGAAACTAAAAAAATCGTCCTTGAAGCTTACTCGCCCAATTTATTTCATATTTTTCATATTTCATAGATTTTTATTTCCTCAGAAGTACGAGGAGGCAGGCGGGGACTAAAGGCTACAAAGCCTGACAGAGGCTCCAGCCCCGTTGGTACCGTACAACGATGAGGCAAAATCAAACAAGCTAGAAATTCTAATGAGTTTTACAAAAATACAAGCAACATGTAGAGCACAAGACATTACAGAAAAATATGGGAAAGGTACAGTAACGTACATTAGAGTACAAAAGAGTAAAGTAAAACAAAATACAAGTGGACAATCAGAGTAGAACTATGATTGAGTTTTAAAGATAGACACAGCTTCAAAACCTGCGCATTAAACAGGTCGAGACGACATCCACAGCTCCAGCAATTAAAGCAGATATTCTTATTTAAGAGGTATTCTTTCGCCTGTGTTTTAAATATGTTTCTACTGCATTTGAAATCAATGTGGTCTCCAACTTTGTTGAGTATGTCGGTGCGTTGAAACAGAGAAGACTGCCTGCCGTAGTTTGTTCGCAGTTTCGGTGTATGTATTTTGGCACACCTAAGAGGTATATACTGCTATTGTCGTTATGTTTGCCATGGAGATTTTTTTGTGTATAGCTTTTAAAAGCTTCATATAATAAATTCGGTCAGCCTTAAGCATACTATACTGAACACATAGTGGACCCGTTCTCAAGTCTGCATAGTGCCCTTGAAAATTGGCAAATAGACGGAGAACTCTTTCTGTAAGACGATCAGCCGTTTGTAATGTTTTGTTTGTTGTTCCCCACGCTAATATCCCGTAGCAAAGCCTAGAATAGACAAGAGTGTTATAAAGCTGTGTTTTCAACCAAAGCGGTGTTAGGCCTTTCAATCTGTAGTGAACGCCAATATTTTTTGAACTTTCATTCCCTAAGGGTTCTATATGAGGATGCCAAGATAATTCTTCATGAAACCATACTCCTAAGAACTTCTGTTCTTTGACTTGGTTGATCATATTGCCCCGATATTCAATATGAATGCCTTAATCTATCTTCTTAATTATTGGTCTAAAAATGATATAGGTAGTCTTCGATGCATTTAGCTGTACGTTATTTTTGTGTAACCACTTTGCCAACATTTCTAAATATCTATTTACTTCATACTGGAGTTCGCTTATACTGCTACCGGAGAAAAATATGTTCGTGTCATCTGCATACATGGCTATCTCGGGTGTACAAGGTATGGTTGGAATATCATTCACATATATTAATAATAACAACGGTCCCAGCTTTGACCCTTGCGGAACACCCTGTTCTATTGTCAATAACTCCGATGAAATACCGTTAAATTCAACAAATTGCTCCCTATTACTTAAATAGCTCCTTAATAGGTCAGCCGCTATTCCGCGTATTCCTAATTTTTTTAGTTTTCTAAGCAATATTTCATAATTGATAGAGTCAACTGCTTCTTGTAGGTGCATGAATAACCCGAGTGTAAATTTCTTTCCCTCTATATTTTCTATTATACTGTCCCTAATATTAGGCCGAGCTTCCTGCGTTGTCTTGTTTTTTTTTTTGAAAGCCGTACTACTGATACGGTGAAATGACCTTGTGTGGGTTGAAAAAGTTTGTTAGTCTATTATGTAGCACATCTTCAAATATTTTTGAAAAGACAGTCAACACAGAGATTGGCCTGTAATTGGACAACTGGTCATCGCCACCACCTTTGTGAATTGACCTAACTCGTGCTACTTTCAATTTTTGAGGAAAAACTCCAGTAGATAATGTCAAATTAATAATAAAAGCTAAAACTTCACTAATTTCAGAAGCGATGTGTTTAACAGGAAGTGGTGCAATACTATCGATGCCAGATGCGACGTTGTTTTTGAGTTTAAGAATAAAAGTTTGCACCTCACGCGCGTTTGTCGGACTTATAAAGATAGAGTTTGGAAGTTGTGACTATTCCAGTATAGCGCTACTTTTATCTTCATCGACTTCCGAAATGTAAGCCCCGCTTGATGAAATGCCTATTCATTGCGATTGCCATTTCGGCTGATTGATTCTACCCGCCTACCGTTCAAGCGAGCAACATGCGACTGCGTGCTCTTCTTGCGGCTCGTTATCACATTCACTGTTTCCCATATCTTTTTTTAATCGTTACGTATATCGTCAAAGAGGCGTTCATAGTATCTGAGCTTGGCACTTTTCAGGTCGCTCTGCAGTTTGTTTCTATATTTTTTTTTAATTCTGGAAGCAGGTTAGGGTCACGGGTTCGCACAAAAGATTGATACATTGAGTTTTTCTTTTTAATTCGTTTAAGAAGTTGTTGATCTATCCAGGGCTTTCGCACCTTTCGGCAATTTCTTTGTTGTGCCACTGGTTGAAACGCTAAGTCGTAGCATGCCAGTATGTACCTCAAAAATAGGCCATAAGCTTTGTTTGAGTCTTTTTGAGCGAAAACTTCCTTCCAGTTGAAAACTCTGACAAGGTCTCTAAATTTCTCCAGTCCCGAACTAGTTAATCTGCGCCGAAAATTTCTGTCACAAGTATTGCCGCTTACAGTAGCCTTCGTGTTGGCAAAACAAAACACTGGTAAATGATAACTAAGATCAGCTGAAAGCACGCCAGCCTGAATCTCATCGATGTTGATATTAGAAAGACAGACATCTAGCAGGGTAGCACTACCAGAAGATACCCTAGTCGGTAGTTCTAGGAAATTTGTGAATGCATGGTATGCCAGTACGTTTTTTTATTTCCAGAGACCACTTATCTGCTGAACTCATGTCTATATTGATATCCCCCATAATAATACAAGAGTGGTTATTACTGCTACCAAACTGAAGGAGTCGTTCAAGAAAAAGGCTAAAGCTTTGCCTGTCACCATTTGGTGGTCTATAGACAACAGACACTGTGGTCTTTCCCAAACGATTTGTTAAGCACTCAACATCGTTATTACTCCTAGAAACGTCGTCAATGATCGTATACGGTATTGATTCTTTAAGGTAAATTGCCACTCCACCCCCCCTCCTGGCCTGTCTGAAAACGCGTTTTGATCGGTATCCACTAAAGAATGAAATCGCATCATTTTTAGTCAAACAAGTTTCCGAAAGGCACACCAGATCAAGTTCAGGTTTAATTGTTTCAAAGAAGATATTAATGTCATTAAGCACTTACGCATCGGAAAGCGGAATTTTCAAAAGGCAGATACGTTTAGCTTGTGTTCAGTCGACCAGCGTAACAAAGAAACTAGTATAAAGTTGTGCGCGAAGTCGAAACACTAAACAGGAAATAGCACCTGTGTGCATATATACTCGGAATTCTGGTAAAACCCCTGCTCCCACGTCTTCAAAATTCTCTCATTTTTGTTTGTTTTCTCTCATTTTTCTTTGTCTTTATCTGTCTCTTTTTTAAAGGGGTTAAGAAGGCCAAATGCAACAGTATATTTCGATGGAGCCAGCCTTTGGTCACTCACTGGACTCCATACCATCCACGAAACACGTTTTTTTAACCGAAGAACAATACGAACAATTGAAAACATTGAAATTTTACGCCTCACGACGACAGCGGTGGCGTAATAGAGAAATACCCGGCCTCTTCGGTTCAAGAGCACCACAGTGCTTAATTGCGTACATTCCCAGAATACGTTTAATTTACTAAGACCGCCTCCCATTTATGTTTATTTACTGCAACGCACCGGCAGCTCAGTATGAAAGGCAGTGACTGCGGTACTGAGCACACACTTGCGGTTGGTGACTACGCAGGGTTACTTAGGAGACGCAAAAGCATCAATGTGTCTACATTTTAGTGCATGTTATAGATCATTAGGCATCATCAATTAGTCAGTAGCCCTCCACCATGCGTGGCTGTCCGCAAAATACTGGCTGTATATTTTGTTCCGCAATCCCCGTTTTAACGCATGTGTAATATTTTTGTTATGGTTACCGGGATAATGGATACCGGTGTCCGATATCGTTCTCGGATGAAATAACATACAACAATTGAGGGATGGACAACTATACTTGAAATGAAGGAGCGAACAAGAGAGAGAGAGTGCCAGCCGCTGATGCTACTTGAATGCAATTATTTGTTCTCAAAGCAGTTCAGCTGATTTTGTGCGCACGTTATTTATAGTCAACCATTAAGGAGTGCTCCTGCTAACTCGAGAAGATAGCCCATACGTTTCTAAAAAAATCAATTGAGCAGAAGTTCGTTTTTCTAGCTTACGAGTAATTGGCGACATTTTGTCTAACAATTTTGGCCGGTCTCACAAGCCATTAATTATACGATGGTACTCTGTGCCGCGAACAAACAGATTAGTCTGATAGATTTTCATACTCAAATTCACACTTTTTTTGCTTGTTTTATGGTGGAACTATTTTGAGGAGGTTGACGAAAGCCATCCGGTACGGCACGTACGTGTGCAACCTTTTGTAATGACGCAAAAGTGAGGCCTGCACACGACTACCTGTTTTGTCACAACGCTCATTTTATTAACGTGGTCTAACATTTCGAACTACACACTTGAACCCATCACTATTTGCTTAATCTTAAAAAAAATGCGTGTCTTGACTGAAACAGTGGGGCCTTAGTATTGTTCCACCCTTAGTCTCAGTGGAACTTTCGTCTCGTTAGACATTCAGGCTCCATTGGACCTTCAGACTCGGTGGATTTTTCGTCTCGTTGGACCTTCAGACTCGGTGGATCTTTCGTCTCGTTGGACGATCAGGCTCGATTGGACCTTTCGTCTCGTTGGACATTCAGGCTCGCTGATCACGTGACGAATTGGACCTTTCGACTCGTTGGACCTTTCGTCTCGTTGGACATTCAGGCCACAAGCGGCTGAAGTCAGTGGATCGTCACCGACACTGACGTACGCTGAGCTGTCTATGTGGACTGCGGCCCCGCTCCACACGGGGACCTCAACCTTGACCACAGAGTCGGTCTCTTTGCTCGTCGAGCTGTCAGCTACGCACACGGCGCTACTCTGCCCAGCGAGTTCCCCTTCTAAAACTGGGTCTTCGTGCACGATAAGTGCGCTTCTACCCGTGTCTTTTGGAAAGACAACGATTTCCCCCATCACTCGGTTTGCATTATCGGAAACACTTCCCCCTAGGCCATTCGGCCCCGACGTCCTGACGGTATTCACAACCGGGATGCTATCGCCATCCCCAAGAAGGAGGATGATACGTAGTATCATCCTCCTTCGATATCTTAAGTGGTGCGCTGTCGCAGAACTCTGGAGGTGTTTCCTCCTTTCTGATGGCGGAGACACTCGCCTCTTTGTTTCCGGAGCTATACTGGCCTTTTTTGGCCTTCTCACGGTTATTATCTCGGCCACTATTGTCCTCGCTCGCATTTCCGTCATCTGATGAGAATTCCGCCTTCAACCATCGTATCTCGAGTCGCCTTTTTTAGAATCTCGAGTTCAGCTTTGCGTGCTTTCTCCCCCCGCTCCGCTTTCACTGACTTCCTTTCGGCTTCTGCTTGGCTGGCTTTCTCTTCTCGCTCCGCTTTCACTCGCTGCCTTTTGGCCCCTGTCTGGCGGGCTTTCTCTGAAAGCGGGGCGAGGTCTCTTCTCGCCCCGCTTTCACTCGCTCCAACTGGAGCTGTCTCTGAAATTCTTTCTCTTTTTTTCAGCCCTCTCAGCCTCTTCTCGTGCTCCCTGTCTTGCTTTCTCAGCTTTCAAGCTTTCGCCTTTTTCTTTCTGCGCCACCAACTTTCGTAGTTCGGCCCCTGACAGGCCCATCTTTCAGCCCAATGCTACAATTTTCTCTAAATTCATGATTGCAAATGGATCGCAATCTAGTCACAATACTCTAGCCTACAGCAAGGTAAACGTACTCAGAGAAAGTTAGCGAGAGCAGCAACTTATAAAGGCAATAGCAATTTATGCCTGCATAAGTTCCAGGCTCTTTCTTTTTCTTAACGCTCACACCAGACGTCCTGTCGCGGATGCCAGAAATTGTCACCGTTTCCTTAATTGTGTCGCGAAGCGGAGGTCTCTTGATGTTTTCTGGTTGTTTTGAGTTTTGTTCCTGCTGCCAGGGCTCTTCCTCCCAAGTGTTCTGTGTGAAAGCGGTTCGGACGCGGCGATGCCCTGGCCCCCTTTTTTCTAAGAAGCGCATGCGGAGCGTGTCTGCGCGCTGACCGACCGGGAAGAGCGGATGTTGAGGGGTGCGAGCCATCTTCTCGGCTTCTGTTACCGTGCCGCGGTGTTCCATTCCCCCCGTGGCGTGTGCGCTGGTCGCGTTCGGGCTCCGTGTCCTCAGTGTTCCTCAGACGACCGTCCTGTTTTTTTTCCCTGTTTACTTATGTGCGTTTTGTCTAAACTACTTTCTTTACACCCATGGTTCTCCAAGCGCCCGTTTTCGGGTTCGGCCTTGTGTCTGTGTTTGATTTTTCCTTTTCACTTTGGCGGGAACGTGGCTTATTGGAGCTAAGAAGCGTCTCCCCGATTGGCTGCAGAAACCCTTGTTCCATTGCGACCGCAAGCTGCAGGATGCGCTTTTTCCCCCAATACGTCCCCCACCAGACCACTTGGAGCGGCGCCTTCCGGCTATTGGGGGCGGCAGGCGACCTGCCCCAGTACTCACTTCAGGAACTCTGCCGCCCGTCGTCGTGCCCTCCCGCCGGGATATCGAGATACAGCCAGCCATGTCCCGCTAAGTACTCTTAATCTTTTGACTGTATTTCTCGTCTTCATCCTTCAACAGTAGCGGTGCTGGACAAATTACGCCGTTACATTTGGGGGCGCTGTTCCAAGATGTGGGGAGTCGACTCAAGCTAGCAAACAACCCACCGAATCTAGGAGGTTGCCGTCTGATGTGCGGCTTTCGCCGACCAGATCGGTAAAAAAGAGTCAGAGCCTTGAATGAATCAACAACACAAGGACTTATATTTAAACAGGCAAAACACTGTACAAGCAGGAGGACAAGTAACGTTAACGAGAGGTAGGTTAAAATGATAACAAATGCGGGAAACAGTCCAAATACATAATGTACAACAGTTAGCTTTCACAATGAATATTTGAGGTAGAGAAGTATCCTTAAAGAAACTGCGTTATAATTTCACTAAAAGAAAGACAGTTCGATGCATATGAGAGACAAAGTCCAAGCATATTCACCGACCGGGCGGGACGATGCACCGCTGTCGGAGACGATTCGGCTACCTGTGAAGCGTGGCTTCGTCATAGGCCAGGCAGTTCGAGACGATCACGGTGATTCGAGATCCGGGAGTACATTGGAGTCCTCCAGGCGCGGGTCGCCGATGATGTGGTTCACAAACTGGCAGAAGCAGCTGTCACATCATGACGTCCAAACGTAGCTAACTTGCTTCGGCGAGAGTCTCTTTTTATAACTGCGCCTTCGCGGAGAGAGATGACACAACCCGAAAAGCGCCCGCCGCCGACGAGCGCACAACTTCCCTCTTTCTCCCTTCTAGAATCATCGACGCGCCTTAGCACTGGCAAAGCTACACTCGCCCCCTCGAAAGAACTTGAAGCTTCGGTGAAAGGTGAGCGGCGGTGCTTTTATTTTGGTATTTTCTTGCCGGCGAGCCAGCGAGTGGTAGCGTTAACGCCGCTTCGTTTGAGAGAGTTCCAGTGTTTTATCGGGGCGAATACAACCGAACCGAATGACTCGGACGACTGTAACAAGAATTACGCGCTGTAGAATAAAATGAAAAATTTTAAATGCAGAGCATTTCAGTAACTCACGATGTCACCCGCGTTGACTTCCGTAGTCGTAGTCGGCAACCCCTAAACTATATAAAAAAAATACTATCCGGCGGCTGGTTTCGATCCCTCGACCCTGCGGGTGGAACGCAATGTTTACGGTACTTTTCTGTCCTCATGGTTCCTTTAAACCTGACATAATTCACAGCTTTTGGAGTGAAGTAGGCTTCGAAATTAAAGAGAAAAGTACCATGACACATGCAATTATCAGCAGTGCATAGCATTGCTATTCATTCATTTGCCCCTCCGCGTGGTTGACCTTCGAGGTAATAACGAAATCATGTGGTCCCATCAGGGTTGAATTACAGATGCACAGTGCAACATGACAGAAATATTTGAAAAAATATTCATAGTTTCTCTGGCTCAAATTCCCGACAAAAGCAGAATGCTTGAAAACAAAATTTCACTTTAAGTAGGCCCCGAATATTGAGGCATTCCTACTCCAAGTACTTTCTCATTAAGCTGATATTCTACATGTGACAAATGCTTGCACTCAAAGGAACCCTCCAAAACACTTTAAGTACTGCAAGTAAACCCCCGCTACCTTTTGATTATACTGCCAGGAAGACGTGGGCGAAATATTACATGTGTACGTGAAGCGGTGAGCGCGCAAATCGCAGTGAAAGACGCGTTGAAACCAACCGCGCTTTGTTCAATATTTCTTATTATTCACCCATGGCATGGCCTAAACGACGTCATCGCGGCCATGGCTTTTCTATTGGCTGTCACTGGTCAACTTCGCCGCTCATTTCTCAGATTTCCTGCGACGATTTGCTGTCGTCGGCGCTGTGTGCGAATCGCTTCTATGCCTGAACCTGTACGCACTGTTTTGGTGTTTCTTTTACGTTTCCAGTGCGCGCAGAGTTGAGTGAAAAGCTCAAAACTGCCCTTTCAACGAACCCACTAGACAACAATCGTTTATTGCTTCATAAAGCCCTCCCTGCCTGAGCGCGCGCTTGTGAGCAGGCAGCCACGCCTGCTTTTTTTGTGGCCCCAGACCAGAAATATACACCACCATGTTCCGGAGATAAGGAGAAAACTCCCCGGCCTGTGATACATGGAAGGCCGCTGAAGAGAACACCACGAGCCGCCCCCCTCTCCGAGAGAGAGCGCGCTGCTTTCGTCGCATTGTCCGCGGCAAGTTGAGAGGGAACAATTATGTGCGATTTTTCGTCGCGCGTAGTTTCGGTGATTGGGAACTGATTTTCATAACTCTTGCGGGGGGAGATTTCTACTACTATAGACATTACCCAAAAACACATTCCGAGTAGTCGATGATAAGTGCTGCAGGGTCCCTTCAAGCAAACCCATGTGTATATTTGGAGAGGATATGAATATTGTTGACCAGGTAGATAAACTATGCGAAGTTTGTGAGTACAATACTTAATCAGCAGTACCTAAATGATAGGTTAAAACAGCGTCACTATTATAAAAATATCTTGTTATCCCGAAGCTATATTTGCACATTTATGCACTTGAGAAATAAATACAGCAGCCTTGTCAATCGTCAGATAATAGCTGAAGTACAGATGGAAGCCCAGCTGTCATGTGACAGCACTCTTATTTTTAAAAAAAGAAGAAAATATTGTCCTAGTGCCTTGATATGGTTCTAAAATACAGTTAGGTTCCCTTCAAATGGTTCTTCTAAGCAAAGGTGACAATGATACTATTATCAACGTGAAAAAGGAGACATTTTTTTAGATATGGCGTTGTTTATGGTCAAGCTAGAATTTAGATTAGTGTTGATCTGATGAGCGAAGTTGTATGTTGTCTTTACGGTCATTTAAGTAGAAGTTTTAGCTTGTTGCAGTTTGTTAAAAGTTCTCCATTGCATTCAGACATTGTTAACTCGAATACGAAAGGGGATCTTAAGCATGTCTACTAAGCTTGCAGTTTTAGAGGTGGAAAAACTATTCCGAAGGCACTTACAATGAAGCTCAGCGGGCATTGAGGAGAGCAGAGGAAACGTCTCACCTGCACAGTGAGAGTGATTGTAGCTGGAGGAGGGGAAGGGGTCAACAAGGAGTCTTGGCGATTCTGAGAGTGTTGATACGGAGCTCCCTCGGTACCATGCTCAATGCTAGAAGGTTGCATTCTTTCTACGCTTTCATGTTAATAGTGCATTAAACTGTAGTGATTTAGCATGTGACACTGCGTGAGAACTCCTCATATGCACTACAAGGAATGAACTTGGCTACATGCAGTACTATGTTGTGCCTCTAGCAAAGAATCGAAATGCCGCAGACTATTTAATTCGCAGAGGTAGATGACGCATTGCTTTGAAAAATTATATTTCTTTAAGGGAAAGCTGCAATTTTCAGTGAGCAGACTATAAACTTGGTTAAATAATAACACGATCTTACATTACAGCAAGGTTGTGTGAATATTCCGGTTTTTTATACAGATTACTTATTGTGTTGGCTCAGTGGCCAAAATGGTAGCATCGCTATATGTCGCAAAGGCGCAGATTTGATTCCTAGCAGTAACAGCTGTTTTTGGGATGGAGGAAAAAAGAAACCATTGTGTGCAGTGCTTTGGTGCTCATAAAAAAATCTCGGGGTAGTCCAAAGAAATTTATGATAGAAAGGACCACTGCTGAATTAGGAGTGTGTGAGTTGTGCCAATTACAGCGCAGCTTTGTTATACAAGAACTGTCTTACTCAAATTATTCCTTTTTTAAATTCTCTTGATTACATTGCCACCTCTCATATTTTAAGAATAGCTTGTAGCAAATCTCGTACGCATTTTTGTAACTTCTTTGTATCAAAGTGTCTAGTTGCTCACGTCTGATTTTATTAGCTTGCAATTCCTAGAGTCAGGACTGATGGAATAACAACAAACAGCTTGAATCCTGGCAGCCACATCATTTCCAGCACCTCTGTTTTCTTCTGGTAAGCCAAATAAAAAACAACCCTTGTTTGTGAAGCGAGTGTACACTTTGCAAAGTAAAACAAACGGTTTCCTGCAGTCTTGGTTAAATAAATGGGTAACGCGGTATGTGTCGAACAAAGATTTGCTACTATTCCTATAGGGACAAACTTGATGATTTAAAGCATACTTATGTACTTTGTACTCTGTACTATGTACTTAGTTCAGACAATTCATGCAGAATTTAAACGTGCTACTGTGTAATTGTAGCATCGTGCACCTGACACCCTAGACACCGTGCCTTGCCTTAATGGTGGTGGTAAACCTGATGTTCGTGCATAGTTGCAATTTAAGTAGTATGTGCTATTGTCCGGAAAAGAGAAAAAAGGTGTATTGCTTAGTAATCATGGAAAACATGTATTGCCCCTCAGGAACAATGTATAGGCTAAAATCAAATTTCGCAATAAAAGTGTAAGTTCAAGCTGCATTAAGCAGCTTAAACTGAATTACAATTTCATTGCAAAATATAACAAACTGATAGTGTGTTTTTTTATTAAAGAACTGTAAATGTAGAGGACTCTGCAAACGGTCCTGATAAGAGTGGAACACCAGGGACGACAACTCGACGCCATCATGCAGCGTTTGTGTGCCGGCCCTATTTCCTGTGCCCAAAATGAGGAAGACGTGCTTGCGGAGCCATTAGAAGCAGGAATTAAACGCACCCCTTAACACCAACCCAAAGAAATTCCACAACAACAAGCACCCTGCCTAGGGATCTATACAATCCCCCCCCCCCAAAACATCCCACCTACACCCCCCAAAATCGAAATTCTGCATAAGCCCCTGATTAAAAGACGTCGATGACTCAAGATTTTGATTCCTAGCTGACTGGGAGCACAACGACACGACTGGTACCGATATTTTACCTTGTTTCACTTGTTAAACTTGGAACATGTAAGACAGTTGGTCAATGGGAATATTTTGAACATGGCGTGAGCCGTTCCCGTGATTTTGTGGACTTAGTATGCTTATAAACGACTCCAGTGACGACGAACAAACTGCGTGAGACAAGGCAGACGATATCACGCATTCATAGCAAACCCCCTTCAAAACGCGCGCGCACTGACGTCACGGGTCCGGCCCTTTAGTGGAGTGATACACTACATGAGGTGGTGCCGTCCTTGAGTTATAATTTAGTATAGCAACAAACTCGGCAAATTTCAAGCTTCGTTCTGAAACATGGTTGGGGACAAGAGTCCGGTGGTTTTGCCGTGGCTTCCGAAATCGCAGAACAAAAGTTTGCGCATAACACTAAGGCAAATAAGGTGCATGTAATCAAAGAGAACATTCGCATTATGTCTATGTGAAGTTCCTGCAAAACAATTGTATCAGAGTGGTGTTCTTCCTTTGTTCTGTCCCGAAAGCTCTGATCTGCGCGTAACTTCTGTCTGATATCTGGAAAACACACCCGGTTCTTCTCATGTTTGCCTTCACAATGCACTTTAGGCAGCTGGAGAAGCCAGGATGGCCTTTTGGGTACAAAAAAAACCCTTGTTCGGGAGCATAATATACTAATTCATGCAGAATCACAGGAAGGGTTTGTGATATAACAGTTATGCCATCATCTAACTACACTTTCGTCTCATCAAGAAAACCTGACAGCAAATCCATCGGGTCACTGGGGTTGCTATGGCCGAAGAAAACACTCACAACAAATGGCTCATTCTCAACAATCTTCATACAGCTAAGAATGACCGAAAAGTTAGTACTCTTGCTTTTACATATTTCCAGGCCGTCTAGTTGAAGGTCAGGCTGAGTTCTTCAGGGAGCTCTGGACAATTCTGAAACATTTTCCGCAGTCGTGCTTCTGCACAGAAGTGGCAGTACCTCCCCCAGAACGTTGCAAGGTACCACTGGACCCTGGTGTGTGCAGCAGGGTTCTTGCAGACGACGGCAGGGAAGAAAAACACGGGTGGCTGCGCAACACACCAAGCAGTGATGTAACCCCAGTAGGGGTAGATTTAGAGTTGACCGCCCACTCCTGCAGCTTCTGTCGAAACACCAACGTGGTGTCTTTATCGTCTTCGTTAACAGAACTGTCGTCTGAAAACTAGTGAACTTCGCTGGACAGGGGCCACACAGCGTGACTCTCGCTGTGGAGACGGTGTATGGACCTTTCCCCAGTACCCTTCGTCCTAGCGGCCGCCACGGCGAACATAAAATAGCAGTAAGGCATGCCCCTAACAATGTTTTGTTTTCCGGGAACTCGCACCAAACGTTCCGGTCTTGCCTTCCCTCCCGCACCCAGCCATCATCCCGTGCCTTTCACATGAATATCAGTGTAGGAGGCGCACGCTCGTGTGACTAATCAGCAGTGACCGAAGCACCCTTTTTTTACTTTTTTAGATGCGAAGCAGCCTATGGCCGAGCCTGTTCCCTCCGCCGTTGTGTGGGTGCCGTTGTGCGGCGTCCGCACCCCCACTGCGCATTCCTAGCCAGGCACCGCTGATGAGGAGTGTTGCAGGATGCCCTCAGGGATTGGTCAACCAAAGAATGGATCACGAGATAGCTTCCCGTTCAACCACTGTAGTCATCTTCCGGTAGGGGAACCGTGAGTAGTATGCGAGGCATCGCTCCTCTCCTCTCGGAAAAACGCCGCTAGGCGGCCGACCGATGTGGGCCTGCTTCACATCGGCTCCGTCAAAGACCGCCCCAAAGACCCACCAATGGCCGGCGCTGCGACGAAACTATCACCGTCGACAGAGTCTCGTCAGCGCGTTCCCCGGATACCAAGCATACGTCAGGCAAGCCACTAATTTTCATCTGACAACGCCGAGAAATTTCGAAGCGGCGACCGCTACGCTAACCTTAAATGGAGGGTTAGCTGCGCTGACGTAGTGGCTCGCCTCGGAAAGCTCGCCACCTTGTTCGAGCTTGCCCGCAACAAAGCCGCCGCTGCTACCGACACAACGAACAAGTAGCTGCGGTCGCCTCCCTACCCTTCTTCACGTGCTCTTCGTTCACCGCTCGCTCTGAAGACGGGGCACACGCTCACGCGATGCACTGAACTGCGCTTGAACTGCTTCGGGCCGTCGTCACACAGCTTGGGATAGCAGTGGGCCTGCGTTAGGCCTAGCCCGTCCCCGACCCCCCGCGCGCGCCATGGCGGCTGCGCCCGCGGTACCTCACGACGAGATGAACACCCAGGGAGAGGCCCCGGCGATTATGGACTGCGAGGGTGACGACGTCACCGCTGAATTCGAGACCAACGAACGGACTCTACCTCTACAACGCGAGCACGACCAGACGCACGAGACGGAGACGGAGGACGACGACGGCTGGATCATCGCCGGGAGGAGGCTTCGACGCCGCGCCGCAGCGCCCCTCGGTAAGCCGGTCCCTCCTTCTCCTGCAGCCTCGCAGCCTCGAGGTAGCGATAGCTTCGTTTAGAAAGTGACTGCCAGACTTAGCAGAGCGGCGCGCATGCCCGTGGCGCTACTGAGATACGAGACCAAGATTATCATACGTCCGCGCGGCGGGCTTAACGTACCGAAAACGGAGGCCACGCGCCTCATGTCAGCCATTTTCGCAGCAGCCGGGGTTACCATGCACGAATCCAGAATAGACACTATTTGTACGAGTTCGACTCAGAACATCATAGTGATCAGCACGCCCGATGATGGTTGCGCTCGTAGCTACGTGCACATTAGGCAGCTTCGCATAGGCAACGCCGAGAACGAGACCTTCGCGTACGTCTCCGCCCCGGACGGCACAGTAAAGGGAATCATTAGAGGCATAGACATTACGGAGACGCATCAGGATCTACAGAACAACATCGTAAACCAGACCAACCCCTTGGCACTAGAGGCCCACAGAATAGGAAACACCACCACAGTTACCGTGGCGTTCGAGGGATCTGAAATACTTATTCGATCAAGTACGGGGCCATGATAGTGCGGTGTAGCCTGTGCAGGCAGCACCACGAGTTCTGTCGGTGCTGCGGGACACTAGGGCATCGCGCGGACGTGTGTCCGAACCGGGAGACTAAAGTGTGCCTTGCGTGTGGGAGACGCGAGCCGGAGCGAAACCACGAGGCCACGTGTAAGCCCCGTTGCAAGCTCTGCAACGGGGCTCACGCAACGGGAGCCACGGGCTGCCTCGGGCTGCCGATTCAAGGTGCCCCACGTGGTACTCTAAAGGCGAGGGGCAAAAGAGCCATAGTGGAAAGAGGCCAAGCAGCAGCCGCCGCAAAAGACAGTGGAAACCATAACACAGCTGCAATCGAGAGTTCACGCCCCCGTTGCGGTGCCGCAGACGGAAGTAGGCGGGTCCGTTAAGACGCCAGCGTCAGCGGCAGTGGGCGGAGCAAAGAACAACAGAAACGGCCAGGCGCAGCCGGCGACGGGCGTGACGTGGGCCAAGGTGACAGCTGGCGGGACGAGCTACGGCAACCCCGCACTCTAGCGAGAGCTGCAAGAAGTTCGCCACGAAAACATGCATCTGAGAGCGCAAATGGAGATACAAGAAAATATCCTACTCGCGCTAAATCGCAAGCTGGACCTGCTACTCGCAGGCAAGATACCGCAAGAGCTCCCACCGCGAACCCCAACGGTTTCAAGGGACTCACCACAATCGCCGCCCCTTCCACCGATTAGGATCACATTCGAGCCCCAGGAGGTGGAAGAGACCTCCGAAAGCAACAACCCAACGCCTGAAAACGTCGCGGCGAATTGCAGCGACGCTCCACGGGAAGAAATGGACACGGACAGCGAACCGACCAAGAAGAGACAGGCACTGAAGTCAAAGATCCGCGAGCAACAATACGTGACCAAAGAAGAATTCTACAGTTTTCAAGACGCGTGCGCCAAGCAATTCGAGACGGTCAACACGTCCCTATCGGCCCTCGAGGCCACGCAGGCAGACATGTCGGCTAGACTGGCCAACCTACAGACCGGCTTCACCAACATGGAGCAAATGACGACGACAATCTACAAGAAGCTCACGGCGAAGCCGCAGCCAATACCGCTTCCTGAAGCACAGCCGTAATGACAATAAAGACCGCGGAGAAGACACACGAACTCATCATCTAGCAGTGGAATGCGAACGGGCTTTGGGGGAGGAGAGCGACATTCTTGCAGCACATTGCACGCGCGGAGAAGAGACCGGACATCATCCTCGTCCAAGAAACGCACTGCGAGCACGCCCCGAAAATCCCGGGATACCGCTCCTACGCTTTTGCTCTTCCCAAGACTCCAGAGAAGGGGGCCCGCGTGCACGGCGGCATCTGCACTTTCGTGAAGAAGGGCATGGTCAGCCTCGAACACAGCCTCCTACACGCCACGAACGTGGAACACCTAACGATAGAAGTGGTGATCGGAACCAAGACCCGAGCCAGAAAGGAGCACGTGTACATCATGAACGCGTACACGAAACCCAAATACGCGAAACAACGCTACGGCACGCTGATCAGCAAGATCAAGCGGCTGGCAGAGAAAGGAAGGAAGGAAGGAATAGTATAGGACAGGCAGGGAGTTTAACCAGAATACTGTCCGGTTGGCTACCCTACTCAGGGGGGAGGGATATTGGAAATGAAAGGGAAATAAAGGACAGCGGTACATATTAAAGGAGCAAATGAGAGAAAGAAAAGTAGAAAAAACACAAGGCGTGACCAGGCAACTATAAAGGCGGTACAAACAACGCACACAACCAGAAAATGCATAAAAATAATACGGTCCATTGATAAAATGGGTGAACTAAGGGCACTGCACTATAGTAATGTCCTTACAATCGTTGAGACAGGCCCGTGTCCTTCAAAAAGAGCAGTAGGGCTTTTATAGCCTTTTCGGCCTGTGTCGGACAACGCCTATGGCACAAAATTGTCTGCGCTGTAAAGGGGAGGTCGTCGAGTGGGTGAATTGTGGTGGAGAGCTGTTGCCTCGGCGTTATGAAGCCGTCACAACGGCACAGAAGGTGTTCAATCGTCTCGTCGGTGGCGCATGCATCACAAGCAGGGCTGTTGGCCATTCCAATGGTGTAGGAGTAAGCACCGGTGAAGGCAACACCTAGCCACAGGCGACAAAGTAAGGTGACGTCCGAGCGTGGCACATTATTAGGTAGGTGGCGCTGCAAATCTGGGTCGAGCGAGTAAAGACGAGCGTTGGAGAACTCGGGTGTATTCCACTTGGCGAGAGTGACTTCCCGGGCAATGGACCGCAGCGACCTTGGCAGGGGACCAAACAACGCTGCTCGGCGGAGACTTCAACGCCCCGCACACGGTGTGGGGCTACCAATACGAAACGGTGAAGGGTCGCAGCCTCCTGGCAGAGACTCAGGCGGCGGGGTACCACCTCGCCAACGACATCACGGTCCCCACCAGACAGGACATGTCGACGGTGCGCCGAGATAACAACCCGGACCTCACCTTCAGCAACAACGTGAAGGTGAGGTGGCGAAACACACTGGAGACGCTCGGCAGCGATCACTGTATCCTAGAGGTCGCCGTTCACCTCAAAAGTCGAGCGAGCCCGCATCGCAAACAAAGAATCACGGACTGGTACAAGTTTCGTGCCAACCTCGGCACCGTGCCCGAGAACATCGAGGACATTGAGGCATGGACGGCCGCGGTGCTACAAGAATCGAAGCGGGCCACCATCAAGTTCGAGACGGAGGAGGACGCACCCGACGTCGACAGCAGGCTAGCACACCTCATCGAGGCGCGCAACTCCCTCAAACGCCGGTGGAACGGCCAGCGGCACAACCGCAGGCTGCGCAAGAGGGTGGTGATGCTAAACAAAAAATTAAAGCCGTTCCACTCAACGTGAAAGCTGTCGTAAATGCAGAGCAGTGATTCGCCATAACGGCCTGTGGCACCGTTATCCGCTTACTGCTACTACCCATCACGCTCTTCGCCTCCCTGTCTGACTTCTCTCTTGATGAATTGAACGGAGGTTTGTCCAAAGCAGTTCAAATTTCCCGCCTTCGCAGTGCTCTCGCGCCCCCGGCCTGGAACGAACAGCGCGAGCGGTTCTCGCACGTGCCGGCACCTTACTGCGCAGTCCACAACGGTCCCATCTCCCCGCGAGGGGGACTCGAGTAAATGCGTCGCATAGGGGGTGGGTGTATTGCGTTAGCGTTTAGTGTTTGGTGAGTTGGTGGTAGTGAATGGGTTGTATCAGCAACTTCTTGACGTAGTTTGAATGAGTCAAGGATATAGGGCGCGTTCGTAGCCTCCCATTCTGTGTCGGCTTTGTGGCGGAGTGGGTAGAGCACCATGTACATTGCGTTCCGCCCGCAGGGTCGAGGGATCGATACCAGGTGCCGGATAGAATTTTTTATATAGTGTAGGGGGAGGGGTGCGGACAACGACGGTGCGGACTACGACGGACGTGAACGCGGGTGACGTCGTGAGTTACTGAAATGCTCTGCATTTAACAGAGAAATCGAGAAGCACTGCGAGACGCTGAATCGCCAGCGCTGGCACGCCGTCTGCTAGGAGGCCGACGGGCAAATCCACAAAAGCCGAACTTGGAAGTTGCTCCGACACCTGCTCGACGACACCAAGACCAAGAGCATGCAACAGCACGTCTTGGCGCGAACCCTCCTCAAGGCCCGCCGGGAGCTCGGCGACGACGAAGTCCGGCGCCGGCTCGACGCCAAGTACCTACAGGCCACGCCACCCTCGCCCCTGCCGACCTACGAGGGCGACGTCAACCCAGAACTCGACGCGGACATCGAGGAGTGGGAATTTCGCGCGGTTCTGCAAAAGATCAACGGAAAGTCGGCGACCGGCACCGAGGGCTTGTCGAACAAAGACTGCGCAACCTCAGCGACGGCGCAATTGCGGCTCTCACGCGGTACTACAACAACTGCTGGCGCAGTGGCGTCCTGCCCCGCAAGTGGAAGGAGGCGCGCATGGTGCTCATCCCGAAGCCCGGGAAACCGCCATACATCGAGAACCTGCGCCCGATATCGCTGACGTCTTGTGTGGGCAAGGTCCTTGAACTCGTTCTTCTAAATCGGTGGCAACGGTATCTGGAGGAGAACGAGCTATACCCCAACACCATGCTCGGAATTCGGGCGGGACTGAGCACCCAGGACGCGATGCTCCTCCTAAGGCACGAAATCATAGACCGGACGACCAAGAGATCCGGAGAGACAGCGGCCATCCTTGGCCTCGACTTATTAAGGAGCGTTCGACAACGTACTGCACTTGTCAATACTGCGGCAGATGTCCCGCCTGAACATGGGCGAGCGATCCTTCCAATACGTCAAGGATTTCCTCACGGAGCGAACCGCGACCATGGTGGCGGGAGACCTGGAGTTACCGACGAAAACGCTCGGCAGCAGGGGCACGCCGCAGGGAGCGGTGATCTCGCCGACGCTGTTCAACCTCGTTATGATCGGGGTGGCCGAACGCCTCGGCTCCCTCCGAAGGGTACGACACACCATATACGCCGACCATCTCGTCCACGGGCAGAAAGCGACGGCGAGATCGAAGAATCGCTCCAGCAGGCCGTCGAAGCGGTCGAAGAACAACTTCAAGGAACGGGCCTCCAATGCTCTCCGCCCAAGTCGGAGCTGCTGCTGCTGCGGCCACCTCGAAGTAACAAGACCGACAACGACGAGCCGAACATCAACGTGCGCACGACCGACGGTACCACCATTCCCAAGGTTGACACCCTGCGCGTCTTGGGACTGCACATCGAGAGCACGCGCCGTAACGGTTACACGATACAACCGCTCCAAACCAAGGTACACAGGGCGATGGGGTTCATCAAGAAGATATCCACGAAGAACGCCGGCATGAGCAGCGCAACACACTCAAACTGACACAATCCTTCGCTGTCAATCACCTGGCCTACGTCGCCGCCTTCCACACCTGGAACGCCGCCGAGCGTAACAAGCTGAACGCTCTCATACGCAAGGCACACAAGGTCGCGCTAGGTCTATACACGCACACTAACACGGAAAGGATGTTAGAGCTAGGAATACATAACACAATATAAGAGATTGCAAAAGCGCAGCAACCAGCGCAGACGGCTCGCCTCGAGCAAACGCGCACGGGCAGGGCGATCCTAGAACGATTAGGACACAGGCCGCGGCTGCAGGAGGGTAGGAACCGGCTGCCGGTTCCGCGGGGCCTGCTCAAGAAACTGCAGGTCCCACAGCTCCAGCAGCACATGGACCCACAAGAGAACAAGGAACGACGGCTGGCCAGAGCCCGAGCGCTGACCGGCACGTACTCCAACGACACCGGCGCCGTGTACGTGGACGTGGCCCGACACCCGTGCCGACGACCCGCGTACGTGGCCGCAGCAGTCAGACCAACGACGGCCGAGCTCGTCACGGCCGGCAGCGTGCGGGCCAGGTCGGCGGAGCAGGCGGAGGAGTTGGCCATCGCGCTGGCCCTCTCGATCCCGGCATGCACGACAGAACTGAGCGACTCCCGCGGGGCAGTCACCAACTTTGAAAGAAATCAAGTGTGCGCGAGTGCGGTGAGTGTGTGCCGGGCCCCAGACCCAATGCGCGCGCCGATAACGGCACGGTGGTTCCCGGCCCACATGGGCGCAGTGGGACCCGAGCCCAACCGGAACGAGGACGCGGACAGGGCGGCGAAGGCGCTGACAGGACGCCCAGCCGACCCGCGACCCGCTGTGCCTAGAACAACCGAAACCGGCAACGACGGAGTGGACGGCGACTACAGCGAGGACGTCGACGGCGACGACACAGAGGCGGAGGAGCCCGCCCCGGTGACAACGTACGGAGGGGTCCTGGAGTGGTACCGGGAGCGTCGCAGACGCCAGCCGGGGCCGCACCCCGACCTCACCAGGCAGGAGGTTGTGCCTCCTCCGCCAACTGCAAGTGAGAGCAACGTGGACTCCCGTGTGGGCCGTACACGCGAGCCCGGAGCTCTACGAAACCGATGTGTGTGCGGTGTGCGGGGCCGCGAGGGCCACGCTAGCCCACATGATGTGGAACTGCGACATGAACCCTGTCTCATCCGAGGCGCTCCCGCCTCACCTCGCCGTGCGGTGGGCGAAAGAGATCTGGACTCTCAACGGGCCGCCGCGCAGTTTCCGCTGAGGGCGGTCCAACACCAGCAAGCGCGGGTAGTTGCCCCCTCCTAAGAGGGGAATAGCTCCTGTAGCCGAAAGCAGGCAAATAATGATGTTACACACCCCCTCCTCTCCTCTCCGACGCTCCTCTGCTCTCCGGCATTCCTCCTCTGCTCTCCGGGATTGCGCAACCAATAGCAACACCTGCGACTCCGCACGATATTGCGAAGCAGCTTAGGGTTAGATACGCGACGGTAGCCGCTGCATACTCCGCTGGGGCGCCACTGTAGCTCCGTGGTATAAATGATGCGCGCGCGCGCTTCGCTACCCTCATTATCCCAACGCCGCAATCAAACTGAAAACTAATCGGCACTTGAGACGACCACATGCCTGCTACGCATAGTACTCAGGGTTCCCGCTGATGATGATTGTGGCAGGATGCCCCTAGGGATTGCCCAATCAAAAAATTCATCACGAGATAGCTTCGCCTTCAACCACTGCCGTCATCTTCCCGTGAGGGAACCCTGAGTAATTCGCGCTGATGTTGATTGTGGCAGGATGCCTCTGGGGATTGGCCAATCAAAAAATCCACCACGACATAGCTTCGCATAAAACCACCGTCGTCATCTTCCCGTAGGAAAACCCTGAGTAGTATGCGAGTCATTCGTCCTCTCCTCTCCACAGCTTCTCTCCTCTCCAGGCTTGCGAAACAAATGGCAACACCTTCTGCTCCGCGCGTGATAATGCGAAGCAGCTTAGGGTTACAGACGCGACGGTAGCCGCTGCATACTCCGCTGGGGGCGCCACTGTAGCTCCGCGGTTTAAATGACGCGCGTCGCGCTCTCCCCTCGGTTCATTCTCCTCCGCAACGCCGCGAACGAACTGACAACTAATGGGAAATTGAGTAGACCCCATGGCTGCTTCGCATACTACTCAGGGTTCCCCTACGGGAAGATGGTGATTTTTTTTCATTTTCTTTGCTTCCCTATTGGTAGCCAAGTGCTAGTAGCATGTTCAGCCTCGAAAATTTTAGCCCGTTTCCTTTGAAAGCATTTTTTGTGTGTACGCACGCACTCAGTGCGAACTGTTCGAAAAAAGGAAATAAAAACATGCTGCCATAGGAAGCATAGCCGCTCCCCAAGGAGAAAGCTGAAGGGGTGCCAGTTTGTTTATTTCGCCCGAGCAAACTGCCAAGATTGGCGAATCGGCCGCCCACGCATTCGCAGATCTCTACTTGAAAATGGTCCATTACATACACGGCAGTATATTACACAAAAAAGTCCTCCACGTCGTAATCGGAACCTTGCTGCTGCTGGAGGTTGCTAGGACTTGGATTATACCTACAACGCGAGCGTGCACTAGCATCTAATTAAGTTGCTTCTAACCAAATCCTACGTTGTTGGGATGTGGACGGGTCCGGCACAAATTCTATTTGCGCGCTGCCAACTAACACGGAAAATGCATCGATGGGGCACTTCCGTTTCCGCTTGAACTGCCGTTCTCTGCTTTCGGACATAACTAATCCAGTAAATTACTCAGAGCACTCAACTTTTGTTATCTGCCCCCCCGACAGGTGACTTGCCTCAGTGCGTGGCTGCCAACTCTCTCAATCCCGACTGGCTACATCGCCATCCTCATTCAACTTTCAACTTCGCTTGACTAAAATAAATACTTGCGCTTGGTGGCCAGCAGCAAAACACAAGTGCTTAAAAACTGTTTCGCACAAAGTGCACATACTAACCATTCTCTCTCTTGCCTTATTTTTAATTTTAAAATTTGCTGAAGATGTTTGTACTCTTCTGAATACTGAACATGTAACCAGCCAGTAAAGTTTAAGCAGTAATTTGTTACCTGAAGTACGAACAACGTAGACAAAAACAGTAATCACTCTCTATATCTGTATCTGCGCGTGAAAACTATAACAGCGAGCGTTCCCATTGTCTTCTAGCGACCAGCATGAGCACATCCTGAGAAAGTCCTGAAATAAATGTTTCTAGGATATCAAGAGTGCTGATGTACTGAGTATGTCCTGAGGACATCGCGGGAACAGAGAGGACGTTTGGAAATTAGATAGGATAGTCTGTTTCCAGGCTCCTCGGTTTTCAGAAGCTGCTGCAGCCTGCTGCGCACCGAGTAGGAGTTGCGCTGACTAATCACAGCCTTGAGGTTCTCGTACGGTACTACCGGGAGCGGGGTAACGCGGACGTCGGCAAGCTTGTCCGTGATGCTGATTAGCAAAGAGGTCACGACAATGTGTTATTTCATCTCCCGTGATCCGAAGTGATCCAGTGGAGCGGAAAGTGTGCCTCGGCTTGCGCGAACCATGCCCATGAATTACAAGTCCAGTACAGGGGTAGCGAAAGGATGCGCACGACCAAGGCGGTAGCGCTAGTGGACGAAGCGGCTTCGCGGTCACCGCCACCCTGTAGCTTGCCCGCATATTTCATAATCATCACCACCAGCCTATCTACGCCCACTGCAGGGCAAACGCCTCTCCCATTTTTCTCCAGTTACCCTGATCCTGTGCCAACTGTGACCAATTCATCGCCCAGAACTTCTTTATCCCATCTGCCCATCTAACTTTCTGCCGCCCCCTGCAACGCTTGCCTCCTCTAGGGATCTACTCTATTACCTTTAATGACCGATGACTATCTTGCCTTTGTATTACATGCCCTGCCCACGTCCATTTTTTCTTCATAATTTCTACTAATATGTCCTTAGCACTCGATTGTTCCCTGACCCAGTCCGCTCTCTTCTTGTCCCTTAACGTTACACCTATCATTTTCCGCTCCATTACCCGCTGAGTCGTTCTCAATTTAAGTTGAACCCTCTTAGTGAGCCTCCAAGCTTCTGCCCCGTAGATGAGTAGCGGAGCCGTCATACACTTTCTTCTTCAGCGACAATGGTAGGCTGCTATTCATTATTTCAGAATGTCTACCGTATGCATTCAACTCCTTCTGATCCTTCTAATTATATCTGCGTCATGGTTGGGATCCGGGGTCACAAGTTGGCCTGAGTAGATATATTCGCTTACCACTTCCACTATCTCACCCCCTATCCCAAACTGCTGTGCTGTCCCGATGGTATTGACCGTTACTTTGGTTTTCTGCATAGTAGTTATCAGGCCTACGCTTCTACTCTCTTCGTGCAGTGCGGAAAGCATGCTTTGCAATTCGTCCCCCGAGTTATTTAGCAAGGCAACGTCATCAGCAAATCTGAGGTTACTGAGGTGTTCTCCTTTAACCCTTACTCCCACCTGTTCCCAATCCAGGGTTCTGAATACTTCTTCTTAACATGCTGTGAATAACATTGGACAAATTGTGTTTCCCTGTCTGACGCCATTTCTTATAGGTATTTTACTGCTCTCCTTATGGAGGATAATTTGTTGGAAGCGAAAGCTTGGAACTGGCCTGGCTAGAAGGGACAAGATCCATCCACATCGCCAGTTAATGTCCCGACCGGCCCAGAGACATTCAGTTGCAACAGGAATTGGAGTCACACTTTCTTGTGGTTCCTCCTGAATTGGCACATACCCACGGGGAGGATTGGCAAGGAATCCGGCGTGAGGAAGACAAGAGCGGCCACTTAAACCAACAGATGATTTACACCTGGTTATTATTCGGCCGTGTGAGCTCACGTGAGCTTGCGGCTTGCCAGGAGCACCTGGTGACGTCGAGGCGTGCACGTGGGCTCACGCCACGTGAGGAGCTCCCACCTTTGTCGTCGTCATATTCTGCGTGGGGGAGTCGCTACTGTCGCGCCGGTCGCCACAGTGTGTCCACGCTCAAAATATTTCTTAGTTCTAATGTATCTTTTTGTAAAATGCTTTGTATCCTTTCGAGGACTAATTTACCGCTTAGCCCTTTGTGCAGTAATTCGAAAAGAATTGTGAAGCTTAGTTCATAATTTTCCGCTTCGTGAGAAGTCTGCCGCCATTCCGGAGACATTTCGTGGGTGAGTGTCGCGAGTTGGGATGTGAACTCGTGACATTGGAGATAGGTTTGTACTTGATCAAGAGTACACGATTATTATACAGAAATTTTTTGGTCTGGGAAACAGCCAGAATATCACGAAAGTTTCCTATATATGATGGCTGTAATATCCAATTGACGATTTCCTACTACGACTACAGCGCTCAAAGGATAGTATAAGCAAGAGCATCTTCCATAGCGATTCAATTCTATGATTCCTAGAGCCCTTTTTGTGAATTAGGTACAATGACACGGGTCTTCGTACCTATATTTTAGTACCTACCCATTTATTCACTCATAGCTGTGCCTTAGGAAAGGAACTCGAGATCGCAATGCTTTCTAATGCGAAATTTTTCCGCAGCAGCAGTGCGATGAGGCAGCACTCACTCGTGGGTTCTAACGACAGCAGATATATGGTGAGCCAATGCGGGGGCGGCGCAAAGTGCGTCTAAGGAAGGGTCCGCGGACTGTGTCTTAACCGAACGCACATCATAGTCACGCGCACGCCCTTCCCCCATTTTCTCTCGAGCGTCGCGCTGTCGAGCGCCTCGTGCAGGCACAGCATGCGGCCTCGTCCACTCTCCCACCGCATACTTACAAAAACATCAGCCATTTTCAAGCTGTTACGTAGCATTACGTCCACTTTTACGCAGACTGAAATTACCAATGCATGAAATTCCCCGCATTTCCCCGAGGGGAAGAATGTGAAAGTGCGAATGCACCAGTTGAATTTGCGCGGTTCGGTAATGTTCGCGAAAGAGAGATCACACACACACACACACAACTACAAAGAAAGAAAGATGCATTTATTCACAGACACCTATTTGTGTTGTCGTTGTACTTGATTGCTAGAGCGGATCTCAGCTTTGAAATTTCGTGTCAGTACTCCTTTAAGCGGGTGCATTAGCCCTTCTCACGCCCGATTCCTGGCCAATCCCCCACGTGGGTATGTGCCATGTCAGCGGCCAGGCAGCGCATGCCCATCTCCCCCCGTTGCCAAGGAAGACGAGGAGATTCCTGGCCAATCCCCCACGTGGGTATGCTATGCGGACATCGCCGGTGGACGCAGGTTCAGGGTCGCTGAAGAAGTGCATTCGCACTTAATAGCGCTGGCTCGCGCTACCATGGTGAACCGCCCTCCCCTCCCAATTTCCCAGCACTCTCCTCCTTCGCATTCTTTTATCGTTCACTTTTTCCTTCACTCGTCTGTGCAGGCCATCGTTCCTTCAGTTACGCCGACAACCGGCACAGCCAAGAGACGGCGGCCAAAGGGATGCGCCCTAAAATTGCCCGCTGAAAAATGCGCACAAAGAGATGGGTGCCAGCACTGATCAAATCACAGAAGCCCACCTTTGGAATCTCCCTCTTCTCTCGAAATGGACCTACAGCGTCTATAAAGCTAGCCTCCTCGACCGTGTTGCCGATATGTCGTGACGGCGGAATTATTAGTTTTACCACACGGCTCTTCTTACGCACTTTTATGCGAAGCATATATATGGAGCAAGATTTCGACACAAGAAAATAGAATGAAGATGAAACTGTAAGTTTCTTTTACGATGAGAGCACATAGGCTTTATTTTACTTGGTAAAATTCCAAGACCAACAATGGGACAATGTATTAAACCAGTGGAACAAGTCTGCCACTACCGTCGTCTGCCGGAAAGATGGGCTGCGCAGCTTGTTGCAGAGGTCGCAGAACGAGGGTGGGCCTCGATCCCGGTCGACGCGTCGCCTATGTTTCCAGCGCAGATACTTCGCAAACAGCTCAAAGTCACCGGCTACTCTTTTTAAGTATTTGGCAAGGTGTTTCGGTGACCTAAAGCTCAGCGCATCAATGAACGAATCCGGCGGGGCAATGGCAGTGTAGTTGGCTCCCCCGAGAACCACCGGGATTGTGTCGTGTTTCAGGACATTAAAGAATTTCTCGGTGACGTAGTCTCTGCATATGGAGTTCTCAAAGGAAAGATAGAAGAAGTATTTCTTCGCGAACAGTTCGTAGCATCTGGTTGCATTTTCTTTCGGGCACTTTTGGTCTCCGCAACTGCCGTACACGTCGACATTGACGTACTTCCGAAGCTGTTTCACATAGTCATCCCTACCGCTCACTGCTCCGCAATGGCTAACCGCACAAACAGCCATCCGTGACTTGCGTCGCCAGATGTCCCGGGTCTTCTCATATTCGAAGTTCACAGTTACGTTGGGTTCTGCAATAGTGCCGTATGGGTGCACAATGTCCGAGTCTGACCTTCAAAAAAAGAACAAATATTAGTGAAACTAACGCCAAACGTTTGCAGACTATAATTATTGTAAGAAGGGTAGGTCTAGTACAACATTAGATTATCTATCATTTTTACACCTAATCATATCTTGATGCATTTATCACCTCTTTATGAATAATTTAGCATAAAAACAAAGATGATCAAGCGTTAAAAATTTACACGATCAGCATTGTACAGAGAATATTCGTCTGGCAGTCTGACAGTAGTCAGGAATGAAGCAATATACGTAAATATATCAGCGGTTCAGCCTCCGTCAATACATTATAGCACTGCACAACAGTGTTTAGAACAGGAGCACAGGCGATAAGTGAGGTGTTTTGGGAATAAGAAGTGTGATGACAAATGGCGCTTTTTGTTCTTATTTTTCCTGCACGTCTAAAATGGCGCGTAGTCGGTATGTTTTTTCACGAGTCCCGGGGCATGTCGGCGAGTATAGCAAGCTAAAAACCCACAGTTGAAAAAATCGAAGTCCGCATTGCTTGGGTTACACGGTCGTGAACCCTCTTCGGGCACCAGGCAAGCCGACGAGGTCGTACTCGAGAGCACACATTTTTTTCACAGATAATTAGTCGACACGGCCGCCTACCCTTCAGCCAGTGAGGCGGCTATACCCCCATAACAAGAACCGAGAGAGTGGTTGATGGACAAAACTCCAGCAGCAAACAACAGCACTTTACCACCGCTCCCATGCTTCAGTAATGCCTTCACCACCTAATTTCACTTAGAACACTGAAATACATCAAAAGTCGCAGTCGACATTCTACCTCATGGCACCCATATTTCCGCAAGTACACCAGCGAACCTGAGTCATCTGGTATCGCGACGTCCGAGTTTCGACAAACACAACTGCAACCTAGCCCACAATAATTTTAACGGACATTACTACACCCACCAATAGCACTTTATTTAGTTCAGAGTGGCCTATCATGCCTAGCGTATCGCAGACCTCAGAGTTTCTAGACACTCGCGATGGAATATTTTGCCCGGCCGGGCTGTTCTCATGTACTCATGCCAAGAATGGGCAATAGAAGTACTGAACCATCGTACGCGCGGAGTAGAAGTGACTCAGTAAAATTGAAGAACTGTCTCGTCACCCCTAGCCCTTGACCCTTTCTGGCCTTGTGCCTGTCTAGACAATTGGTCTCCAAATCAGTACGTTTTACTACTAGTACCACGTCCGTTCCTTTTGCACTAATAAAATGAGCAAACCAATGATTCCAGAAGACACATGTGTCTTTGAAGTGTGAGGTCTTTCGTAGTACGCGTTTCTAATCGGCATGTATAGCAAAGGGTGATTTTCAACGCCCGTTCACCGCAGATGAACACAGGTGTTTTTACACGTATACTGTTGCCAACAGTGCTGTCATCTTCTCCAGTAACCGCTGGAACCTCACCGACCACTCAGTGACGACACCTATGACGTTGCTGCGGCCTTCCGGCTAGCGCCTCTTCGTCGTCGTTACGTAGGCGCGGTGTGCGCCTACCTGGCACACAGATACCAATGGCACTTCCATACCAATTCATATGGTGTTTCCATACGGTGTTTTCCTAACAACGCTACGCCCACTGCGCAAGGATTAAATGCTGCAACGCGACAGAATGGACAAAAGCAGCTTCTTCTGCTCTGGGTACAACGGAGTCACATCCAATTGCTGCAACAACTAAGGTTTGTTCGACCGACCTTACGAAGCTAGCATGTGATCAACCACCCAACTCGCCTCTCGTTCATTATGACATACCTGTTCATTAACGTGGCTCTGCATGTGCAGTCAATAGGGTATTTCCCGGGATATCGCCGCTATCCAAAGTTGCGATAAAACCACAGGAGTTCTAAAACGTAAATACTCTGCCCAACGGAGTAATAAAAGACATCCAGTGTTCTTGCCTCCCAAATGGGGTCGTTCCCTCACTGTTGTTGATCGTTTCATGGGAAAGCTAATCGAGCACGTGGTACACAGAAGACTTAAAAAATAAAAGGAAGGCAGATTTAAACTTTCACACCATGATCAGATTTAGAGACTACTAAAACTAAATATGACACAGTAGACAGAAATGTACATGATGGAGAGACATAAAAGCCATCGTAGGCCTTGTCCTAAAAAAGCCGATAACGTGCGCCACGACGCCATGCAGCAAAGTTCCGACGTACTACTAGGTGACGTACTACTAGGTGAGGGATTTTTTCTTGGAAAGGACGGCAAAACTCTGAATTGGCACCCTGGAATCGGAAGACCTTTAACTCTAAGGGAAGGCCACACCGCGGCGTTCTGTCATCTCCCTCTGCGTGCGCAATATAGCAATTCTCGCCTCCGGCGGAATTGACGAAAATTGAATTCTTACATCATAGCATCTACGCTGGTGACTTCACGCTCTGGGTAGCCGATGGAAGTGATTGCACAATGCAAAATACCTAAAGAATCAATAAATTAATAGAGACCTACGGAGGTCCAAGGAGCCTTATGTGATCGCCAGAACAATAGCAATGACTACTACATCGAGCAAACAAGAGAGGAGCGGACTCCCCAAAATTATCTACGAATAAACCTCCAGGCAAAAGTCGACCTCATAACAATTTTGCCAATCATCAATGTTCTGGTGCTACGGACTCAAGCGAATGGGTATGACGCCGAAGCCATCAGCTTACTGCAAAAAGCGTACATTAAAAGATCAGATTGCCATCCAAAGTAGCCAATAGACACTTTGGAGTCAAACGAGCCAACCTAATCAGAATGATACAGCCCTTCGTGTGAGAAGGGTGGTTTACGCAGCACCATTGCTTTTACCTAAAATACACGAAAGAAAAAAATCAGCAGTATGCTTCGAATAGTACACAAAAAGTCCCATACACAGCCAAGGGCCCGCAACTCACTCAAGGAGCTAATCGAAGCCCAGCGAGTCTCCCAATCGGAGCGACTCACAAGGAGCGACTTGGAGATACGTGCTAAGATCCCTAAGCAATGATTATGATTTGCAACATGCGAATGAAGTTCACATTACCCCCCAATGCACGAGCACATTGTACATACAATCCTCCTTTACCTAGGAACATGCATTCAGTGCGCTATCAAGAGCGCAGACAAGAGCCAAAGCTGCTACAAACGCTTTGAAAAGACCAATGATGCGATATACGTCGACGCTGCTGACTACATGGACCGCACCGCCCTGGCAATAACTGCGGTTGACCAGCACGGCCACCTTATACTTCAGGCTCTTATCACTCAAGCAGACATCAGACAGTGAAATAAGCTGCCATTGCCATTACGTCAGTATCAGCCCAGGCAGGAATATATATAAGTGACTCTAAGACGCCAGTTAGAAAGATCGTGAGAGAACGCATATAGCAGAAGCGCTGAAAATTATGAATGGTAAAGCGGAGCAAGGTCTAGAACAGTACAAATAATATGGGCGCCCACCCACACAGCCCTACAGAAAAAAGGGAAGCTGACAACTGAGCTAGAGGACTAGCCGACAGGGCTGTCGTAAGAAGCGCCACAGAACAGCCCTCGCCCAGACGAACCCGCTGTGAACGTATGGTCACTTACAGAGGCACTAGGTCATTGTCGATTGGGCCGGCTATAATACCCAGAGGTACACAAAACATAACACAAAAACAACTATTGCAGGTAGACTACTACAGACAGAGATGAAGCCCAACTAAGATAGTAGACGGTCACCACTGTCCAGAACTGCGCAGCAAAATATGTAAAAACTGTGAAGAGGAATCACCCACTTGAAACACATGCTCTGCTATCACTACCACCGATAAAGCAAGAAAAATGATAGCTACGCGGCCGCAGTGGGAGAAGGTAGTGCTCAGCTCGCACGACGAGTCTGGCTTGGGCTGTCCGAATGCCCGAGGCCGGCACCGAGGATATGGGCTCTTGGACGATGGCTGAAGAGAGAGGGAAGGGATTCCAGGAATATTCAACCCCTGAATCCATCCTGGGCAAACACTCTCTCTCTTTCCTCGTGGTCTGAAGGAAATTCTTTTCATGATCGTCCTGCACCGCCTGTTCAAGCAGTTCGGGGTCAAATTACCCTAGGAATGTAGTATCGGGGGGCCACCGAGCCGAGTTCCCACAGATGCTCGCGCCTACGCTAAAAACCACTACGCACAAGGTTTTTTTATGCCCGGTACTATGGGGCAGGCCAATAAGATCTGCAGTCTGTTCAGGGCCTGCCATTTCATCCAGTGCATCACATATCTTGGCTGCATGCGGCAATTCCGCCCGTAGGATTAGGGCATGGTATATTGATATATATTTTCGGCTTGGCACTGTGCGTGTGTCATGCGCGAAGCCTGAACAGTACAAGAGACGTCTCCAGAAAATTCTAAATATATAAGTAAATTTATAGGTGTAGGATTTCTAGAAGCGGCGACCACGACGTCATGTCCAAGTACTGCCCCGCTAAGCACAAGGCTAATGAAACTTGTCACAAGATTACTTGTGACCACAACGCGCCAGCGTAAGACTGTTGTCTTGTAGGGTTCAGGTTTCTAACCTTTACGCACTCTTGACAAACCTTGAAAACGGCGTTTCGTCCATTAAGCCTGCATGTTGAGACCGAGAACCCTCCTACGTATAATGATGTAGTCAAACGTGGTAAGGTACGCCATAATCGGCTTGATCACTACAACGACTCAACACTGGATGTCAGTGGAGAGCACGAAAAACTACGTTTCAGGAAAACGTCTGACGTCAGTCTTCGTCTACGAATGACGCACCTGGTGTGGGCAGTGCTGTCGGCGGAGATTTCAAGGGAGACTTAGCTGTTAACATAATACGGGACTTACTTCTCCATTACCTACGGGCTCAAAAACCACCGTACACTAACACCAAAAGATTTCCAAATCATAATAAATGTGCGGGTAGCCTAGTTTGCTTATGTGAGATATTTGTCACTTCTGCAGTGAGATGAAAAATAAAACTCTCGTATTGTAGACCGCTGGCGCCATCGAATGAAAACTAAACTCAAATACTTTTCTTGTTTACTTATTATTTTAGTAAAGCTCTGCAATGTTTCCAAAAGAAGCAAACTAGGCCATTGGGGGAATTTCTATGCATTTGTAAAACTTTTCCTATTGTGGTGCTTTTTATGCCCGTGGATCATGAATTAGGAAGTCCCACAGAAATGTGATCAGGTGAGTCACCCTTAACGCACCGCATCCGACGCAGAGTACCGACACACGAGCGCAACAGGAGGGGTGGTGCAGGACGGACGCACTGACACGCAGTTTGAGCTCCTTAATTCAATCGACACTGCAACCCAGCAAGAAAACCATGCCCTCAGCACAACATACTCTCCAGACCTTTCGTGGTGTCTTGCAACGCGGCCTGTGTCTTCGGACGCGGGTGCGGATAGTTGGGCCAGTAACCATTATTCCTATCCGCCTCGGCTTCGCTGCGTTTGTGAGAAATCCGCACCGACACCTGTGCCTAGTCCCAGACTCCGACATTTTTCGGAGACGCCTGAAGACCTCAGCCTATGGAGGTACCTCCGATGCCCTTCGTGTGTTACGTCCCACCTTTGGGAGTGCCACGCTGACTTCTTGGGCCGCGGAAAACGAGCCAGCACCCGACCTACATTTTATAAATCTGTGGGAAGCTCACTTTCGAGCAGAACTGGCGGCCAGCGCGGAGACCGCACTTCAAGAATTAGGCCGGTTTAACCGTCTCACTGCTGCACCACGCTGCCATGAGAAATACCCACCTCGACAATGGTGGCTGCAGCGGTATTACTCACCAGGGCCATCTACCAGCCCTTCTATCTCGCGTAATTTCTGCAGATGTGGGTTGCGTAGATGCCCCACAAAACCATGGTAGCCACTGCGTGCATCACCTAGGAACGCGAACCTGGGCAGCTTTCTTCTAGAAGGGATAAAGAGTTATCACCAAACTGCGACCAGGCTGCTCCACTATTTGCCTGCCTAACCACTCTTCTACGCGAGAATGGCTCGCCTCACAGCCAGGAAGACCTTGGAGGATATAGGCGCTATGCACCATGATTAAGCTTCATTGCAGCCATTGACAAGGCGAAATCGACCACAGCAACAGGCCCGCGTTTCATAACCTACGAGCTGTTGAATAACATCGAAGGTCTCAGTATACAGTAGTTAGTAATTGAAGGGACGCTGCTTTGGTCTGAGGTGTCATTCTTCTCACACTGAAGCACACGGAAGTTGCACCTATACCAAAACCTGGGAAACCTTATGTAGGTAGTTCGATAACATCTGGTCGATCACACTGACGTCAACCCTGTGTAATATCCTAACTGGACCCCAAACGACAACAAAGGGCGCTCACTAGCAAGAGGGAGTTTATTCCGCGGGCTGCGAAATATACCGAAGGAAGAGAAGAAAAAACAGCCAATCGGTGGTTACCAACCTTCAGTGAAGATGGGCACGACATGTGTCTTCTAAGCTACTAACTTCCCTACTCATCGCTGTCCCCGACAGACTGGATGGTCGATTGACCAGGTGTTCGCCAGTGTGACTAACACGTCGAACGTTTCTGTGACATCTTACTTTTTGGTGCACAAGCCTCTGTTTTGCTTTATATGTTTGTTAGTTTTTGTTCTATGGTATACAGCGATATTATCTGTGTCGCCCAGTTGATGCTCCGCCATGAAAACCCCAAGTATACAATTTTTGCAATTTATAGGGGGAGTGAGTGAAACACTTTATTAAGGACGAGAGGCCATGAAGCCCTGTGAAGAAGTGCCCTCTTTGTCCGCGGACCTCGAACTGACACAAATCTCATCCGAACTTGTCTCCAAGAAAACTTGGACAGTGTTATCAACACGCTTTCAATCCTCGGCCTCCAAGCCTCGCCAAATAAACAGAAGCCCTGTTCCTCTGTCCCCGAGGAGCCAAGAAACCACGACACCTCACAATTGAAAGAAGCCAAAAATTACCATGGGCACCAATGCTATGATACTTAGGACTTCTCGTCGACCCCAAACTCATCTGGAGACCTGCCCTCAATGCCCTCAAAAAACACGCTAACGCTGCCAAAAAAATCGTTCGCAAACTCTTGCCCACAGCACGTGCTGTTCACAGACCTTGGCACTCCGCATCTACGAAACCCTTGCAGGTTCCCGGATCCTCTGTGCACTACCCCTCATCAACATCACTGCCATTCAATGACAGCGCCTCGATGCCCACCAACGCACAACAATTCGTTAATGTCTAGGACTTCCGCGGAGCTCTCAAGTAGCCAAGACACCCTTTGAACTCAGCACGGCCCTTTTCCTTGCAAGCCAAACAAAGAGGTCTCCAACACATCCCCCGACTGCGTAAAACACAACACGGAATGGCACTCTTGAACCGCCTCCAGTTAAGACCTCACTCACACATGAGAGCACTGGCGAAATTATACCAAGAAATCTTCCCTCCAACTAAACACCACTAAACCTGAAAACCTGTCCTTCCCCATATTAAAAGACCACCACTGCGCATCAGCACCACTTTACCAGACACCACGTCAAAACGTACCACCCCCACATGCGCCCTGTACCAAGAGGCAATGGCACGTATACACGAAACCTTCGGTAACAGCACACACCTTTACACGAAGGATCCATCCTCCAAAGCACCCCAAAGCACCGAACAGGCGCAGCGCTTGTATTCTCTCATCCCTAGACGACAATCGTACCTGCCATCTGAACTTTACTGTTAGCTCCACGACATCAGAAATCGCAGCCCTACATCTGGCCTGTACCATGGCAAATAACCACTTCCCACTTGACACCATAACCACCTTCTCTGACTCAAAGCTGCATTGCAAAAAATCCTCTACCCCAACCGTGCTGCCCCATGCATTCACAGCCTAATTGGGAAGATTCACCAACTTGAAGAAGAAGAAGGGTGCAAGGTCCACTTCCAATGTATCCCAGGCCCTGGCCCGTCTGCTTACAACTCTCACCAACAGTCCTTCAACGTCTTCCAAATCGACGAGGCCCGCAACATTATTAAACGACACCTAAGTGCATCCCACCCCGACTCCCGACTCTCCCACACAATTTTCCGCGCCCCCTCCCGCCCACGGCCCCTCCCGAAAGGACCGCTCTCTCCTCCGGCTGAAGACAGGCTACTTCTGGACCGCCGACCGCAGACATTGTCTACAAAAGACAGGTTCCCCCTTGTGCCACCTATGCCGAGTCGCAAATGAGAAAATTCAACACCTCCTCTGCAAATGCCCTCACCTTGACCCCCTCGCAACTCTATCATCAATGCACTGAGAAGACTCAGACTACCACACTCCACACTTCAAGATGTGCTCCTCCCAAATAGACCGAATTCCACCCGCCTCAAAGTAGCCTCCCTCATCGTCAAATTCGTCGAAGCCTCCGGCCTCTCTGAAATCCTCTATGCTCAACCCTACCAGCCCTCCCTATACCTCCTTCATCCCCTACACTCCTTCGCCTCCCCCCACCTAACCAAAACCCCGTTAAGGTGTCCTCTCTGAGAGACAGTTTCCGGGTTTTTTCCCACTC
>CM023457.1:103117904-103298200 GCA_013339765.2 Haemaphysalis longicornis
AAAAACGTTACATGTACACCCGCACACCAGGCCTGGAAGAGAACTAGGCAGCCACGACCAAGAGTCGTTCGAGCTGGCATACCGTCCTCCTTGTGACCACGATACCGTGCTCCCCTACTCGAAAAAAGTTAGGAACCTCCTCGACTTGCGCCTAGGAACACGATCATTCCCCTTGCCACAGGGGAACCCAATACCAAACTCTCTGGAGGATCAACCAGCACAAGTATACAAACATATGGTGAAGATGTCCGATGGGAACATAAGAATTAACTTGAGACTGTGTTTAGAGGTGAAACATCCAACCTTTTCCATGCAACCTATCCGTGTCTAAGAGTATGCCCGAAGGAGAACTCAGACATTATCTATGAAGACGTGGGAGGCTGCTTTGCCAAGCTCGTTATCTCAAGATAAGCCTGGGCTGATTGGGGGCAAAGCAAGAAGCTGCTGCATTTCTGCTCGGAATTCAGAGTCACCTTGAGCTCGTTACCATCTGTTTACCCCCTTCTTCTAAACACGTACTATTTTCTCCCACAAAGGTTTGTCGTTCAATCCCCCAGAAAGAAAGCGAAAACATTCTGTCTGGGAAGAAAAATAAACAATTCGAAACACTCACACCCTTTCACCTCCTCACTCAAACTGACGAAAACACCCCGCACCGCCACAAACCTTTCACGCTCACATCTTAACCCTCAAAAGAACAGACGGCATCCATCTCCCCCGCGTCATGGAGAATAAAACCCTTGCAGGTAGTCTTTTTCTATTCGATGACTATCAGCGGTACAGAAGCAACTGCGTTCTGAAACGCCCTCTCGGCGGTGAATTAACCCTATCGTGCCATACATCTTAAGACCAAACGGAGATATCATCTGCAACTTTTCTTTGGAACATCGTTCAACTTATGAGCGAACGGCATGGCAACATTCATCTTACAACCCCGTGGCAGGATGAACATGTCTTTCCCGCCTTTCTAAATTACTGAATATGGTCCCAAGCAATTTTATCTCAACTACGGCAAGAAAAGAATGAACAAATGCCCTTTTTACGTCACTTCGATAACAGCGCTAAGAGGGCAAAGGGGAGGCGACACGAGAGGGTCGCCTCCTCTAAACAGGCCGCTGTCTAAACGGCCGGCTACGAGAACGAGCCTGCAATCAAAAAATAGGAAAAGTCAGTAATATACCCCTTCACCGTACGAAGTATGGAAGCACACCCAGACTCGAAAATACACGTGTGCTATAAAGGCATAAGGAAGAACGCACCACGGAAATCTTCGAGGTCCACACCATCCACGCACGAAATCAACCATTCCGTCAGCAAGCGGCCAACTGACTTGCATAAACGGAGCACGATTACCTAAGTCACGGATCGTAGCCTTTATGCATGTGCATCATTTTACAGAAATCAGCCCTTACCTGCGCACGTTTATGAATTTTTCTGTTTTAATGTTTTTGTTTCCCAGGGTATATGTTCAGCTGCGGTGAAACAGACCTTTTGTAGTAAGTCAGCGCCCAGTTTTGTGCCGCCTCCTCTTTGACATGTCTTAGCGCTGTTATCAAACTAAGTATGTGCCAAGAAGTACGACATACCACCGCATTTTTATGCATTCACACTTCTTGAAAAAGTTCGGTGGAATACTGTTATCTTTTGATTGAACCTCCAGCTTTAATCGCTCCCTATCGGTGTTTAGTTAACAGTGTCGAACTAGAGCTAAAGCGAATACCGAATGCCGGCGTAGACAAGCATTTCTGCTGCCCCTCGAACGAAAACTGAAACCGTGCATATGGGACATCTTGAACGTTGCGCACTTAGTGCTTCGGTCCAGAAAGGCCGAACTAGTAGCAAACAAAACATCAGAGCCCCACCACCCCGTAAAAGGGAAGTTAGCAAAGCTGCGTTCTGATTCAGTTTGCTGTGCTAGGGTTTAGCTACATTGCGTATTTGCTTTGTTGAGTTTTGAAGGAGAGTGGCACGATTTCTACGAACCCGACTGAGGACCCATACAGTTGGTGACTAGAACTAGTGCCGTTTTATTAAAGCGAAGATACGACAATCACAAATCATACTGTAGTGCACCGAAAAAATGGCCACCGAAGAGTCGCTGCATTGCGCAATGTCAAGCGAGAGTGAGACGGCCGGGTGGCGAGAAGAGTGCACGACTCGGGAAGGAGGCAGCGCCGGCGGAGAGGAATATAAAGCGTTGTTGCACCCATATTCCTTCCCTATGTAACCATGCATGGCTGTGCACTACATAATTTGGTAAAGAATGCGCACAATGACCAAACATACACTGCACTACCCCAGGTAAGCTTCCCCTCTAAATACAAGCACAATGCCCGGAATACACTCTTTTGGTATCAATACAACACGTTTTATATTCCAAATTGCGAAGCCATCATCATCATCATCATCATCCCAGCCTATCTACGCCCACTGCAGGGCAAAGGCCTCTCCCATTAATTCTCCAATTGCCTCGGTCTGTGCCAACTGTGACCAAATTATCCCCGCAAAACTTCTTGATCTCATCTGCCCATCTACTTTCTGCCGCCCCCTGCAACGCTTTCCTTCTCTAGGGATCCCTCTGTTACCCTTAATGACCAGCGGTTATCTTGCCTTCGCATTACATGCCCTGCCCACGTCCATTTCTTCTTAATTTCTACTAATATGTCTTTAAAACCAGTTTGCTCCCTGACCCACTCCGCTCTCTTCTTGTCCCTTAATGTTACACCTATCATTTTCCTGCTCCATTGCCCGCTGAGTCGTTCTCAATTTAAGTTGAACCCTCTTAGTGAGCCTCCAAGTTTCTGCCCCGTAGGTGAGTACCGGTAAGATGCAGCTGTCATACACCTTCTTCGTCAGTGACAATGGTAGGTTGCTATTCATTATCTGAGAATGTCTGCCATATGCACCCCACCCCATTCTGATCCTTCTATTATCTCTGCCTCATGGTTGGGATCTGGGGTCACAACTTGGCCTAAGTAGATATATTCGCTTACCACTTCCACTGCCTCGCCACCTATCTCAAACCGCTGTGCTGTCCCGAGGTTATTGATCATACTATTAGTTTTCTGCATATTAATTTTCACGCCCACGGTAATACTCTGTTCGCCCAGTGCGGAAAGCATGCTTTGCAATTCGTCCCCCGAGTTACTTAGCAAAGCAACGTCATCACCAAATCTGAGGTTACTGAGGTATTCTCCATTAATCCTTACTCCCACCTGTTCCCAATCCAACGTTCTGAATACTTCTTGTAAGCATGCTGTGAATAACATTGGAGAGATTGTGTCTCCTTGTCTGACACCCTTCCTTATAGGTATTTTACTGCTCTCCCTATGGAGGATGATGGTAGCTGTAGACCCATTGTAGATATCCTCTAGTATTCTTACATAATGCTCATCTACCCCCTGGTTCCGTAATGCCTGAATGACTGCTAGGGTTTCGACCGAGTCAAATGCTTCCTCATAATCTATGAAGGCTATATATAGGGGTTCAGTATACTCAGCGAACTTCTCTATCACCTGATTGATCGTGTGAATATGGTCCATTGTTGAATAACCTTTACGGAACCCTGCTTGTTCTTTAGGTTGACTGAAATCTAAGGTTGCAGAGATTCGGTTAGCGATTACCTTGGTAAATACCTTGTAGACGACTGACAGTAAGCTGATCGGCCTGTAATTTTTCAAGTCCTTCATGTCGCCTTTCTTATGGATTAGGATGATGTTCGCATTGTTCCAAGATTCCGGTACCATTGCGGTCATTAGGCATTGCGTATACGGGTTTGCCAGTTTTTCAAGTACAATTTCTCCGCCATCCTTCAAGAGGTCTGCTGTTATCTGATCCTCACCAGGTGCTTTGCCCCCTTTCATTTCTTTCAAAGCCTTCCTTACTTCTTCGGTCGTTACTGGTGGGATGTCTATCTGCTCTGAACTACTGTCTCGTTCGGCATTATCCTGTATGTCCCGGCTACTGTACAGATCCCTATAGAACTCCTCGGCCACTGTGACTATTTTATCCCTATTTGTGATGACATTGCCTTGCTTATCCTTACGTGCATACATCTGATTTTTCCCAACGCCAAGACGTCTCTTCACTGCTTTCAGGCTACCTCCGTTCTTTACAGCGAATTCGATCCTCTCCATATTATACTTCCGTATGTCAGCTGTCTTACGCTTATTGATTAACTTCGAGAGCTCGGCTAGTTCTATTCTGTCAGCTGCGGTAGAGATTCTCATGGTTTGCCTGTTTCCTGATTAGATCTTTCGTCTCCTGTGAAAAGTTTACCAGTATCCTGTCTAGCCATAGTGCCCCCGACTTCTACTGCACACTCCGTGATAATGCGTGTAAGGTTGTCGCTGGCTTCCTGTGTTAGGGCGAATATCGAAGCCATTTGCGAAGCCATTTCACTGTTATTTATTTGTGTGCATTTTGCCATGCGCTAAAAAGGCACTGAAGATTTAAATGGTGGCCCCGGAATCCAAAAGAATAATAAATATCTTTTTACGATAAAACAGCTTTACCGTACGCGTTTGAAGAACTGCAGTAATTGTCATTTCGTTACCTCCTCTTCTAGGTATCATTAAACATGTAGTGCCTCTTGCACATCACCCTGTCTCAGCTATAACGAGAATATAATGGCCTCATTCTCTCTATTCTCAGTAGGAATGTGGGGAAGGGATCAGCGGCAATATTGGGGATGTATTGAGCTTCAGGTATCTCTGTAAGGCTGTATTAGAGAAATATCGAACACAGTGCCGTATCGAAGCTGGAAAAAACATCGCTTATTTTTCTGTTGCGGGATAGCGTACGCCACAAACAATCAGCCCAGCAGCATGGCGGTGCACAGTGTTGCTCTACTAGACGTGAGTTCACCATTACTTTTCAAGAATATCTCACGCTTGTAAGCTTGAAATGTACGGAAATGGGTTTACGCAAGATATAAAGCTTTATTGGGCCGCGATCGTGCCTTTCATTCAGTACGCATGGACACCGAGTACACAAAATGTAGCTCGAACTTCGAGTGGCAATATCCGAATGCTTGCTGCCTTTGACACCGAGTACAGAAAATGTAGCTCAAACTGCGAGTGGGAATATCCGAATGGTTACTCCCTTTGGTATGCACCTAGCACCTTTTAAGTCCTCTTGACTTCTGAACACACGGGCACTGCTAGGAAGATATTTTTTTATTGCAGCACTTTGATAGCGTGTGTGCATGTGCGCGTATGTGCGTGTGTGTTTCGTGCGTGTGCGTGTGCGTGCGTGCGTGTGCCTCTGCGCCCTTGTGCGCGTGCTCGTGTGTCCGTGCGTGTGCGTGCGTATCGGCGTGCGCGCGTGCTCGTATGCATGCGTGTGCTTGCGTGAGTGTGTGTGTGCGTGTGCTTGCGTCTGTGTGTGTGTGTCTGTGCGTGCTTGCGTGCGTGCGCGCTCGTGTATGTGCGTGCGTTGCATGCCCGCGCACGTCCACGCGCTGCTATATGATGGTCAGAGATATACTGGTAGTGCTCGTTGGCGTTTTCGTGCACAGTCACTCGATGTGAGACACACGTCCTTGTTAGGCGACATTCATCACGAGGTAACATAAGGCGCTGGCTCGGAACACACACAATCTCGTTTTTTGTGCTTGGTTGTCACTTTGTACTTTATACGAATTAAACATTGTGATTCTCAGTTTAAACGAGCGCCAACTGAGCAGAGCATACACTTTCTGGGTTGACACGGCGATTTAAACGCTGAGATTTTCTTTTTGTGCCATATGCTCAGCTTCTGCAACACCTGACCACGGTTAAGTTTGTTCCCACAGATGTTAAAAATCGATAAAGTCTCCTCAAGCGCTTCTACAAATTACAGACTAAGGTCGGTGGTGTTTCCCAACTGTTTAATAATTCTTCCAAATGAAATAGTGATTATTGTACTGTTTACGTGCGAACCGCCTAAATAAACATGCTTGCCCCGGACACTACCAGCTTTAAGAAACGCGACTTCTTCCTTTATCGAGGTTACCGCTATTTCTACACCCAAATATCTACATGCGTTTGCAGCATTACCTCTCTCTTGATAATCAACAACAGCTGCAATTGGCAGCGGGACTTCGGTAGGCTGGATTCCAGGCACATGGTTACAACCAATTCGCCGTGGTCGTCCTGGCAACCACGTGGCTGCTCCCAACGGAGAGGGACGCTAACACTAAAGGTCGTGCCTCCACGCGAGCCCGTTCTATGCTATGGATATGTTGATACCGAATATATAGCCAGGTGCAAAGAGAAGGATGACTCGAGAAAAAGATTTTGTGGTGCTGGCGGGTGCACGGGAAATCCGTTATGCGCTGTAAAAGGAGCCTGAACGTCGACCCGGTATATTTATAAGACGATACTTCTTTTCTAACTTGAACAAAAAAATTTTCGTCTGCCTCTGTGTCCCACGATTCAGCCGCTAGGCCAAAGTTAACGTAAAATTTGAACGAGGCGTTTAGATATGTAGCGCCCGTTCCAAATTTCTAAATCTGGAGGCAGTGTTAAATACTTGTCAAAATTGTTAAGCGAAAACAAAAAATTATGAATATCTGAGGCAATACATCAATACCTCACTGACATTTGCCGTGTTTCTTTATGAAAAAATTACGCCCACCTCCCCTCGCGGGAACCCTGGTGTGATGCGACGCTGAGGGGGGTTCAAGCGCAAGCGGAGAGCAACCGCCGACCGAAAGCCGCCAAGGAGCGGCACACCGGTTATATGCGCAGCGCGCCTGAAGGAGAGGAGACCGCGGAGAGAGAGAGTACTGCACATGCGCAGCACCGCGCGCAGTGCCACCCGCCGGCGGGGTGAGAGCGCGCTGGGCCGCACACCCGCAGATGTTGAGAGAGAGTGTTCGCTCTCACCTGGGCACGCGCCGGCGCCAGTGCGTCTGCCGCAGCTATGACGCAACACAATCCAACACAATCCACTTTAATAAAATCCAATCCAAATTCAACCCAATCCAAGCCAAGCCAAGCCAATCCAATCCAATCCAATGCCCCTCGCGAGAAAGTGTTCGCTATAGGAGAGGAGAGGGGGTGAGCGGAGGAGAGTGCGGACGCCGACGACGACGACGGACGCACGCAGGAAGGACAGGCCGCCGACAAGAGATGCTCTCAGCGTCGCATCTAAAAATACATAGACGTTTGACTTTTGTGATATCGCATAAAGTACTTAGCTACAGCATAAAAAAATTACGCCCACCTCCCTTCGCGGGAACCCTGGTGTGATGCGACGCTGAGGGGGGGTTCAAGCGCAAGCGGAGAGCAACGGTCGACCGAAAGGCCGCCGGAGAGCGGCACAACGGTTATATGCACAGCGCGCCCGAAGGAGAGGAGACCGCGGAGCGGAAAAAGAGAGTACTGCACATGCGCAGCACCGCTCGCAGCGCCACCCACCGGCGGAGTGAGAGCGCGCCGGGCCGCACACCCGCAGATGTCGCGAGAGAGTGTTGCTGTCACCTTGGCACGCGCCGGCGCCAGTGCGTCTGCCGCGGCTATGACGCAACACAATCCAACACAATCCACTTTAATAAAATCCAATCCAAGCCAATCCAAGCCAAGCCAAGCCAATCCAATGCCCCTCGCGAGAGAGTGTTCGCTATCGGAGAGGACAGGGTGTGAGCGGAGGGGAGTGCGGACGCCGACGACGACGACGACGGACGCACGCAGGAAGGAACGGGCCGCCGACAAGAGATGCTCTCAGCGTCGCATCTAAAATTGTCCGGGGGGGGGGGGGCGGCGGGGGGGCTGAAGCCAACCGCACCCCTGTGCCAACGACACCTCGCAGAAGCCCTGGACACGCAAGTCGTGGCCTCCGCGATTTGCTGCCGGCGGCGCGCCGTTGCTCCGGCCGTCCCATTCGGTGCGCGGAAGCGCAGGCAGCCGCCGCGCGGCGGCGCCGTTAGCCTAAGGTTGAAGCGAGGCTCGTCTGGCCGACGCTGCCTGTGCTTTGAGTTGTAAATCAGCCTTCGTTGTCGCGTCTTCGGGATAGAAAACTCTCAAAATGTAGTCTATGTATTTTGACTCGATCCTACAAGTACAAGTTGTTTAACGTACGTTGTTTAACACCCACGGTTGCCTTTGCACGCAGCTTTAGTGGTCGTTTGCTTGAAAGGCGAATGCCATAGCCAAGGGTTCTGTCATCTCGGGCAAAGTGAATGCCAGCATGCTGAATTCTTTTTTCGCTGTTACAGCATTTTCGCGCGATATCGCTGCACGAAAATATGCTTTTTTTGCCTTCTAAGTTGTTTCGAACGCTCTGGGTATGTGTTCTGTGTGCGTGTGCGTGTGCGCGTGCGCGTGTGCGTGTGTGTGTGTGTGTGCGTGTGCGTGTGCGTGTGCGTGCGTGCGTGCGTGCGTGAAAACAGCGTAATACCGATAAGCTCTCGTGTATTGTTTATAGGCAGGTGACTACGATATTCAAATAATCTGTTAGGCTTCCACGGGTACGAATCAATCACATTTTTGTGTTTTTTTAATATATGCTTAGGAGTTTCAAGAACCTACTGCAGATCACGCTTCCAAATTATTTGCCTGTGAGTGAAAAAGTCATGATATTCCGCGATGCCTTTCATATCGCTATCGACTCTACATATGTATTTTTTCGAAAGACTGTTTCTGAATTTCTAGATTTGCTAATTTGTTGTCATGACATATTAAGGGCATTATTTTTTTCGGTGAGCAGTTAAGCTGATCACTAATATCTGTATGCACAACATCGGCTGTAAGTAAGTTGTTCGGGATATTAGTGAATAAACACATCAAGTGGAGAACTATACCAATCGTAACTCGGGTAAAGATTTTTATTACATTATTCAGACCACGTCCATTTATGGTAGACTGGAAGTCTCTCTGTACGTTTGTAAATGCAAGCATGCATGCGAATAAACGGCACCAGCACGTTTACCCTGCCTATTGCGGAAGAAATACCGATAGCCATTTGGGCAGTATACACTTCAGATGCTGGAGTATACGACGTCTCTGTTAATAGCATCGCGGTAAAAGTTAGGCCAAACGTTTCAAGTAGTGTTGCCATGTCATCTACTTTATCTGTCAAAGACCGCACGTTTAAAGAAGAAAAGAGGAAACGACATAGGGGGTATTTTCGTGTTTACTAATGGTTGGATTTCGGTCGGTTGAATTCCCATAATTTGGTTCTTGTTTGGAACGCACGGAATATGCGTTCCGTGCGAGATGTACGAGATTTTCAGAAATAAAACCGGAAAACGTGTTGTGTTTTGGAACCATGCGTGACTACAAAAAAGAATACTGCTGTGCAATGAATTCACTTATGCATCACCCCGGGCATAGTCTACGTCAAAAATTCAAAGCACCAGTAACTACCCTAATGGCACCAGTAACTAGTGAACAAATGTAGCCCAGCAGAATACAAGGGACGAAAGAATACACACGGACGAGCGCTACACACGGACGAGGACTGTGTATTCTTTCGTCCCTTGTGTTCTGCTGCGCTACATTTGTTCACTATGAATTACCAACTAGCCCAGTCTACAGCTTTACCAGTAACTACTTCTACCTTTCACCTGCATTGGTGTGCGGTAACTTTTTTATTAAACGTCGCACACAGGCTGCGAAGGCCGAGTTTTTGCGTCCTCTGCACCGCCCGCGCCGGGAAAACGACCTTAGGCTACGCGCGCCGCGGTGCGGCGGAAAACGGCGAAACGGCCTCTTCAGAATTACGCTCTCTCCGGGCGATTGGAACGGCCGGAGCAAACTGCGCGCCGCAGGCAGCCGATCACGGAGGCCATGCGCAAGTTCGTATATTTCCTACGGCAAGTGCCAGGTGGCGCCACAATTGTCGCACAACTCTGTGCCGGTGACAGCCGAATTTTTTTGCGCTCTATTATACGGCTATATGCGGCTCCACGCTTTTTGCATTACGGTCTCATTAGGCTGGAGCTCCTGCCAGAAAGGTTAACACATTACTACGCAGTTTTGTTTGCCACTGAAGAAAAAAACTGGCTGCTTTCCACGCTGTAAAGGTGGTTGGTAAGCAAAGCCTTGAACAACACCCACAACAATTGCCCATGCGACATCACTTCAACTCACACAGGTGGGTCTATAATGAGTGAAACCAGCCGTTTCCTGGAATTCGCGGGGCCGGCGTCCGAACGCAGCAGCAGCGTCGGCCACGGCCGGGCTAGAAGCGGCGGCCGCCACCGCGGTAGCCCGGCCGTGAGTCGGGAGAGAAAAAACGGAGAGGAGGGTCTTCCGAAGGGTGAGACAGCGGAACCTAGCCATCCTGGTGTTCTAGCTTGAGGCTGCACCACCGCGCGACACAAGCCTAGACAAGGAAACAATTATGCATGTGAGTTTAGTGATCTCCATTTATGCCAATTTAAACTAGTTAGTTTAGTAAGTCTGAGAAATTCGAGAAAGCTTAGGGAACTTTGTGATCGCCATTTATACGAACCAGTTGCTGCTTTAGCCTTTCCGTACACCTCTTAAAACAAAACCGCATTGGTATTAACCAATATAGAAAGAGAGCGCCATTTGTGGCAAGCAGTGCGCAAAAGGTAGCATTTCTCTAGCGGCCAGATATCTGCATTTGGTTTGCACATTTTGTCTTCCCGCCCTGAAGGCCAATCCTTGCTGTATCTTTGCCGACGACCACTAAATTCCGTCGGGTTCGGGTTATCCTGGAACTGCTGTCGAACAAGTTAATCAAGCCGTGCGAAGGCAGAGCCCAACGGAATCGAAGCTGCGCCAAAACAGTCCCAAAACAAGCGTCGCTAAAGCAGACGACAAAGCCGTCCCGCCGACGCAGCCGCCAATGAGCAGGCACTTGCGCTGCGGGAACGCTGCTTAAATTCGCCGCACGATCTGCAGTGTGCTCCGTCAGTGAACCTCTCCGCCACCGCCTCCGCCGCCCTTCCAGCCGCTGCCTTCGCCGCGTTGCGAGTTTGTTGTCGCGCACGCCACGAAAGGACCGCTGGCTGGTAAGGGTAGAAAGCTTTGCTTTAAAAGAAGGCGACGGCTATGTCTACCACAGATTTGTAAAACGATTCATAAGCGGGCACTTCAATGATTTGCTCTTCACGCGGTGATGAGCTCACCTTTAGTAGAAGAAGCCCTTCACTTTCGCTTTCTTGCTGCTCCATGGGTTGGAAATAAAAATGCGCACCACTGTCTCGAAGGATCTCGGTTCGTGTCTTGCCTCCTACTTGAGAATGACGGTGGTGGTGCTAGAAGAAGCTTGAGAATGGTCTTGCTGCGAGGCTGTGGTTGTGATGATGGTGATGATGACGCCCTCAATAACGTACCCGCAAGGGGCATTGCCCAGAGATAAATCACTGATTGAAATCCATTAGCACTTCGACATATTCGTTCACTTTCGGACAGAAAGAGGTCGTAAAAAAAGTTCGCTGTGATTTTAAACCCCAATTACCCATTATTTGTATCCCTCAGCAATGCAAGTGACCTTTAGCAGAAAGGTAGTCCTAAATACAATTATATATGTCCCTTTTTTGCACACCCCAAATTTGTTGCGCCAATAGATAATATAAGTGGAACAGATAGAGTCAAACCTAAACGCTGAATAGGGTCCTTTAAAGCAGTTGTCTAGCTGCCGAGAAGCGGCAACAGGCGAGAAAAAAAATGTTCAATTGTTTCTGGGACCTGGCACCGCACACATACCTCCGTAGGAGAAAGCCCTGTTCTAAACAGGTAGAAATGTACCCTTGGAATCCTGCAGCGCAAGCTCGGTGAAGCTCACTTCGCATTGCCGCGAACCACAAAAAGAAATTCCACCCCAACTTTCAACGTTGATACTGCTCAAATGATAGGAGCGCATCTGAACGAGTAGTGTGTAAATGTCAACACCGTCTTCATTGATCTTGAAGATCCCGCGGCTAATCGTACGAGGTAAAGCTTATGCTTCTTCTTAATCTTCTTCTCCCTTCTCAACCAGTCGACATGCTTTTGTGGGCGGTCGCCGCGACGCGGATTCACGAGCTTTCGGCATTTTCTTGGTTTTTGCAGCTCGGACCGTAAGCGGCTGAAGTCGTCGCGACCCTCCGGGTCGTGCCCACCGCGCCCTAACCCTTTATGTGAATAAAGTTATTTCTCTCTCTCTCTCTCCAGCCGCGCTTCGGACAGCCTCATTTCTCGTGACACCAGCCTGTGGCGGAGTCCAAATAAGTGCTACGGGAAAATTGGGTGAATCTTTTAGCAGAATGTGGAAACAGTGCATCGAGATCAGCACTATCGACAAGGCCAACACAGCCACTCATAATGTGTGATTCTAAAGTGGCCATGCAACTGCGTTGGCTCGACGTTTTATAGGCGCAGAGATCACAACTTTAACTGAGCACTTCGCAAATTCCAGATTGCCTTTAGAGTGCCGGTCAGCTTATTTCATTACGGGCTTGAGAGACGGGCTGCTCCAACTGGCGTTTTTGCTCTTTTCTTGTCATCTACACTAGAAATTGAGATCAGATTCTCAATCATCTCTCATGGTAGTCTAACCAATGAGGTGACTTAGTTATTTTAAAGTTTTAACTTAACCAATGTATACACTTTCCAACACGAGTAACTGTGAACACTTCAACTGTGAACCGACCTTTTTCTTATAGGTACGGATACTACCAGTGTTAAGGCTGGTGTGATAGCTTGCGATCTGGGCGATCACTTACCTATATTCATGGCAATCGAAGAAACTATTGAGTTAAAAAACCACCGGTTAGAGCAAGACATCTTTCCTCATAAAAACTTGGATCACTTTAGAAATGATGTGCTAGAAATCGATTGGATGGACGTCTGCAGCGCCACAAATGCTAGCACTGCAATGGATACCTTCATCAAAAAGATTAGGCACCTGTACGATCAATTTTTTTCCTACAAAGAGTTTACTACCTTCCAAAAGATCCATAAGCCCCGGATAACTAGACACCTACTCGCTAACATAAAAAAGAAAGGTGTCATGCATGCAAAATTTTTCACGCACCATACACTAAAATTTTAAAGAATACAAAAAAATTCGCAATGGCTTTAACAAGGAAATTCGTTGCGCTCGAAACGAGTATTTCAATAACACATTTACAGGAATGTAGTCAAAACACGATGGCCACCTGGAAAAAGACAGGATCACTCTTTGGCAGTAATAGCACCTCCAACACAGTCTCAGAAATCCCCGTTATTGGTAAAAAATTACCAGCCTGTGATCTGCAAATGCCTTCAACGAATATCTTGTGGACGACATTTCCTCACCGGTATTTCTCAATAACACGCTAAAGATGGACAATTCTTGCTCCGACATCAGTATTTCTAGCCCCAGTAACGGAGGCCGAGGTATTTTCAACAATTATCCAGCTGCGAAACAGCAACAGTTCCGATCCTTTTGATTTTAAGCTCCACCCTATCAAACTTATTGCTGACATAATTTCCCGCCCCCTGACGAGTATACTCAACTGCTGTTTTTCTACTGGTATTTTTCCATGCGAATTTGCAAACCGCGAAAGTAATCTTACTGTACAAGAAAGGGGACAAAAACCGTTTTTGAAAATATAGGCTCATATCAATTTCACCGATTATGTCGAAAGTCCTTAAAAAGTTTTGTATTCTCGGCTCGCGTTCTTTACAGATAAGCAAAAAATATTATCAGATGCTCAGTTTGGTTTCTGTAAACACCGGTCTACTGAACTGGCGTTACTTGCGCAGAAGGAATTCATTCTCCGCAAAATCGAAGACAGGAAATTCGTACTTGGAATATTTATAGACTTCTCGAAGGCCGTTGCTTCGCTTGACCGAAAGCTGCTACTTAAGAACTTAGAATTTTACGGTATTCGCGGTAGGGCACGTGAGGTTATTGAATCATACCTTGGCAACCGCCAGCAATATGTAAACATAAATACCTCGTCTTCTTTTACAAAGCGAACATGCCTTGGCGTACCACAAGGAAGCATAATGGGTCCCTATTTATTCAACATTGTCATAAACGACCATGTGTTAATTAGCTCTTCCATAAAATTTATAATCTACGCGGATGACACAAGTTTGTTTTTAGCCGATAAAAACTGCCCAGATCTCATTAGCCCAGGCAATGAGATTTTAGCTAAATTGTGTGAATGGGCTTCGTCAAATGGCCTAATAATAAACCATGAAAAAAACCAAAGCTGTTATTTTCCGAGCTAAGTCAAACAAATTAATCCAATAAACAGCTTGCATTTCGATGGCCATCCCATAGAAGTAGTGCAAAAGTTTCAAAACTCTTGGCGTGATATTCACAGAGCATATGCTCTGGGATTTGCAAACAGACCGGGTAGCAATGAAGCTTTCTAGAGTAATAGGACTTCTTTATCGAAATTGCGAGTTACTTCCCATTAAAACAAGGTTGAGTATATACCATGCATTATTTCAATCATGTATTAGCTATTGTTTTTTAGTATGGGGTGCCACTGCAATGTGAAATATCTCTAAACTTTCCTGACTGCAGAATAAAGTACTCAGAATAATAATGGATCAGTGGATCAGTCGGTTGGTACTTCACTGAAACAATTCGAACTAATTGAGGTACAAAAACTGTTCGACTGTCGCCTCTGTAGAGCAATAATAAACGCTGCGACTACATAACACAAGTACGTTACTTACCTTGGCCAACTTGACTCGAAATAATTCTGTGTACAGCATGAGACACCTTGAACACTGGTTTGTACCTACCAGCCGGACTAACTATGGGAATAATATACTCAGCTCCATAACACCGAGATTACGCAACACTCTATATAAAAATGGTGTCGACATAGCAAATGTTACCCCAGAGGACTTGTTAGCAGTGTTTCTTTAATGATGTTCACCTTACTTTATTTTTGTTACTTGCATTGCCCATGCACTGCATTTTATAGAGTACTGTATTTTTCTATTGTTATATATGCACATGGTCGCGTCGTTTTCTCTTTGTATTGCGATTGTTTCTTTGTGTATTGTACTTCAATATTACGTTTTCTATATCCAGAATGTACGACTTACACAAGTTGCAATAAATGATGTACATGAACTTATTTGCGGCTGTATTTGCGTTGTATGCACTGTTGTCCAAGTCCAGGGGGTTAGAGCTTTGTCAAGCTGCAGTACTGCTGCTTTTCTCGAACCCCCTGATGTACTTGTACATGAAATAAACTGAATCTGAATCTTAATATGAACTCGCACTCATTGACTCCCACCTCTAGCCCTAGACATTGTGGCCGCGTGAGGAGACTGGTCCGACCGCCAGTCGTTTCCAAAGTGGCCAGGGAAGTCTTCGGGTGTAACGAAGCAATATCGCGGTAATGTGAAGAAATGAAAGTTGGCAAAACTTTATTTCGGCCGAACCGTGGCAAAATGTTCTTTCCATTCTGGTACATTGCAATCGAATCTAGCGCAACCCTCGCTGCGTTCCTAATTAACACCAGTTCAATACAGATGCTTTTGTTTTCTGTGAATTTCATACCAATATACACTAATATATACACATACTATTATATACAAAGGGGGCAATCTTTCGCTGCAAGGGCGTGCCGTTGGGGGCGCTGCCGTAGCAGCACGGACGTTCCTCTCATACTTGGCCTGGCTCGCCACTTACCTTCTTTTGCTCGTGAAGCCAGAATTAACAAAAAGGGTGAAAGCGTGGAGGAATAGAAAGGTAGTACAGTAATCCCTCCTTAACTCGGAAATCCTAAAGCACGGCGAAATAAGTAGAAACTTGTTTTCGCCGTGCGTTTACCTCCCATAGGCGCCACTCATTTGCAACCCTTTATCTCGAAACGTTATTTCGCAGGATCGCGGGTGTCTCGAAATGTTGACAGAAAGGACACAAGACAAAGTCCGCTACAGACAACTGTTAAAGTCTTTGTTGTGACGCTTAGCGCCCACTACGCGCCGAACGTGGTCGCGAACGGCAAAGTTACGCTGCACGATGCCGATGTTCCCGTTAACGAAATGCTGTCCGCCGCCACCATTGTTGGTAGAGCTTTGGACGATGCAGCTTTTCATGAGGACAAAGACGAGCCTCGAGAACTGCCTACAATGACAGAATGAACAAAATGCTCCGCCTCATTCGCAAAAAGGAAGAGCGTATAGCGCGGGCGACCAAAAATTGATTCGATGCATGGAGCAACTGTAGAACGCTTTTCTGGGATAGGTTGAAATGCGACACAGTCGAGTATCACGCAGTTCTTTCTTCCGCAATTGTAAAAATTAGATTTTTCAGCGGACGTCCTGTGCCTTTGTTACGGACGCTTCCCTGTGCGGTGAAGCTTTTGTTACCAGTAATAGCTTCTATTTCAGTGACCTGACCACAAACTGGCGGCTTCTCGCTTCACACGAAACTCCCCTTACCTCTAAAATTTCAGCGGATTTTACGGCTTCGAGTTAACAGAGGGATTACTGCATTACCTTGCTTTTTCGTCTTGCATAAAGGGTCTGGCTATCCCTTTTAAATCTTTCTGAGTTCGCTTTCCCATCGATTAAAACAACCATAAATGTTCTTTTACACTAATATGGCGCATTTTTTTCAGCCTCAGACAAGGCAGTGTAACAAAGACACGTGGAGCCTTGGGATTGTGCTTCAGCGCGTACGAGTTCCGCCACCTCGGGGAGCCGCAGGACACTAGCCACGAAAGTGATAGTAAAGCAGGCGAAGAGGGCGCACTGTTTGCTTTAACGGACATAAAAATATTCGGACCCATACAGTTCCGCTGTGAAAGCCAAGAATAAAACGAACTCGACGCCCCGCCCCCCTCAGTGGATTCCTCGGCACAACGTGACCAGCTGAAATAAGCAAGGAGCGCTCATATGCACCCCTTTCCGCAGTAGAGGATGACAATGAGCGACGTGCAACACAAGACGGCGCCTCCAAGCTTCCAAAGCTGCCGAGAAACGCAAAAAAGTTCTTCCAACTCGCATTTATTCTAATTCTGTGCTTTTTCTATGGAACACGTAATATCTTTGCTTGCCATTTCGGAAATGATTGTCGCTTGGACACTTCTCCACGGACATACTGCTGTCCAGCTGTCGACCTGAGGACCAGCTCCTGCTTGTCACCAGCGCTACGGAAGCCTGGAGAGCACATGGGCTCTGGACTGAGGAACCACTCCCACATTATTACATAATAAAGTTGTATATATATCTCTCTATCTCTCTCTCCTCAAGCGGCGGCCCTGTTTACGGTGTATTTTATCTTCTTTCACTGTTTTTCTTTCATCTTTCGTTTTGATGTTACCTTTCCTTCGCTCCTCTTGCTAGACAGACGTGTTTATACCCGCTGCCTCTGCAATAAACGCATTGTTCAATGTTGGCGCTTGTCCAGTCCTCGCATCGTCCTCTGTTCATTACTGCGCTTGTTTTCTGCGTGTTGTAAGGGATAGTGCTTCCGGTAAACAGCAACAGAACAGTGGCGATAACTATTGTGGAGACGTGCCACAGCGATTCTGGATCTTAGCGTCCCGCTACTGTGTGACAGCACGCGCGTGCACGGAGATCAGTTCGGGCGAGGTTAAACAGGCCTCGACAGCGGGACAGCGTGTCAGCAGCAGTGCTGATAGGACCGCTGACTTGGTGGACAGCGACGCTAATGTCCAAGGGTAGAGAGAGGACCGGCATCCCGCTCGAGGAGCGCGCGCAGCGGTTGCGCTGGAAAGCGAACGTCAGGGGCCTATAGTACCTAAGTATGTAGGTGTTCTGGCCTAAACAGAAAATACCAAAGATGTGTGATGGCAAGACAGACGTCCAGGAGTTCGCGCCCGAATGTTCTGTACCTCGTTTCAGCTGTTGGGAGTAGAAACCGAGTGGTTGCCAACCAGAGACGACTGGCCAACAACATTGCCGAGACACCCTTAAAGCGTTGTTGGCTAGGCGTAGTTGAGCGTCAGCAACGGGATGTAAAAGCACGGAAGCGTAGAAGAACGCCTTTCTTCGCAAAATAAAAGGCAAAAGCTGCTTTCTCGATGAACTGAAATCCTCCAACGGCATTTTAAGTGGACAGCAGATCAGAGAGTGGCTCGAGGAGTTCGGTACACTTGGCAATGAATTGCCGGAAGAAGTTCGGCGGGCCAAAGAACTCTCGCATCTTCTTGCTTGAGGTTGGCTTCTGAAACCCTGTGATCGCCTTTATCTTCGTGTTCAGAAGTTTATTTTCCTGTTGAGTGTATTGGTGGCACAGGGACAGAATGGTCTCCACGCCGAAAATCACACTTTTGAATTATGGCCAACCCGTATTGGTAGGACCGAAATCAAACGTTTCGCAAGTACGCTTCGTGCTCGGATGGTGATGAACGTGTGATCAAATGCCGTTGAGGCAGGCAAAAAAATTTAAACCACGGGTGACCTTGTCGATGGCACGCTGAAAGGTATGGGCGGTGTTGTGTAAACTGACGGGCATGTGGACATAATCAGAGACCGAATGAAGTGATAATGGCACCCATCGGCATGCCTTCGGGCTCCGCAGTGATGTGGTAATAGAATTTGACCACATCCAACTTGCAGAATATCTTGCATCCTGCCGGATTTGCGGTAAAGTCTTGGAAATACCGTAATGGGTACCGGGCCCGGAGCGGTGATCGCTAGGACTCGGTAGTGTAAAAATGGCCTTCAGACACTGGGATCCTTCTTCGGTATCATGTCGAAGAGACGCCCCGTTTCGGCAAAACGGACAGACAAACACAGTTACAGCACGTGCGCGAACGACTGAGGAGTAACGGCGAAGCGCGATCGGGCGACATCACGTGGTCCAACAAAAACACAAAGTCTCCGTTACGGTGATGTGGTGGGTAATGGTCTGCTTTACAAGGGGCTGCATATGTGGGGCTCTATTATTGCGGCAAAATCAGCAAGGATCTTCTCGTACGCTCAAAATGACACAAATGTTTGAACAACGGTCCCCTTGGCACCGAAAGAGAACACCATGCACTGCAGAGCTCGTTGTCAAGTCCATGAGGTATCGAGAGCGTACGTTCCCGGTCATGCTGCAGAAAGCCAGTAAATCAGCATTGTTGCCGATTGTGAGAACCGGAAGGTGCGCCGTAGGCCAAAATTTAGTGAGAGACCGCTTGCCGTAGGTGCTAATCGGCGAGGTTTCGGCGGCAATTAACGCTTACGTCATTTCTCCGCTTCGTCGGTCTAGCAAGAAGGTCGGTAGACGATGACTTCGGCTCCCGTGCAAGGCAAGAAGCTGTGGCTTTCAACCTTATAGGGGACGTAGTGTAGGGAACGGAGCCGTGGGCTCGGTGATGCTGTGGCTCTCCCACATCTATTGTTGGTGTGCAAGCCTCGGCCAGAAATGCAGAGCAGCGACAGCATACGACCATATCCGGAGCGCAGTCGTGTTCAAACTTCTGTTGCGTGTGGCTCTGCTGACGCTGCCGGATCGTGGCCGCCAATTCGAAGCATCCCTCTTTACCGAGCTTCTCCACTTGCTTGGGATGACTCGACTCCACACGGCCGCATGTCAACCCCAGACCAACGGGCTGGTGGAACGCTTTCATTGCCCCCTCAAGGTAGCCCTTACTGCTCAAGGGACGCTATGGGTTCAGCGCCTTCCGCTGACTTTTTTGGCTATTCGCTGTGCCCTGAAGACCGACTTGTCCTGTTCCTGTGCAGAACTCGTTTATGGTTCGACACTCCGGCTGCCTGGTCATTTATTCGACCTGCCAGTACAGCCATTGCCTACCAGCGACTATATGCAAAGACTACGCATGCTCTTTCCGCAACCTCTGCCTAAACGACATTTCCCGCCGAGAGACGTTTACACCACGTCGGACCTTCGCAATGCAACCCATGTTTATGTGCGCAACGACGCTGTTCACTCGCCACTCGAACCTTACTACTCCAGACCTTTTCCGGTACTACAGCGACACTGGTCAATGTACCTCGCGAACATGAATGACCGCCCTGACAACATTGCCCTAGAGAGGCTCAAGCCCGCCTGATCCCTGGTCCGTGCATTCCCAACCCCCCACACTCATTGGCGTGTGTGCCCGTCATAGACCACCACAGACAATTGACTGCGCCGGACATTTCCCCGTCTCAACGACCTCCGCCACCTTCCTCTGCAATGTCCTGAATTCCTCTACCCCACTCCGCGTTAGGGGGGGGGATCAGGCGCGATCACGTCCGTATCCCCACTTGTAGGGAACGGAGCCGTGGACTCGGTGATGCTGGGGTTCTCCTACATTTATTGTTGGTGTGCAAGCCCCGGCCGGAATTGGAGAGCGGCGATGGCATACGACCGTCCATGGAGCGCAGTCGTGTTCCAACTGCTGTGGCGCATGGCACTACTGTCACTGCCATGCAAGCACCGCTGATGATGATGGTAGGTATCTGTTCATAATGAGGATACTGGCGCTGCAAGCAGATGGTGATGCGCTACAACAGTAGAAGAGGCGCTGACAACTTGACCGGGTTCTTTTGCCGCCGCCAGTGCCCAGTCTCCAAATTTTCAATCCATGGGCAAGGCTCTGTAGACTTGTGGGCGGCACTGCCAAGATGATACGAACAAACCCTCGAAGAGCCAGGCTCGCTCAGCGTGATGGAAGCATCTTAGAACGGGACTGAGATCACGAGTATTGGCAGCCGCGGGCTGAACGTCGGCGTAGGTCCAAAAGGAAAGTTATAGATGCCAGCTGATAGCTCAGTTCATTAATGCGGCTCTCGAGTTGATAAAACCTGGAGTCGTCACTTAGGCTAAAGGGCCTAAGGATGACAGTGGCGATGATGGGGGACCGGAAGCAGTGCGGGACATGGTCAGCCAGTTCCTCAGGCTGATCAAGAGGCATGTCATCGGCAGCGGCAAGTGTCAAGCCCATGCATTGTGGGAGGCGTAAAAGGAAGAGCTGCCGAAGCAGTCGGTTGTCGAGGCCTTGGTTTTGATCGCCTAATAGCTGCCGTGTGCGATGGAACAGCTGGCAGGGTAACGTGTCGCCCCTTTCCACCGTGTTCAGAAGCTGCTGCTGCCTTCTGCTCTCAGACTTGAACTTGCACTTGCTGATCCCGGCCGTGAGATGGTGGTACGGCGCTTCCGGGTGCGGCCATTGAGGATACCAACCAGCCCGTTCGCGATGCTGTTTGGAAAAGAGGTTACTACACTCTTGTACTTTTTTTTATTCGCATTTTCGCCATGCGGCATATAAAGCAAAGATAAGACATTAGGTAGAATAAACATACCGGGTACAAAAGCACAGGTAGTCAGGAAATTTATGACCCTGTACAAGTCTAAAGGTAGGCATGGAGTCCGGTCTCATGTAAAAAGTTCAGCAGCGACCTGCAGTAGAGGTCTTCGTTCACCAACCGGTTGAAGTCCCCCGGTTTATCCCACCGAAGACCAACCACTCTTAGCGCACTGTCCCGAGCTGTTCTGGTTCCTTTGCACGTCCACAAGAGATGATTGACATCAGCTTCAGCCGCCGAAGCCGGACACTTGGGATATGTTCCTGGGTCTTCTGGTGCGGGTCTCCAAGTCCAGGTGACTGAAGGTGTGAGAGCCACCCCAGCCCGAAGCCTCCTCAGAGAAACTTCCTCCACCCGGGAAACACACAGTCGCCGCTCTGGGAATAGGGAGGACACACCTGAGGCCTTTCGGTCTACTCGTCACTTGGACATCAAATAAGAAGGAGGGGGAGGGAAGGCGGGGGGAAGGGAGCCATCGCGTTCGCTTTGAAGCGTGAACTGGATGTCGGGGTGGAGGGAATTTGATGCTTTTCGTAACTAAACTTCGGTGGTCTACAGTGCGCAAAGACTTTGTATGTCTATGTCTTTACATTGTTTACATGTCTGTACGTCCGTATTGTTGTCTGTATTCTTGTGTCTACACCATTGTTGCGTCTATACCATTGTTTTTACCTTCCCCTTATGTAACACCCCGCAAGGGCTCCCTGAGGGTAACCTCAACATTGACGATGCTGCACAACTCAGCGGTTCTGCACGTGAAGGGAAAGTGTGCGGTACCCTTTTATTGTACGGTTTATTGTTGTTTTTGCTTGTTGGCCAATGCTAGGCCCATCGCTGTTGTTCCTGCTGAAATTGTATGAATGCCCACCTGCTATGGTCTCGCCCGAGACTGGCAGTATATAAAATAAATAAATAAATAAATTAGGGGGGAGGGAGCTGACACACGGGGGAATTAGGGCACGTGTGTCCCTTCTCAGAAGAGATTTCATGGCTAAAAGGCGGGAGCGTGGACCACTAGGAAGAGGGCTAGGGGCGGATTCAGATTCAGGTGGGGCTGGAGAGTGCGAAAGATTGTCCGCTAATTGGTTGAAAAAATTGTTACCGTGCCCCTGTACCCAATGTACGCGTACCATTAGCTGTGCTGTCATGTGGAGGATGTGAATGTGCTGGCAAATCAGGGGAGTCTTTTTCACTTGCTTTAGGTGCTTCACAGCACTGAGTGAGTCTGTGTATATATGCGCCTCTTTGATGTTAGGGAGGGCACTTGCAGCTTTGATTGCGTCATATGCAGCCTGGAGTTCCAGTAGCAGCGGGTATGGCGTGTCGGTGGAATAACAGCGCGAGCCTTTCAGTGCTGAGTGTGTGGAGCTGACGAAAGCGGTCCGTCCTCCGTGCGGTAAAAGGGCTGCGTCCGTGTACAATACACAGTAACTTTCAGGAACTGTGGTATCTGAGGTTGGCGCTGGCTGTTCACGGCGACAAAGCTTATTTGTCTTGTTGGTTGTTATTGCTGTATAGCGCCATGGTGGAAGGTCGTCTATGGTTGAAGTCACGGGAGGCTCTTTACAGAAATACGAATGGAGAGCTCCGACCATAGGTATGTAAAAACGCTTGAGCTTTCTTGCTTCTTCACGCTGATTTACAAGCTCCATGATAGTATTGAGCTGAGCGTGCTACTGTAAGATAGGAATCGGAGTGAGACGAGGAAGTGCCGTGATGGTTCGCATGGCCTCTCTGTTGATAGCCTCAAGCCTCGCCCATTGTTGCGCTGTCAGTCTGTGAAACTGCGCCTGGTAGAGTAAGCGCGGCTGTAGAACAGCGCGTACAAGTCGCCGAGCCACCTCCGTGCGGGCTCCTCCACTCCGCGTGGCAATCCTGCGGATCAAGTGCAAGGTCGTCGAGGAGTCTTTCCGTGCCTTACGGAGCCAATGGATACCTGAACCCGACTGCTGGATCTGAAGTCCCAGCACCCGCAGCTCTTCCTTGGCTGGTATTGCGGCTGAACCAATCTTAAGTTGACAGTTAGCCTTCGAGGCTAACTTCCTCCCCGCTTTATTAGCCACTTGTACATAGCCAGACTTCTCAGCGGAAATTTCCAGGCCGGCTGATTGCGCAAAGGCATGGAAAACATCCAGGGCTTGCTGCAGATGACACTGTAAGCCGAGGTCTCGGTTTGTAGACCACAGTGTGACATCGTCAGCGTAGATGAGAAACTTCACACAAGGGATGTCTTGTAGCTTCCATGCCAATGGTGCAGACGCGTTGTTGAACAGTAGAGGCACCAGCACGGAACCTTGAGGTACCACACGGTTAGATTCGAACAGTTCGTCTAGTTGTTGGTGACGCTGGGAAGACGAAAGCACGCCTCGACTTGCGTGAACTATGTCCAGGTGTTCCATGTCCAACATAGGAGTAGTAAGCTGGGCACCACCACGGCGGTAGTGTTGGGGCATGAAGCTCCTTCGCGGTTTTCACTGGCTGGCCCGCATACTCCTGCGAGACCAACGTTTCCGACATGGGGCGGCCAGAATGGGAGAGTTCGGTTTGCGTCACATATTATATCGTGACCTCCCAGAGTCAAGTAGCTTTGACCCGAGATGGACCCCGAACGTAGGTATTCAGCCAGCGTGAGCCTGCGTCAGCTTACAACATTTTTAGTCCACAGCTGAACTGGCCAGTCTTCACTCCAGCATTTCAAGCCGAATTCCTAGCGGTAGTACTGCCTTTAAAAGAAGTTCCTCTGCAGCACTTGAATATAGTTATAATTACAGACTCTCTATCAGTCTGTTCCGCTTTGGCATCGTCTGAAAATTTACCCCTAACCCATGCATTCAATTTTCTGGTGCCCACCCATTTGCAGGACATCTGCCTCATTTGGCTTCCCGGGCACAAAGGTTTACTCCTTAAAGAAGAGGCTGGTTCCTTCGGGCGATCGTCTTTGGATGGCCCTTCGGTTGACCTTTGCCCTGTTCCGGCTAGTATAGCGGGAGCAATGTTCCGTAGATACCAGCGCCGAATGAGTGCGCAGGAAGGGGTCATCAATAATTTTGAAGATATGCCCATTTAAAACATAACTGGAATTCCGGTTTGTGTGAATCTCGTCAATGCGACGTCACATTAACCAAATTGAGATGTAGGGTCCCCCAGCTGAACTTCTATATGCACAGGTCTGCTCTGTGCCATTTTCGGTGAACATGAGGCACTAGATCACTTGTCATTACATTGCTGTGGTTTCTCAGTGATCAGACAACGTCACCTTATTAGGCCATTACAAGGAATTGAACTTCCTATCTCTATGCCAGTACTGCTGTCTCTAGGGGCCACATCACTGGGTTATTGTCACAAAGGCGTGGCTGCAGCCATTCATGCATATGTGTTCGAGACCAGGCGTCTGCCCTGCTAGCATTTATTATCACGGGTATGTTTTCTCAAATTCAACCGCCACTTTCATTTTGTAGCCAATTCTTCCTTCCAATTGCACGCTGCTACTGGATGCCAACAGATAGGGATCTACTGTTAAACTGTGAGCGGGCGAATTAGCCCCCTTCTTGCTCGATTATTGGCCAATCCCCCGCGTGGGTATGCGCCATAAGACGTGTAACAACAACAACCTCTCGTAGGGCGCCCGGCGTCGCACATGCGTGCACGTGGGTTCGGGCTACGTGAGGAGACCTTGCTTTTGTCTTCGTCGTCTTCTTCGCGGTGTTGTCGCGTCTGTCGTTACAGTGCCTGAGCGCGAAAAATGTGTCGTAGTACAGACATTTCTTTCTTCTAATTGCTCGTAGCCGTGCATAGGCCAGTTAGGGTACTAATTTTGCGATACTTTTAGCGCACTTTTTTAGGCTTGAGAACAGCTGACTGGGGTCAGCCCAGAAAGACTGTTCGACTGCTTGATAAGGAAGAAGTAGATTAAGGGGAAGAAGAAGAAGTATTTTCATCTATTACCTTACCACGTTTTCTCTAGCACCAGCACTACCACCGTCATTCTCAAGTTGGAGGCAAGAAACTAACCAACCTCTTTCAAGACGGCCCTCCGCATTTCTATTCCCAGCACCTGGAGCAGCAAGAACGGCGAAGTGACGTGCTTCTTCTGTAAGAGGTGAGTTCCCCACCATGTGAAGAGAAAATTATTGACGTGTCCGCTACGAATCGCTGCACAAATGTACGGTTTGCCTAACGAATTTGTCACGCCTTTAATTTTACCCTTGGCCAATCTAACGCCGTAGTAATGCGTTAGCTTACCTCACGCGTACTCCAGCTTAATCAGCCCGGAACACGAAAAGCGTGGCGCCTCATAAATGCATAAACAAGTGCGCAGTTTATCAAGGTGTCACATGTCTTTCTAAAATAGTGTATATGGGTAGTAATTGGGAGTGAATTATCGATAGCAACGCTTGAAAAAAAATACAAGAACAACGCTTGCCAGGATGCGTTAGCTCTATGTTTGTATATAGCAGTAAAGTTTGGTTTAAAAATAGGCCGCGCATCTGCTCCCGTCGTCCCAAATGTCGTTAAAATCTCGTCAAATGACGGTGTAAATTAAATCCAAAAGGACATGAAGGAGGTGAAGCTGGAAATCAGGAGGCTTGTAGATAAAAACCTTGATTTCGGAAAGGAAAACAAGAACCTTCGTCACCGGTTAGACTAACTTAAACAACACCACAGGCTAAACAATCTTGAAATAAAAGAACTGCTTGTAGATTGCGACGAAGTAGAAATCGTGAAAGAGATTGGCAAACAGTTAGGGGAGAAAATTGTCAATACTAACATCGACATCTGCCACAGGGTTGACATACCACACTCGAAAGACAGAAATTTAATTGTTCGTTTCACGCCTAGAAGCAAGCGCATCGCGGTACTTGCCAAGGCAAGAAAAATGCGCCTAACTACCGAAGCCCTTGGCTTTGAAGGAGCAAGTAAGCCGGTGTTCCTGAATGAACACCTGACCCAGAAGAACAAGCGATTGCTCGGGGTGGCTATCGCAAAAAAGGAATCAGTTGCCTGGAAGTATGTCTGGACCAGCAATGGAAAAGTTGGCGAGTCGACGCCCATTCTGCGCATTTCCACGATGTCCGATGTCGAACGCATGAATGCTCAATCGCCTGCGGCATCTTTATCAGAATGATAGCGCCGAGCACGTCAACCTCTCATGCATTCAGTTAAACTGTTCGCCTTGAAACTTTATTATTTTTATCGCACAGTTTGCAGCGAGTTCATGAGTAGTACCAGGTTTGATTTCGATAGCTTCAATAAATTAATAGCTAACAATAAATGGTCACGCAAGTCTGCGTCGTTATTTCACTTAACTGCTAGAAGCCTCCGTAACAAAGGTGAACAACTTGATGTTTATTTCGAGCAACTATCTCTAAAATTTGATTTTTTTGTGCTTTACAGAAACCTGGTACGCAGATTCCAGCGATGTGTATTTGTTTGATGGCTATTCTCATGTCGGGTTGTTTAGACGTGAAAAGCGAGGTGGTGGTGTTTCCGTTTACACCAAAGCTGGGTTAAAATGTCACCTAATAGATCAGTATTCTCCCATCACTAGTGATTTTGAAGTGATCACGATACCCTGCTGTAGCGTTTCTATAGTGCTCATGTAAAAACTCGTGACGTGTTTGAATGTTGTTTATTTACACAATAACCACGGGAGTTCGATTGCGCATGGTCCTCTGCTGGCTGCTCGGTTGCGTTTCGCACACTTTAAAATTGATTTTGAATATGTTCCAGGCTGTATTCGCCGCTGATATTTTGCAGATGATGTATATGTGTTCCCACCAATCTATCTCCGAAGTTATCTCACCTTCAAAATTTTGTGTCAGTGCCCGTTAAAGTCGATGTGGGCACTCCAAATAGAACCACCCGGGCGAAAGCCACTTTGAGTTGGGCTGAGGATATTATGTCGGCGCAAAACTTGTGTAATGCGCTGTCGCAAAATCTGCTAAATTAGTTTTAATGCAATCGCTATCAGAGATATATGCCTCATGTTATCAACCGCGAGGCCATGATGACCATTCTTAGGCATAGGATGTATTCTGGCCACACGACACATATCGGGCATTCATACGATCTTGAGAGAATAATTGATCATATTCATCAAATCATTCGGCGCCCGATCGAATAGTAGTTTTACTCTTCAGTCGTAATGCCACCCGGAGAAGACACCGAGGTGGACATTTTCGTCATAGCACCAAAAACGTGCGCGAGGGTAACTTCCACAAAGTCGCCAGGCACAGAGGTGCCGTCTTTCTTCTGTTACCCTTCCCGGCTGCCTTTCTCTGCGGAAGCATCCGTCAACAAAGCTAGGGTCAAAGTACCTCTCACACCCCACATCATTAGAAAATAAATTCACCCCCTCCTTACTTTCCCCATTGCCGGATGACCGTATTCGCCACATTTGATCACGTAATCTGGAGCTGCTGGGGCCTACCATCACCAATGCTGTGCCTCTCGGTACGTCACAAGATGACTCTCCATTTCTCCATTTGAAGATCCTAATTTTCTTAAAGCCCTTTGGCTGTTCGGCGTAGAGAGTGGTCTGTCAAGAGAAGTGTAGACTAAGGTCTACTCCGGTCGTAAAAATTTCCTAATAACAGACCTTCACCTCAGCCTGGCTTCCGCGGTCTGAAGGGAACTCCTGTGTGGTCTTCATAGACGCATCATCTCTTTAACTGGGCTACTCCTTCCTTACCCTTCTTTCCCTACCCCTATTTTGGCCTCATGGCCTTCCCTCGAATAATAAAGGAATACAAAAACACCAATTTGGCATCGTGCGTGCATTGTGAGGTTTGGGCCTTCTGAGGGGTATCCGGTGTTGTACAGGCATGCACGTCGTGGTGGCAATGGTGCCAGTAAATATGGCTCATGCCCACTCAGGTTGATTGGCTAGAACAGTGGCGCTCACCGAGAGAAACTATATGCTCAGTAATTAAGAAATACATATCACGAATGCGTTTAAAATAGGCGTTTAGGGCGAAATATAAACAGAAAAACAAACAAACTGCCCGAACGTGAGATGTAGCCCCAGAAAGTGTTGGGCACACGCCACCTGAGAAGCTCCCGCCTTTGCCGTCATCGTCTTCTGCGCGGCGGCGCGGCAAGCCAATCGCTACCGTGTCTCAACCCGCAAAATATTTCTTAGTACTAATATTTCCTTCTCTAAAACGCTTCGTCTCCTTTTGAGGACTAAATTACAACTTAGGACGTTTCTGCAGTACTTTAAACGAAATTTATAGATTTCAAAAGCGCTGAATACAAGCAATGCTCGAAGGGTGTTCGACTGGTCGACAAGGAAGAAGAAGAAGAAGAAGACGACGAAGCACTATTACCTCGTATCAAGACTATTCCCAAGTTTTTGTCTGCCACCACCACCGTCATTCTCAAGTTGGGGTAAGAAACGCACCAACCTATTTCACTACGGCCGTGCGCATTTGCATTCCCAGCACATGGGGCAGGAAGAACGGCAAAATGAAGGGCTTTCTACAACAAAGGTGAGCTCGCCACCGTGTGACGAGGAAATAATTGACGCGTTCGCTTATAAATCGTCTCCTAAATGTGGGACGCACTTCCCTCATTCGTAGCGCCTCCGTTTTCAACAGTGCCCGATCGAACGTGATAGTACGTTGTATGTCGCGGCAAGTTCACCAGCTTAAGCTCATAACGCGAGGCAGTGTGACGCCGCATATATGCATGTGGATGTATATTAGCCCACTATATGGATATTAGCCCACATGTGGATGTATATTAGCCCACTGAGATGTGGATGTATATTAGCCCACTAACTCGACAGGGTGAACTCAGAGAACCTCCACAAAAAACAAAAGAACTTCCCCTGGCGCACCCTAATCAACGCAAATGTACCGGTTGAAGCCAAACACATAACATAAAAGTTTTGATGGTAAGTCTTGCCGACGAGAGCTGTTCTAAAGAAATGGAGTCTAACATCAACAGACAAGAGCGTACATTTCAGGCAGAGATAATCAAATGTACATGCCCTGATCCAATGTCACAGAGTGGCTAAAACGTTCTGGGTCACAGTGGGCAGGGAGTACAGACAGCTCCGTGTCCGGGTCTTCCTGGAGGGAAGGCGGTGCCCCACAAGCCCGTAAGCAGTGCTCATTGCAACGATAGATTTTTGTGCACTATGGATAAACAGGTATAAAAACGTCAAACAACACGTCCCCTTCGCAACCAGTGGAACATACTGATTCACATACACACGATGATAACAGGAAACCAGGACGTAGAGCTCCTTCTTGGGGGCCGAAGAGTTCTTCCAAAAATAGTCTTGCCCCTTTAGTGAGGTCCGAAATGGGCGCGTGCGCACAAATTGCCCACCAATACACGGCGGATCGCCCTTTACAGGAAGATGAGTTGTTAAATGAATTCGTACTGTTAGTACGTGTTTTTGGTGGTGCAACGTTTCTGATAACAGCAGGTAATACCCGTGTCTTGAGTTTGAGACGACTGGCAGGACGGACACGTGGGCACCCGAAGAAGACTTTTGTACACATGCGCGCAAACATGGCAAAATGACCGACAAATAGATTATGTGGTTTTGGGTGATGCTTGCGTGTGATTGCGCTGGTGCCTGCGATAGTGGAGACGTCCCCCTGCTCTCCCGCAGGCACCGGCTGCCCGGCTGGTGCAAAGTCTTTGTGTTTACGGGTGCACGCCACTTGTACTTGATTTACAACCGGCAAGGCAGTTTCTTCTTTCTGTGGGAGGTGTTTATCCTTCTGTTATTCAGCAAGTCATTATGTTCACAAATATTACAGATGGGACATACATGTATGTGTACTTTGTGGAGCCTAGAACCAAGCGCGTTCTGTATTAATGAATGTCCCGAGGCAAAAATCGAAATTCCTTTAGTTACGGCGTTGCACGTGTAAGTTTTACGGTCGTATGTTATGAACCACCATGCCCGTATGCGCCATCCTTAAGGCGTGTATTACGAGCTATGTCGGGAAACATACCATCCATCCCTATTTCAAGCTCTAAATTTCTTGAATTTCCTGGCACTTCAGCAGCCTGTTGCAAGAATTAAAGGATTTTGGAGAAATAGGTTCGGTGACACACTATCGTAAATGCGTAGGGAAGCTCTGACTTGCCCAATCAGTAATGTTCTTGAAGATGTTACAGCTAAACACCACAAAAAAACGTCTCAGATAACGATACAATAAATAGAGGGGGTCGCATCGGTTTAGCGGAGTTTACCCCACAATGACATTTTTAGATTTCTAGGACAGCTTCTGCTTTGAATACCACATATACACCTAAACCAGTCTGCCTGGGTAGTACCCTTGTGCGTGACCTTATATGGGGGATTCTGCTGGCAAATATCAGCGCTAATAACACTCAGCGCACTCTTTTAGAGGCACAGATCCTCACGCGACGAACGCGAAAGAAGCTGATGTAGAATAACGAATCTACCGTGCACCTGGCGGCACCGCACAAGCGTTCCCACGAGTCACCCTTCTCTTTGCAGCATAGCCAAATTCCAAAATACAAATCGTTACGCCCAAAAGCCAGTGCATGAAAGTCAACTTACACAACGGATCTCAAGGGGCGCCACCAGGTGGCCTACAGCGAACGGACGTGTTCTGCATGGGCTCCAGAGTTTTACTCAGAAGTGCTGTAATTTCGTTCCTTGGGCCAAACCGGATATCACGGTCATCGGCAGCTAGGCTTCGTGCACCGGAGGACACTATTTCACTTCCCCGTGAGTGCGAATTTAGCCAACTTACGGCAGCTTTGAACCACGGCAAGCTAGGCCTCGTCCCAGCGGGACTAGGCTTAACAACGGGTACGACCAATGCCGGGTACGACCGCCGATGCAGGGGACCGCCCCGCCGTGCTCCCGAGCACAGACGCAAGTGAGACCGAGGACAACTTAATGCATCAAGACCCAACTGAAGGCGAATGTGATGAAACTGCGACAGATTCAAGCTCAAACGCCGATTGGATCGAAGTCGTCACCCGAGCCCAGCGGCGACGCGAGCGGAAGCCCAACCCAGCGGTAGGCCTAACGGCCGAGCCAACAACCACGACGCCCTCGCTTACACGCAAATTTGCTCCAAGGCCAGCTCCCCTTCCCAGGGACGATTACAAGCTCGTGTTGCGACCACAGGGTGGCCTCAAGATAGCGGAATTAGACCTAGCCGAGGTCTCGCTCGCCTTGCTGAGCGCAATTCAGTCAACCTGGCGCCAAACCAACCTGCGAGTCCGCTATGACATGGTGCAGAACACCGCTACAATCAGCACCCCGTCGGCGGAAGCAGCAAAAGCCTTGAGTCAGGTGAAGCAGATCCGAATTATTAAAATGACCTACCCAGTGCAGCTCTACGGACTCGCCCCAGATCACTCCGTCAAGGGCATCTTAAGAGGGGCACCCCTCCGTTTCTCGGAGCGGGAATTGTTAGACATTATGTACGTACCCAACCACGAGATCTATGCATGCAGAAGACTAGGAAATTCAAATATCGTCGTAGTCACGTTTGCTGGTAACAAGGTCTCCTATTACGTTACCCTCTTCGGCTCGGAGTACCCGTGCTCCTTGTACAAGAAGTCTGTCCCTGTGTGCGACGCATGCCATGAAGTCGGACGTAGAGCGACGGCATGTCAGAAAGGCACATCAAGAGCGTCACGAAAACGCGCTTCCCATGGTTGCAATCGTAGCTGGGTCTCTCGCGTTCTGAAGCCGACGTTATCTGATTTCGCCTTCAGACACGCTCGAAGCAGTTTGAATTTTTAGGTGCGGAGTACCTCAGGACCGCACAATGTCCGTCCGCGTTCGTGAGCATAGCATTTACAATCGCAAACAATCACACAGGCATCGGCTGGATTCGAGCCCGTGTCTGGTACGTGTCAGTCGTCTTACCCATTGGGCTACAACCGTGAGTTATACCCGAGAGTCAAACAGCTTACTCCCTCGCCTGTAACAGTGCGGAGTATACCTTAGGGCCTCTCAATGTCCGTTAGCGTCCATCCGTGCGCCCACCACCATCAAACAAAAATCAAGCGAAATTTGGTTTGAGCCGTGAGTTGCAGTTTCATTTAGGGAATAATCAAGGTGCAACTCACGGCTCAAATCGAATGATGGTCGGGGCGCAAATCGGATGTCATTTCGAGTCCCCGTACTCCGCACCCTTGCCATCATCTACGGAGTGGAGATGCTGCAATTTTTTACCTTAATTTTCACTCAGGTTGCACGGGAGATAGCTTCGCCTCTTAACCATATTTCTTTTAAAAAAAAAGAATTTCAATTTCTTTATTTCACGCATAAACGCACTTCCGTGCCTTTTAGGCTTACCAGGCGACGGATATTTTTGAAAATGTGTGGTGAAACGACATCCACTGCAGCAACCGTGCGCACCGCCATGCTCCTGGGCTGATTGTTTGGGGCCGTACGTGTGCCGCAAAAGAAAAGGAAAGGAAGTTTTGCACCACTTCGAGATGGCACCGTGTTCAATATTTCTCTAATACAGCCTAACAGAGCTAGCTGCAGCTCAACACACTTCCATATTGCTACTGACCCTTTCCTACGTTCAGACTGATAATTATATTATTTTTATAGATGCGAGGTCGGTGATGTGCAAAGCACTACATGCAAGTTAGATAGGGCCTGAAAGAGAAGGAAACCAAATGACATTGGCGGTACTTTTTCAATCACGCGGGGTAAAACTGCTTTATCACGGACATAATTTCTTTTAGTGGAGAAAGCATGTATGGTTAGCCTTCCAGAGTCAACAATTTACTCTGCGGCCTGTGTTCAGTGTATTGAAAAATTCAAAAAAAATCAGGAAGGGCTTATGTTCATATGACACCGGTTACAGTGATACTGGCAAATAACCTTCCAGCAATGCATTTGTGTTTCGTGGTGAAGGCGACTTTAGGCGGAGTAGCGCTAGCTTGGTCACTGTAAGATGGCTTTCTCAATATTGTGTGTTGCACAGTGAAATATCGCCGTCTAGTGAAGGAGTATGATTACAGCCGCACTGTATACCCCTCGCCGCCGTCCTCGCCTCACCGCCGAGAGGTGTGTACTCCTCGCCATCCTTCGCGTATGTCTCTCTCTCGCTCTCTCCTGTAACAGTGCGAAATGCAGGGATTATTCGGTGAGCATTTGTACGGCGCACTAGAGCCTGAGTTGTGACAGACGCAGCCCGGCTATTATATAACCATACTGTTATTAACGGCCAATAGTGTGTGTTCTCAGTCTGTGAGTTGAGAACAATGCCGGTGTACCATATTCAATTCTGGAAAACCTCGAACGTAGCTAAACCCCAACGTAGCGGATTCATTCAAAGCGCCACCTTTGCTGGAATCCCCTCTTTACGGGCTGGCAGAGGTCAGATTTTCTTGTGCTCACGTGGTTTGGGTTTTCCAGACTGAAAAGCTGTTTTGAGGCGCGGCAAAAGTATTCGTTCCGTGCCGCCATTCTCTTGTTTCTGACCTCTGTCAGACACTAAAAACTAAACACAGGCCGTGAGCCATATCTTGGAAACTGGAGGTTCCATCAAAAGGTAAAAGTAATCCACCGAACTATTTCATTTAGAGTGGCAAGACTAAAATGCATTAAAAATTTCATATTTTTGCCATACTTGCGATAAAATTGCATAGGCGACCATATTCCACAACCTAGAAACACACAACAGAAATTTTTGACTTGGCACTGTGTTGTATGGGCAATTTAGCTATACTTTTCGTTGCATTAGTTGAACCATTTGCCAAAAAAATGCGCGTCTCGGCAGAGTTCACCTCCGTGAAACCTGTTATTTAGGCACAATTCCTTTTTACTCACATTCTACCTTGAGTGTGTTGCATCAATACAGCCACAACAAAAAATACCGCGGATACGTTTTCTGCAACTTGCACTTTCGATGCCTAAGCTCTAGCGATCGAAAAGCATTAGTATCGTGCTAGATCTCCTCACAGTTTAAAACGTTTGTCTTGGTAAGCGGGTGCGAATGCCTGTTTTCCCCAAAACAATATCTGAACTAAGTTAGTTCCCACAGATTTCCTTTTTATGCAAAACAATTTATGACGGCTTGTTGCATAATTGTATCCGAAACTACGCTCTCGAATTGTATGCATATCTCTACTGTTTGTCAATTGGCGTACTTTTCGTATTTACAAATAAACAAATGAATAACTGGCTGATCTGAAGGAGCAGTTCACCCCGACCTTTGCGGGACACACTGCGCCAAGGTTCCTTGTAGTCACGCATTTAGATGTCAGCTGTGGCCACGGTGAAAGGGATCAGTTCTCAATTACATCAAACGTTCCGGGTTATTTCTACAGCTGAAGAATTTTCCGGTCAACGACCGCAGCTGCTGCAGCACATGCTCCTAGACTCCGCCGGCTGGGAAGGAATGAGTGTCTCCGCCCCGTGATTCAGCTGTGAACCTCCCATGCAGTTACTCAGTAGCGGCAGACATTGAAACTCAGCCGATCTTCTTTCTTATAGAGTCGCACGTTTATTATATGAATCCTTCTATTGACAATCCTTTTTCTCTTGCAGATGCAGCGATTCCAACGAAATTGGAGGAAGACAGCCGCGATCTTCGTACCAATCTACGCACTCGCCACGTGCCTATACTACGCTAATGAATTCAGTCTCACTACATAAGGAAGTCGGGTGGACCTTAGCAAAGACTGGGCCCCGTACTACAGTCGCAACAGCGGACGTGTAGGAAGAACCGATCCGCCCAGAGTTCTCTTGTGGGACATCCCGTTTGGCAGATTTCCTGACGGTCTTTCGGGAAATATTTCAACACGGCTGGTGACTTGCCCTCAGCAGTGCATCGTAAGCTACGATCGCACCATGCTCATGTCAAGCGATGCAGTGGTCTTCCACGGTCCCGAAGTGAGATTCTACGATAGCCCCAAGTGGAGAGCCGCGCGCCAGAAATGGGTTTTCTGGAGCCAAGAGCCCCCGCCCCCCGTGGGCTCACTGAATGGAGTTTTCAACTGGACGATGACTTACCGGTGAGTAGGTGATGCTTGTGAAAAAGGACTCCCTCAGCATGGTGCACGGCTTCTCCATGAAGTACATATTCAGATAAAATTAACAACAGAGGTTCCCTCATCAATACTATACAAGAAATTCCTATTCTGGACAGCAATATTCTGTGTACTGTACAGATGAACAGAGCCCTGGAACAAAAAATTAGAAGCCGTTCCACTCAATGTGAAAGCTGTCGGAAATGCAGAGCAGTGATTCGCCATAAAGGCCTGCATACCGCCGTTATCCGCTTACTACTACCATACCATGCAATTCAAATTTCGCGCCTTCGCAGTGCTCGCGCGCCCCCTGCCTGAAACTGCGCCAGCGGGAGTTTTGTTCTCATTGTGCTTTTCTCCCTGCACGTGCCGGCATTGCACTGCCATCGTAAATTGGGCCCATCTCCCCGCGAGGGGGACTCGAGTAAATGCGTCGCATAGGGGGTGGGTGTATTGCGTTAACGTTTAATGTTTGGGGAGTTGGTGGTAGTGAATGCGTTGTATCAGCAGCTTCTTGACGTAGTTTGAATGAGTCAAGGATATAAGGCGCGTTCGTAGCCTCCCATTCTGTTTCGACTGGCGCAGTGGGTAGAGCACCATGTAGAGTGCGTTCCGCCCGCAGGGTCGAGGGATCGAAACCTGGCGCCGGATAGTATTTTCTTTTATATAGTGTTTGGGGAAGGGTGCGGACTACGACTACGGACGTCAACGCGGGTGACATCGTGAGTTACTGAAATGCTCTGCATTTAAAAAAAATTGGCGCAGTTTGCGCTAGTGGTGCCAAGTTGGAGAAACAGCGTAGCGATGTACAGCACGAACAGCGTTAGGGATTCGTACAGGCGCACAGCCAACGCCTCGTCGTTCTCGGATCATCTGGCATTCCAAAGTTCGATCTGGGAAACGGGCATCTCGGCTTCGAGTTTCGCGTAGGCGCCTACCCCGCCGGCAGGTCTAGCCTAGATGTTTGGCTATTGGCTGCCGGTTAGTTGGGCGGCTCTGCCGCAATACTCGCGGTTGGTTCGTAGTCGTCTCGTATGTTCTCGGGCAGCGACACGGCTTGTGTTCATGCTCCGCTTCTTCTTCCTCCGGAGTTACATACTCATAGAGTACCTTAATAAATAAACTAGAGAGGAAAGTGCACCTGGTAATCAATGTAATCGTGGGGGTATATGGGAAGGCCCCCCTTTTGGCGTGGGCTTGGCATGATAATTGGATTCTTAAGCGGATTTTGGGATTTGCTTTCTTCACTATGCATTAACACATCTACGAGCTACGAGGAAGCAGAAATCCTCCCTGTTCTGTGGTAGCCGTGTTTGGTGAAAAGGCACGCAGTGCGTGATCGTACCCGGCGTTGGTCTAGCCGCAGTCGAAGGACGTATGACTGAGCGCGATAATATGCCGCCGCGAACGTTGTAGCTGACAAAAAAAAGAAACGAAAACGTACTTCGACGAAGACAAGGTAAGACAGATACGTTTGCCTGTATCTATCCTATCTTGTCTTCATCCGCGTCTGTTTAACGCCGCGTTTTTGTTCTTCTTCAGGCATGAACCAACTCGTTGAGCAACAAGTTTTGTTAAACTGTAGCTCATGGTCGGTGAACCGGTTCACTACGAAGACGACTTTTCAGAGGCACGCTCAAAAGGCTTTCCAAACCCTTCAAAAACTTAGTTACCTTGAAATAATGGGTAACATTATAAAATAACAGCCTCTAATGAGTTTCCCCCGAAACATTGACATTCTTGTTGACTACCAGCCTAGCCTGCAGAATAGTAGGCAGAACCGCCCCTCCGAAAATACTGCTTTTTAATTCCTTTTGTTTTTAACAGCCTGTTTTAGTTTACACTTTAATATTAACACACCATTTTTTGCGCTTGTTGTGGCACTGTGTTCTAGAGAGAGAGAAACAACATTTCTTTGCTCATTATGGTTTTGAAAGGGACACTGAAGTGATACGTAAACATTGCGGGATTACTTGCGCAAATTGTAGTCCGGAGTTCCCCAGGCCATGTTTCGAACCACTCTGGGCGCGTTACTACGCGATTTATTTAGTAGAAAAATTAATTCTAAAATGCTGTCCTCCTCTCTTTACGCTCGCCCATTGTCTGTGGCGTTTTCGTGGGAACGTCGGGAGGAGCCGAGCTCGCAATTGGCTGCCCTACTGCACGGCTCCCCGGCCTTCACTTCAGACAGAGTCAGTCAGGCCCAGCGTTTCGTCCGCCGGCCACCGACGGGTCGTCGCAATAGACCCTATGCAAAATGCGCCCCGCCATCTCACGTCGACTCCGGTAACTAGGTCCGCCATTTTGGTACGGTCGTTTGAAACCGAAACCAATTAGCAAAACATAGAAGTCGGCATGACCGCTCTTGTTGATGGGCTACAATGCCGGAGCAATTGCTTCGTGCCGCAGTGGCGCGGAAAATACCGTTCCAAATGAGAAAATGTACGTGAAGTTCCACGCTTTTGCAACGAACTTTCTGACGCGAAACTATGCCGGCGCGAGCAACCTTGTGTACACGCTGGGCGCGGTGCGCTGGGAGCGAATATTTGTCGTTGGTTTCGCTAAGCGCGGGATCCCGTAGTCGCTGTCCGGATGAAAAATACAGCTGCGTTGGAGTTCTGTGGTCCAGCCTTTGTATTCTAAATGAAGCCTGAGCGTGCGCACCCTATTCATGCGACTGACAGCGGCGCTCGACCGGGAAAACAGTGCCACACGTTGCCAAATTAGGCTGTTTCTTTACTCGTCCTGTGAGCTCTGCGCCCGCTTCATTTCATTGTTAAATGGTACCGGCTTAGCCCCTACACGAGCCTTTATCTTACCTAGGGCTGCTAAACAAACTTTTCTTGCCGCACTACGCCGTCACGGGGCGGTTGAAAATTTCCTCTGTGGCGTGGCGCGCACGGTATGGAGTGTGTTGTTGGTTTCTTTTACGTTGCATTTAGCCGCGTGTCGTTGCAGAAGTGGCGTACACTGCTTTTATGATGATCTAACGGTGGAAAATTCGAGCTTTTGCTACTTGGTTCCCTGATTTGCCGGGCTGAAAGGTTTGTTGTTACGTCAAGTTAACTTGGTGCCCATTGTCATTTCAGCCACGATGTATTTACTGTCGAATATTTTGCGACTAAAATACACACTCACTCCTCTAGTTTGTCACATGCTGCATGCATGCCTCCGACGTAATGATAGTGGCCATTGATGTAGGTAGCTGAGACAATTTTCAAGTTTTATTTAAAAAAAAAAGAAAACGGCCAGAGTTGCATCAGGCCGCCGCGCATCAGCTTGAGTGCTTTGCATTTTTTGTATCCACAGTGAAATCCCAGTAAATTAAACTACTTCGCTGATTTATAGCGCGTGCAGTATAGCAAACTGTGGATATAAATGGAACAAAGGGAAGCATTCGCGCACCCCTGCATGCCACGGTCTAGTAAACACGACGTTGTCCCAGCCTCTGCGTGCTCGCGAGATGACCACGGCGGAAATGTGGCATGAATGCTTGCTGGTAGCTCATAGGTGACCCTTCAGGTGCCATGCCAGTCCTTGTTTCTGTCACTGTGGGGGGTGAAGCCATCACAACTGGGGCAAAAAACCCATTCCCAAGGCTACCAAGTTTTCTCCCAAGCGCCTGCACGGCACTTTGTTGCTGCTCGCATTGCTCCTGTACTCGACGTGCATCGAACAGACGCATTGGCAAGGGAAGGGAGGGGCCATTTTCTCGCGGGCTTCTCCAGTCAACGTCTTGGACACTCGCTGGCTTGATGCCCTGCTGTCTCGGACGTCCCCCACTGTTGTGGCAGCTCAGTGCACGCAAGCTCCGGTGGCGCCTCTTAAACCTTCGGCTTGCAAGAGGGCGAGTAGGTGCACAAGCAGCCAGGATGTGACTCCATGCTTCCACTGCACCCCGCCGGGCACTCGCACGCTGCCTCCACAATCGCCCCACTGTCCGTCTCAAAGGTGAGGCACACAACATAGGGCCGGCCACTTTTCTTCTGGGAGCGAAAACAGCTGCTGAGCACATGGATGAGGCCCAACCTGCAAGAATAGTGAGAGTAACAGTAAATAGCACTCAGGGAAGAACGGACTAGTCCGCTACAGTTTATGGTAAAGGGACAGAGCAGAAAGAAGTGGCCGCAAGGACAGACTCAAAATGACCAGATTTTGTGTCTTGCTTAACACTGTTGCAATGGGGAATAATCTACATCCTCAAACAGCAATGATATCAAAATTGTTTGTCAATGTTCGAGCGTGCAAGTATCTCTGCATGCTTTGTTAATGCATTTTCAAGAGAAGGAAGTTTAACATTTAAAAACCTCACCGTGGGAAATGATACCAGTACCCGCATAATCGTGTTCGTCATAACTTAAGCAAGCAATAATATGATTATCTAGGAACTCACTTCTAGAACCTTTCGAGATAAACAGGTAAACATTCGGGCTATACGATGACCCATTCGAATTAAAAAAAATCTTCTAGTTCAGTGAGTTCGAGCTAACGAGGTTTTACTGTATTATCTATTCGTGCACACCAAAAACATGCGCTTTAGAAACAAACACAACCACCCCACCGCCAAAAAAGGAGAAGAAAGACACAAACAGATTTTTGCGGCAGAACATGCGCAATAAATAATGAAATACACACAAAAAAGAAAATTCAAGGCGTATGTGCGCTTTTGTAGTTGACTTCGCCGCAAAGCGCGATTGCTTTGCGGCAAACGCGCGGGCGGACGACCGTCACGGAAAACGGCCGCAACCTTTCCGTAAACATCTTCGCCAAAAATCATCCCGTAAATTCGATGTACAGCATTTGAAAATACCTAATCCACCGACTAGCGGTGCGTACCGGTCTGGCGATGGTCGCTTTCCTATTTCAGGGTTACTGCAACAGGGTCGCCGCTACGCATTTGCATGGTAAACAACGGTGAACAAAGTGCTATACAATGCTCATACCGGTTAACTCGCGTCAAGTAAAAAACAAAGAAGGATTTACTTACTGCGAGTCGCACGTGTTTGTCCGCACCGATGAAGGCGAGCAATGCGCCTCGGTGGCTAGGCGGCATGCCCTGCTCCGCTGCCGCTCGGATGGGTCTTTGGCGCGGCACCCCGAGTTGTATGAGTCTTCAGACACAGTCGGCAGCGCAGACAAGTCCTTCGTCCACAATTCGCGGTCGGGAGCCGGAAAACGCCGTCCAGTTTGAGCCATACCGCGTTACCGTCACCTACTCTTCCACAGTAAACAATACGAGACTTCCCGATCGGCGCCCGTACCAATATGGCCGACGGTCTCGTTTACATCAGTGTTGCTAGATCACCAAGCAATTTCGCATAGGGTCTATTTGGTCGCTCAGTTGAAACGAAGCCAGGACAATTGTGAATGAAAGAATTGGCCTTTCTTTACTTTGTGAGTTTGTACACTGTATCTAGCTCCAAGTCTAGTCAAGGTCGCCTCACACAAGCGCTGCACAAGGACGCATGTGACGCTTCGCTGACTTTACGCTAGTAGGAAAACCTAAGGCCACTTGAAGACGGGAGAAGACTCAACGAAGTCAACATCAGTACTAAGAAAATACAATCAACCGAACTTTTACTGTACAGCGCAAAGCTAGGGAGCAGCAAGCACTTTTTGCGCTGGGTGAAGAAGCACAGCGGTCAGCAGCACGACCGCACATCTGCGAACGTTTTTCCGTCCAAGAAATGCAATTGCTAGACATGAGATATTCTGGAAGTTTGGGGGACGCTTACTCCACGGGCGCTATACGACAAATAGTCACCTAAGGTACTTCAAATGATAAGGCTAAATAAAAGTGTAAACTGGTTATACATTATATACTTTATATATCCAACCTTAGGAAAACTGGCCTGTGGCCGACTGGTCTAAGGCTCTAGGTTATCGTTTTGCAAGTCCCAAGTTCGAATGCCCGAGGGTACATCGTTTTTTTTTTTTTGCCAGTTGATTTTTTCGTTTTCGGCCGATGTTTTCTAAACGGAGTTCACCATTTTTGGGACGTAACGTTCACTGTTCCCCGAGCGAGTTTGCAGAACGCGCGCAGACTGCCACTGACGCTCTAGCGAGTTCTCGTTAGCGTACTGCTGCTTGCGGGCAGTGGGTACAGGCCTGAATCAGCACACCCTTGGCCTTGTGCGAACACGCTTTTTACGATACAGGCATGAGTGAGGCAGGCTGCGAATATGAGGGGAAAGCGCATGGCATTTGAGCGTCAGCGGTGACGCGGAGGGCGTCATCCCCTGCGTAGGCCTCGGCTAGTGATTTCTACGATTGCAAGCCGTCCTGGGAGGCTTATCTCAGGCATTTTACAGCCGACAATATGGCAGAAGGGCGGTACGGCGATTACTGAGATATCGAGAAGGCCCATCCAACGATTCCGTCGGATGTCAGACATGTTGTTTAACAGAACCGAAACCGAAACTTGTTTGAATGCTAACCTCGGACATCGTCCAATCACAGTGCCATCTCCTCGCGACGTCACAGCTTTAGTTGGTGCGGCCGCCACAGACTACACATGGTAGTTTTTTAAGTGCAATGCACTTTTTTAGCGACCCTGAACCTGCGTCCACCGGCGATGTCCGCGCACGTGGAGATGGGCGCGCGCAGCCTGGCCGCTGACATGGCATATACCCACGTGGGGGATTGGCCAGGAATCTCCTCGTCTTCCTTGGCAACGGGGGGAGACGGGCGCGCGCTGCCTGGCCGCTGACATGGCACACACCCACGTGGGGGATTGGCCAGGAATCGGGCGTGAGAAGGGCTAGAGTACTGACACGAAATTTCAAAGCTGAGATCCGCTCTAGCAATCAAGTACAACGACAACACAAATAGGTGTCTGTGCATGGCACATACCCACGTGGGGGATTGGCCAGGAATCGGGCGTGAGAAGGGCTAATGCACCCGCTTAAAGGAGTACTGACACGAAATTTCAAAGCTGAGATCCGCTCTAGCAATCAAGTACAACGACAACACAAATAGGTGTCTGTGAATAAAATGCATCTTTCTTTCTTGGTGTTGCGTGTGTTGTGTGTGATCTCTCTTTCGCGACATTACCGAACCGCGCAAATTCAACTCGTGCATTCGCACTTTCACATTCTTCCCCTCGGGAAAATGCGGGCAATTTTCTTCTTTCCGGCTTTATAAAATAATTACCGTCTTATCAACCGGATAAACGATGAAAAGTGTGCTAATTTGAGCCAGTCTACGCAGTGCAAGCAAAAACGGGAGCTTGAAAAATTCACTTCAGTGTCGCTTGAAGCGAAGACGGCGGCCAGAAGACCTTGGGCTCCGGTGGCGTCTTCAGCCATTTGGACAGCCCGGATCTGTACGTCCGGGTCGAAGATCCGCACAACGGTCACCCACTGCTCCTCCGTCTTAATTAATAACGAAGTACCTAACGGATTCTGTTTCTGGGGACATTCCCAAATAATGTGGCGTAGGTCCGCCCTGCCCGTACATAGCTTCATTCGCTCGTGTAGAGCCCCGGGTAACAATGACTGTGCATGACCGGAATGGGAAATGCATTTGTTTGTAAGAGGCGCCTGGTTACATACTGTAGTTTGTTGAGAGTACAGTGAGCGGGACGATACTTAACCCGTTCCGGTTTGTATTGATTAATTATGTCACTGTACGAGACCATGCGGTCCCTCCCCATCCCAGCGCGCGAGAAGTGCTCAGATGTTTCCTCGATGTGATCGGCTCGGTTAGCCAAACGTCGACCCGCGTCGTGAGCGTCCTCGTCACCTGGAAGAGAAGAGTGTGCCGGCGTGCATACGATTTGGACCTTCCTCCGGTCTTTGCAGCCGACCACAATTCTCAGTGCCTCGGGCGACATCCGTGCCTTTGTAAAATTCCGAATTGCGGTTTTAGAGTCGCTGACAATAAATTTAGCTTTCGTGGAAGCCATCGCCATATAACTGGCCGCCTCTTCTGCCGCTTTCGGCGACGACGTCAGCATCGCGGCGCTAGTTACGGAATTGCCGTTGCGGTCAATAGCTTACACTGTCATGGCATCGTGGGGCCGCGTATCTATCCGCGGGGTCCACGTTCGCGGTGTTTTTGAACCTCTTTTGTATGGCGTTCGCTCTTTCTCATCTCCTTTCCTGGTTGTGTTCGGGATGCATATTCCTCGGTATAGGGGGGACGATGCCCGATGGCCGAGACAACCGCAGGTGTTGCAGACTTCCACTTTCTTCTTGTGAAAGAAGCATCGATATTCCGCACCGGGGTAGGACACGTAGTGCGGAACTTTGGTACCTTCGAAGACGATAATAACCGAGCTCGTCTTGCCCATTCGTCTCGCCTGGAGAATCGCGGGGTGCTTCCAGCTGACCAGGCTCTTTGTGATGTCTTCTTGCGTGTCATAGGTGGGGATGTTGCGAATGTTGCGAGCTTAAACAGCTCCACTGTGAAAAAACGGGAGAGCCATAAAAAATAAAATTTTACAATCTTGTTGGAGCTTTATTGAATGAAAGGATCTGTTTGTTGCAGCCCGCTGCGGTGGCTCAGTGGCCAGGGCGTTCGGCTGCTGAGCCCGTTGACGAGGGTTCGATCCCGGCCGCAGTGCCTGCTGTCTTGATGGAGACTAAAGCTCAACCGCCCGTGTGTAGGGGTTTCGGCACACGATAAAGATATCGAGGTTGTCAAAATAACTCAGGAGCCCTCCAGTTGTGCGCGCCTCATAGCCCACGTGGGGCTATAGGGCACGTTAAACCCCACAATCTGTCGAACTCTTATCGTCGCAACACTTTACGGTGACGCGCTACCTTCTTCACGCGATTCCAAAAGGTGGGAATTTAGATGTGGTATGTCAATTTTAAACAACTGAATAATGTTTGAAGGTATGCTGTGGGTGAAAACGGCACATACTTTAACGTTACGCTAGAAATAAGCTCCTCCGAATTAATACTGTATACAAATTTTCCGCCTAAGTATCACTAATATTTGCTTTTTTTTTTCGAAGGTCGGACTCGGACATCTGGAACCCATATGGTATTATTGCAGAACGCAAGACAAAGCAAAGCTACCAATATCAACAGACCTGGAAGATATGGCGACGCAAGTCAAGGATGGCCGCTTGGGCTGTTAGCCGTTGCGAAGCACGCAGCCGTAGGGAGGACTATGTGAAACAGCTTCGGAAGTACGTCCGTGTCAACGTGTACGGGAAGTGCGGACAACTAAAGTGCCCTAGAGCAAATAGTACCAGGTGTTACGAAATGTTCGAGGAGAAATACTTCTTCTATCTTTCCTTTGAGAACTCCATCTGCAGAGACTACGTCAGCGAGAAATTCTTCAATGTCCTAGAATACGACATCGTTCCCGTGGTCCTCGGTGGAGCCAACTACACTGCCATTGCCCCTCCGGATTCGTTCATTGACGCGCTTAGCTTTAGGTCTCCGAAACACCTTGCCGAATACTTAAAAAGAGTAGCCGGTGACTTTCAGCTGTATGCGAAATATCTGCGCTGGAAAGAAACGCACACTCTGGCAAATTTTCCTAGATTCGATGCCCTCTGCCGTGTCTGCAAAAAGCTGCACAGCCCATCTTTCCGACAGACGACGGTAGTGGCGGACATGTTCACTGGTGGAACACAATGTCGCATTGTTGGTCTTGGAATTTTACCAACTGAAATAAAGTTTATGTATTCTCATCGGTCAAAGAAACTTCACAGCTCCATCCTTATTCTGTTTTCTTGAGGCTAGAAGCCTCCCCGTAATATGCTCATCATAAACGTGTGTCAGAAGACGCATGCGGCAAAACTAACAATTCCGCTGTCAGAAGTCAATGTATATCGGCCACGTGGTTGAGGAGGAGTACTTACATTTAAAAGGAAGGCTCCCATTTGTAGGTGTTACAATGTTAGCTCATGTGCAGCGCCCCCACGCGGCGCTGATAGTTTTATGTTCAGCCGTGCAAGCCTGGCACATCGGCGAGTGGCCAGTTTGAAAAAATAAAGGCAGTTTGTTCGTTCTGGGCAAACGGCTCGGCATGTTCTCATATCTTTCGCGGGCCTGATGGCCTACTGTTCGCGGTAGTCACTTCCTACCGCTCGGACATCCGTACTTCTACACATCTAACAGTAGGTAAAGTGGAGAGGAAGGGAGAGAGGCCCCGTGAATGCTGGTACCCTTTCCTCAGTGTTGGCACATGCTTGTTCATGTGCATTTTTTCAGCGTTTAAACTTTCTACGATTACACGGCAATTGGAGACCTAACCTAGATATTAAGTAAACCACTGCTGTTGGAGCTAATTTAGGAAATAGAGCGTCTAGCATACCAAGCGCGGCGCTCTAGCTGATCGCTGCAGGCATGGCTTTTGTTCCGACCGACGACATCCGAATATTTAAGACTAGGCCAACTAGGCTTGCATCGGCCAAATCGTCGGCCGTTGTAAGACGGTGGTTCGAGACCGGCTCTTGCCTCGTTTTTTTTTCATCTTCAAATTCAACTATATTTTTTGTGGATTAGGTTAATGGGGTTATAAATGATTTCTTCGTGTGCGTTACGTCATGTTGTTATGTTTAGGTTAGGCTGCCTAGGTTCACGTTATCTAGAGGAATGTAGCGTCAGACACGCCAATTTTGTTACCGAACGGCCGTAGACGTCGATATAGTGGACTGTTTATCATACCGTCTGACGGCACTTTAGACACAGCCTTAAAGAAGCCGCTTTGGTGGATACAAAATATCACCGCTGAGAACGACGGACAATTTTACATGATCGTCTTGACACTGCCGTCTCATTTTCGAATCCGCGCTTTATCTAGAGGAATGTAGCGTCAGACACGCCATTTTTATTACCGAACGGCCGTGGACGTCGATATAGTGGACTGTTTATCATACCGTCTGACGGCACTTTTGACACAGCCTTAAAGAAGCCGCTTTGGTGGATACAAAATATCACCGCTGAGAACGACGGACAATTTTACATGATCGTCTTGACACTGCCGTCTCATTTTCGAATCCTCGCTGGACTTCTAAAGCCCGTGTAATAAATTTTCTGATATCCCAAACCGCTTTCCGGAATCACAAAAATCAGTGCACTAACACTGACCATCAACTATGCATTCAAAACACGCTGGTCACGATCAACTGCATCCTGGAATTCCACAAACCAAAGGACCGCACGGATGAATGATAATCCCACAGCTATAGGCCTCCTGCGCTGGAGTTTTGCGACATCCAGAGCCCCAAGCAGCCGACGCCCCTGGGTAGTACAAAAGCAGACGAGCCTCGCTGCCCTCCATGCGTTTTGTGACGTGTTTAAATGACTGCATACTGTACGAAATAGCCCTTAAAGTAGTTGCAGAGGCTAAAAAAAATAATCTCCGCTAAAAGAAGCCGATTTGTCGGTTTTCTTTTGAGCGAGCTGTCGCGGTGGTCGTGGCGTGGGACAGTATCGGCAGGTCGGGTGGTTTAAAGGAGCCATGAAGAGAAAACACAAGTTTGGTTCATTCAAAAGATTGTCTCGTTAGAACCATACTGACACCACTTTTAACGTAAACTTCGCTCAAATAAGCTACATAATTAGGAAAAACGGGAATGGTCATGCGACCCACCAGCTCATTTCCCGCAACAGAACCTGTGATGTAACATGGGCTAAGCTCTGCGATTGGCGGAGGCTGGCAGAAGCAGACGCAAATTAGGTAGAGCTTTCAAACTAGACGAACGAGCGATTTGCGCTTAAATTTAGGGCACATTCTTTACAAAGCAATAAGAATGATGGAACAAACAGTGGAAGTTACGAAAGCACATGTAAACATAGAAGTACTGATGCGTTCTGCTGTTCGTACTGCGCACAGCATGCTTTGGTTTAGCTGCACAGCACTACGGGGCTTGGGGTTGTCTCAGACGACACTGGCCGATTGACGCAAGCAACGGTGTCTTACGTGACCCCATTTGTCGAGCGAGCACTGTTTCAGGGAACGAATATTTTCTCCCAGAACAAAAACAAGCCAGGTTTAAATGCGGGCAAAAACAAACCAAACGCTTGCCACGGTATGGTGGCGCCATCTAGGTTACGGAACGTAAAGAAACGCGGGAACAAACCAACACCGCTGTACAGGGTGGAGACAACCTTTGAACGGTCCCGTGCCGCCGCAATTGGGCCAACGGGCTCAACGCATTATTCTTTTCGTTTCCCACGAGACCTAGCAACGCGAAACAGACAATATGATTCAAACTTCTTCAGTAAACCGCGTTGCGGCGATAATTTTAGCGCGGTTTTGACACAATGACTTGCTTCGGCGGCGAGCGAGCAACCGAACATGGCGGCGCCAGCGTATACGTGTCTCTACCCTGTACGGGGGATGCGTGAATGAAGGTACTCTAGGCTGCAGAGCGGTCGGTTCCCGTGATGTCACTTGGGACCACGAAAACGCACGATTGAGCGGGAAAATCAAAATTTTAACCTAAATTGTTTAATTTCTCAGTGAATAAAGCACCGTTTGTATCCGGACAAGCGCTGGGGGCACTATAATACAAGAAATCTTTCGAATAAAACCAACTTGCATTTTCTCTTCATGGCTCCTTTAACTGTTTGACGACAGTTACAGTTTTTTCTTCTTGCGTGCGGTCGATAAAGGAAAGTTCACGAGTAGCATAAACACAGAGCGCTGCTCATCCTATATCCTGAGGTAACTGCAAAAGGTTGCTTCAGCGGGAGCATGCAAGCGAACGCAAGAATTGCGCAGCCGACTCAGCAGACACTGCTGGCCTGGCACAGCCTTTGAAACGAGTGGAAATTTTGTTTCGTATTTTCGCAAACTAAATGATTCTTGCGTAAAGTTTTACGCCGCACGATTTACGAACGGCAGGGTACATGTATTTTATAGAGTGTAGGTGGGGCAATAGCGCCAAATAAACAAATTAAGCGCTATTTAAGGACGCAAAACATGCACCCAATAACACGCCCGCTGCCTGCAGAAGTGTGTACTTCCATAACATCACATAACACAGCCGCATACACGGCGCGGGGCACCGAATATTTACATACGATCATCACTGACTGTGTTAGTTTTCTAGTGCAGCGGTCGTCGAATCTGAACGCTGACACGCCAGTTTTGCGTTAGACAGCGAGACAAGAACAGAGAATTGGCGTCCTCCAGTTGAATTGCCCCCCCATCTTCACACTTCGCCAGATTATTGTCAGATATTATTAGAAATTCGCTGAATTTTTTCTCTTTGCACTCAAAGCCCCCTCCTCCTCCCACCCGATTTGTCCTCCAGCCCTCCGCCGTGTCGGCTGCATGGAATTCGGCCGTTGCTGACCCTCATTCTAGGCTATTAAGTGCGAACTGGGAATGTATGCTGCAAGAGCGTAATTAAGTAAAGTGAGTGCAAACAAGGAAAGCGAGCGGCCTCTTAGTTCGCCCGACCACTTTGTTTTACGGCCACTAATTTTGGAATCGCAAAACAGATTTCACGCTTCTGACGGTCTCGGCATTTTGTCACTGAGACACGCAACAAAACGGCAAGCTAACGCTGCACCATGTATTCGGAACGGCGACGCAAACGAGCACTGTTTAATGAAAGTGCACGCATACTGTGCTGGTACGGCGGGCCTGCGGTCCGCCGGACTCACTGGCGCGATCATCGCCGATTTGGTCACTCTTATTTTTTGATCGGCTGTTTCTGAGAAGTCTTTGTCACCTAGAGTATTAGTTTAAACTATAAATTTCACTTAAAATTTCACTTCGTACGACCATCGATCGGTGAACCTGCGAGTAGCAGACGCCGTCCCGGTCCCGGCACTTTCGTCGGCGCTGTAAACGTGTTTAGCGCTACAAAGCTTTTTCCCATAATGCCAAGTTGATCGCTGAAATACATCGGACACGTCGGGGATGAGCTGGGGACCACGTCGCAAAATAATCGGGAGCGTCGAGCTCATTTTGCTTCTATCAACACGGGATCCTATGGGACCCGCGCAGCTTTGTACTACCCGGCAGTACTGCCCGGAAGCCGCTTGCGCAGCGCCCCCTGGGCAGCGCAGGAGGCCTATAGGCCGAAGTAACACCAGTCACTCATCCCGTACGGCGCGTATCTCAACGAAGATACGCCATCAAAGAATCGGACACTTTTCTAATTCTTGAAACACCACTTACAACTTGACAATGTATGCGTACGAGTTGGTTATAAACCACCGTTCAGCACAGCCAAAACTAGATGGAGACCGTGAATGACGAGGACAGGCGCTGCATCGAACTGAATTTTATTATCAAGCAATACGTCTGTATTGCTTGATAATAAAAAAAAAGCACTACCGCAAACAGAAAAGTACACTGCGTCACTGTGCAGTACACAAGAGCGCAGCCTGTCATACTGTAACCAAGACGGTCTGTGTATTTGTATAATTGCGCACTGACGTCGTAGCCTTTTTGCTTACTTTAGTGTCTTTTTAGATGTATACAAGAAGAAGCTCGTTAATTCTAACCGCAAGAGGATGTCATCTCTCTTCGAATTATAATGGAAGTTCGAACCAACGAAAGAAGAGTAGGAACAATACGCAGCTATTGGGAAGCAGTTGGAAATGTCAACAAATTGATGCTTGAAAAAATAAAGTGGTGGAAGCCTGCCTTTTCTCCTTCAAGGTGACAGCCAGCACTTTTTGCTCGAACTTATGTGGACGGGCTTCTCTTCAGAACTCAAGAATAGACGAGCGGCATTCAACAACCCTGTCATAACATCTGAGTGGACGGCGGCACTATAGTTGCTGCTGCTGCTGCTGTTGTTATTGGTGCATACCCAATCAGAGGATCGGGCAAAACATCACTGGTTATATGAAGAAAGAGGATTCTTACCTAATTACGATACTCCGGGAAAATATTTTACAGGGATTTGAGAGTTGTTTTTATACCTTGGGGGTGGGTGAGATAAAATAAAACATAAATGATAAAATACAAGAAAAGAAAAGTCTGCAGAATTGCATACTTTCGAAGAAATTGAAGGAATGGAAATGTTTTCATAATTCATAAAAATTTTAATGCTGCACCGGAGAGCACAGCAAACATCTCGGCGGCAGAAACCCGTGGCTGAACTCCCAAGATATAAAAGGCCCGGCATTGATAAGGCTATCCCCAGACTACGAAACTGCAGCTGAAGGAGGTGACGTCTGAGGCTTCAAAATCGTCATCACGTAAAACCGGAGTGTAGGAAGACTCGTCTTCATTGCAGTTCTGCACAGCGATGTTTACACCAGATGAAACCTGTGTAGAAATTTATTCTAATGGGGTACACGACAACGAAGACCTATAATAACCTTCTCTAGGTCATCGTAAAGGGCACCAGGAAGGTTTTCACGAGAACTGTACATGGCAGAAATCCTTGGAAAGCAATAAAATTGATGCTTGATGCCCTTGAAACTTCATCAATCTACGATACATTGCAGTAGTTATTAAAGAAGCGTCGTTTATAAGTGCCGCAAAGGCTGATATCCTTACTAGTGAGTCTCCTGCATCGTTCAAAGTGTCCCCGCATGTAGCGAAACTCAAAGATGAACTTCATTAATACGGGGTGGCAGAAGTGATCATAAGGTCCGTAGGAGAGGAGAGTCTTCAGGGGAAGGAAGGACTGCGTATACGAAGAGGATATGTGAAGTTATGATTGGAGGCGATATCGATTTGCCCAACTTTCTTAGTGCCCAGACAATACCTAGAATTCAGCACAGAATATGGGGAACCTATTCCGTATTTTTCATCACGTACAGAAGCATCTGTATATATTATAGCACCTTGCTGAATTGAGGCCAAATGATCTTGGAGTAGACCTTTGAGCAGTCGGCCAGGTAATAGTTTTGCGTTTTGGGGAAAGATATCTTTCCCCAAAACGCAAAACTATTACCCACTAAGGCTAAACTTCCACTAATCCACTAATGCTAAACTTCCGGAACATATATGTTCCGGAAGTTTAGCATTAGTGGATTACCCATGTCAAGGGATAGAATCACCCTATTTATCACACACAATGAAGAGAGCAAGCTTTGTACTAGTGTGTTTAGGGGACAATTGGACCCCGACCGCTGCAGGTGCACAAGAAATGCAGCTGGCTCAGCCACAAAGATAAACAGCTCCGCCTCCAATTTAGAACCATTGGCTCTCAATAAAGAGTGAGGGCATATGGTTCTTAGGCAAAGCAAACCGACAATAGCAAACGGCCAAGCCAGAATAGAACACACCCGAACTCTAAAATTCATGAAGCAACTTTCAAAACGTCCGCCACGGGGCATTTTGGGATTGGTTTCACCCGATTTCGATTACGTCTACTTCCCCTTCCCCCACTTGACGTAGAGTCTTCCTGCCACAATAAAGGCTACCTCCTCCTCGTTTCAAAATGTCCACGGCGGGGGATTGTGGGATTGGTTTCACCCGATTTTACTCTGTTCAACTCGTAGAGTTTAATACAAAATGAAACTCCATGGTTCTACTCTCCGTAACTTATCATTAGAGCAGTTTCGGAATGCCCCGGAGCTGCCCAAGGACCGCCCTTGACAGGAAACCAAATAAAAGCGGCCACTTGTCGCTTCGTCACCAAGTCCCAGCGTCATCGCGAGCAGCATAATGGCCGCCTCCACGTCCGCGCTCTGTGGCGGTCGTGTTGGAGCTCTTCGTAAGCTCCGTTTGCGCCGTTTCAGGCGGTTTTCGTCGCAACGCACTTGCACTTTTTACTAACCACCCTTGAACTTCTCGGTGCGGGTTATCATCTTCATAGTTTGGCGTGGCACTGCCAGGTTCGGTTGGCATCAAACCAGGTGCGCCAAGTGCGGACAGCTGTGTCGGTGTGTCTAAAAGCGAGAGGCGACGTTTATGTGGGGGGCGGGTGTGTTTCCGCCTGTCTCCTGTGCTTCGAAGTTGGAAACAGCGCTTCGGTGATGACAGGCATTACGCGGGCATCGAGCGGTGTTCCCGGAGAAAATTCCTCCCTGGTAACGTGTGGTGTTCAGATTTTGAATCCCGCTTGCCCGAAAGTGAAGGTCTGGTGCTTCAAAGCGGGAGCGGCGGCGCCGTGTGGCTTGTTTTTAACCTCTAAACTTTTCAAGACTGTTGATACCCGGCAGTCTCTTGTAAGAGGGGATCTAGCCTTGCACACGGCAGCTCCGTGGAAGATTCGTTTTTGTCGGCTCTGCCTCGCAGGCCCGACTGTGTAAATAAGAAAGGAGAGTGAGAAAGGAGAAAAGGGGAAAAAATAGAGAATGTGTGGGTGTACTCGTGTTTCAGCTGTGTCTGAACTACGGCAAGAAATCGAACCTACAACTTTGCGTTTAGCTGTGGGCCTTTGCTGAAGAGCCATTGCGGTGGGTAGAGTTGTGAAGGGACCATCAGGACACCGTATGCCTGTTTTCTACTTGAAAGAAGTAGCAGATAACTCGCTTTGGTAACCCACTCAACTCTGGCATTGTATAAAAATTCTTTTCTCATAAAAAAAATCACTGCATTGGTAACCTTTCATATTTGTTGTTAGACATCAGCTTTGGTGCCTGTAGGAAGGTGCCAAAAAGGATTATCAGTGTGCAAACTCAATCACGCGTTGAAGTGGTTGGAGGGGGGGGGGGAAAGAAAGGAATAATTGACAGCATCCTTTGTCGACAATGGCGGCCTGTCACTCGGGCGGGGTGATTGTTGTATAATCCGGCTTAATTGCCTGAAGTTTACACCACTATTTCATGTGTCAGTCTTCAAATGAAGCAGAGTTGTACGTTTTTATTCTCCTTTTAAATTTGGTTAAACGTTGAAAAGGTGCAGACATGCAAACGATGCTCAAGTTGAAGTAGTTTTAGACGTAATTGATAGTAGAAATTTACGCATGGTAAACCACTACAGAGGTTCAGCCATGTCAGCTGACACCCGCTGCGGCGGTTCAGTGGCTAAGGCGTTGTGCTACTGGACCCAAGGATGCGGCTTTGATCACCGCTGCCATAGCTGCTTCTCTGATGGAGGCAAAAAGTGAAAACGCCTGTGCGTTGAGATTTCACAGCGTCTTAAAGATACCCAGGTGGTCAGAATTAATCCAGAGCGACCCGCTGCAGCATGCGTCATAGCCAGGTGTATCTTTAGCACGTTGGTCCGTAAAGTTTGAGAAATTTTTGTTAGCTAAACAGGATTCACCGCGTTCTTGTGTTGGCTTAGTTTAGTGCTAACACACTTGTGCCTTCAATAATAGTACAAGAAATGCCGTGCCTTTCCATTCCAACTTTGGAGATAGACTGTTGTGTTTTTTTCAATGCTTGACAAGAACTAGCCTCGGCTGAAAAATTGTTAAAACAATTGTTAGTTTCCTCTTTTATTTTTTGACTGAGTTTGAGGGTTAGGTCTGCATTGGTGTGTCCAAAACGTGTACCGTACAATGAGATACGTGAATATTCAAAGAGTGCTGTGGAAAATGCCACAAGCGCTACTGCGGTCAAAAAAGGGTGTCGGAACTAACATGAAGTGCAAAGCCCATTACATAACGAAGATAGCTTCAAGATGAAGATGGCAAGTGTGGATTCAGACTTTGCCGTGGAATTTCCAAAAGTGAGACGGCGGGTAGAAGACAGTGCTGACAAGGAAAGTTAGAAAAAAGTTCAATGCTGTGTGTCAGTCTTCCGGGAGCAACTGGAGGAGATTCTTAACCACCTGGACAGTAGCACTGCAGGACATTAATCTTCTCCACTGGTGCTGGGAATGTTATGTCAGAATCTTTTGTGTCTGTATATCAATGTAGACATGCAAGTTGGAGCAGAAATGTTATGGCCACCGACTTATGTTACCAGCCTTGCTTGTCAACTGTGTCTTACTTGCCTGTAGTACTCTTGTGGGTTTTGTTTAATATGAGCATGCTTTCATTCAGTCTCGGATTGAGTTCTTAAAACAAAACAAAAAAGATAACCATTAACTTGTTGTTTGTTAATTCTAAACTGCTGACATAGCCGCTGCTGCAAAAGGCTAATAGAAAGCGGATTTGAGTTCGTTGGGTATTCAACTCGGGTCCCCGCAGTAGGGGCCTAGTCCATGTGCCTAGCCCGTGCGTAAGCAGTACGGATGCGCGCCAGCCACTGAGAACTCTTATTCCGGGGAAAGTGTGGCAAGAAATCTCGCCAAATTTGTCTGTCCAAGTTATTTGCGCCAAGGGACGAAGAAGCGGACGCGAAGAAATGGACGCAAACACGATGCAGCGGCAAACACATCCCAAATATATGGCTCGGCTTTCGAGAGAGAAATTGTCATCCCTTTCGAGGTCGCTGTGTTTGTGGTGGCAATCACTGTTTGAGGCAGCACTTCTCGGCAGAGGTCTGTGCAGGAACGTTACGCGGTGCCTGCAAGTCCGCTTTCCCGCGGAACACCGCAGCTTTGCGTGAAAGCCCGAGACACAAAATTCGCTAGTAGGTTATAGTACTTCCAAATTTTTTTTTTCTTTGTGTGTGAGTATGTCATGCCGCAATGTGCCTTTCCCCTATATCATAGTGTGCCCCCCATAATGAAAAACTGTTATTGGTTTCCTTCCTGATGGTTTTTCTACGAAGAATTTGCTGATAGTGTTTACACCTACCTTGAGGGAGGTAATCTATTTGGTATGCTTACCTCTATTTACGTTAGTCTTCCCATGTGTCTATGAAAGAGGGAAAAAATATTTCTTTGATGCGTGCACTAAACTGTTCTTTTCTTCACTAGTGGTGAATCATTGGGACACCTAGCTCGCTCCTCTGAGCACATAATGACTGGTCGACGCACATATGTCAGTCTCCGTCACTCGGGCTGCATTGTCAAGAAATAATGTGAAGTTGCCATTGACTCCAAAAATATGCACTGCGCCTTTTTTTTTATCACTTCATAAAATTTTTTTTTGTACAATTACAAATGACTTGCAGTGCGCTCTGACATGTCTGCTAGTAGTGGTATGATGCATAGTGTACTGCTTTGAGTGTATTTAAAAGCGGACTTACTGCATATTTTTTTTTCTGTTCCAGCCTTAGGATTTCAAGAATGAAAACAGTGGCCTTCTGTGCGAGATTTCTACGAGGCTCTTGTTTTTTGCCTTGTCCCAGTGGTTTCTTTTATCATTTAGGATTCTCCAGAATTTCATTTTTCATGGCCTTCTGAGGAATTAACAAGTGTAACGTTGAAGGGGATACAAACAAACCTAATAAGGTGTACGGTGGAAGCAAGAGCCCACACTTGGTGTAAAAACTTGGTGTAGCATGGTGCGCTTTTTTTTAAAAATGTCTATGTGTTGTATTAACACCAGTCCACCTTCTTTGAAGTGTTCGTTTGTTACACAGAGTGTCGCGTTATCAGTGATGACTGACTGACTATTGCTGCTGCTCTGATTGTGGTTTTTCCTCTTTTTGTTTTTCATGTTCTGGAAGTTTGGGAAGAAAGTGTTCTGCAAGTTCCTGGCTTCCACTAAACGACATATTTATTTTGTAATGAGAAAATGGTTCACTATATTGCGGCATGTTTGTGCTCCATTGGAAATTGTTACTAAAGTTTTCTCGTGTGTGATGACTATTGAGAAGGGTTTGTAGTTATAGCCTGTTTTGCAAGTATAAAGTTTCGAATGATACTCCATTGAAGAGAGAATGAAACAAATTTTTCACTCTTTTTTTGTGACTGAATTGTAAATTACACCTGCACAACATTTTAAGTTTTGCTGTTTAGTGAAAAAAAGATGCTCAGTTCAGCTGTACAACTGGCGTGATAACTGCACGCACCCTCTGTGGCCACCTTATGAAAAATTGTTATTTTCCGCCCAGTTTATGATTCGTGTCTTTTCTTGTTCGCGTGCGGCTACATAGGTTAAACATGCCTGCAGTTCAGTACATACTGCCTAGTAGACTTGAGGCTGTGCCGCCACATTTGCCGTCACAAAATCGGCGGCGACTTGAATGCACCTTTTGTGCAAAAAGAAGAGAAAAATTCACGAGTGTCACTGTGTGCAAATCGAGGAACAAAACTGAGAACGTGTCCTGCTTGTCCTGGACACCAAGTTGATGGAATAATCCTAGGAGATTCATAATTCAACTTCATCGTTGTTTTGTGACGTCCCATCACTTCCGGCGATTTTGCTTTCACCCTACTTAACCAGATTTTGTTGCCTCTTTCCGACAGTTAGCGACGCATTCAGAAGTGCTTAGTGACCAGTAGCCAATAACAGCCCTCTCTAAAAAATCCTACACCTGGGTCTCTGCACTACAGGCTCAAAATCAAAATTCTGTCAGGGCTCGATCATTCCACGCAGGATTTTAGAGGGACGATTGGGAGGTGATGGTAGATTGCACGCATTATCCGTGGCTGTTCCAGAAAATGATTGCACCCCCCTCAGTCGCGGCTTGATCAATCTAAACAGGCTTTTAGGCAGAAGATTGGGAGGTGATGGTAGGTTGCACGCATTATCGGTGGCTGTTCCAGAAAGCGATTGCACCCCCCTAAGTCAGGGCTTGACCTATCTAAACAGGCTTTTAGGCAGAAGATTGGGAGGTGATGGTAGATTGCACGCATTATCGGTGGCTGTTCCAGAAAGCGATTGCACCCCCCTCGATCCGCCGCTGACCGTTCTCTGCTCGCAGGAGAAGGCGGCGTCAGCGGCGAGCTGGGCTACATGGAGTCCTCATCGCGCAGCGGCAACCGCGGCGCACGCGCACCTACCAGTGCAACCTGTGCACCTACCACACCGAGCGGCGGGCGCACATTGTCCGGCATCTGCGCGGCCACACGGGTGAGCGGCCGTTTGCGTGCGCCCACTGCGACCGCTGCTTCGTGCACAAGCACCACCTCGACAGGCACCGGAAGCGCGCCCACCCGCGACGGGAACAGCGGCCGCTGCCGCCGGCGCCGCTGGCGGACTTTTTGGAGCTGGAGCTGCAGCCCTTCGACGACGACGACGTTTGACACGGACCGGACATCTCTGTGGCCTCATCTGAAGCTGAACGCGGCTGGAATGTGCGGTTCACCCAGAGTTACTCAATATGCAGCCGCTGTGAAACTGCCCACTGGCAGATGATTTAGTAAGGCCTGTTAGTATTGGGTGACTCCATGCCAAAGGAGACTTGGCAAATTTTAATCTTCCGGATATGCTTCCAAAATTTATTTTAGCACTTTTGAGCTGAGTTAGTTCCCAAGATAATTAGAGATAATTGGTCATTTTGGGGGGAACAGTAGACAGAACAGCGTTAGTCATAAAGCTGTAATCTTTATATTTTCTAATACTATGAACCATGGTGAATGCAATATTCAAAGTGAAACTCGGTAAAATATTTTTGGCGAAACAATTTTTTTTGGCCTTACAGTGGCCTTCGAAGATCTTCAAAAGACATGAAAGGTGATGCGCTTTAAAAATTTTTTTGCCAAGGAGCGATTACAAGCGATCGCAACTTGTAATGGCTCCTTGCGCAACATTTTTAAAAGGCATTACTTTTTACGTCTTTTGCAGATATTTGGAAGCCAGTGTAGGGACGAACAAAAATGTTTCGCCAGAAATATTTTACCGAGTGTCACTTCTCGACTCAAAATTGCTAAAATAAATTTTGGCAGCATATCCGGTAGATTGAAAAATTGCCGGGCCTCCTTTGCCGGGCCTCTTTCGCCCTATTACGTTATGTACAGTTCTGCGCAAAAAAGAAAGACAGGAACTGGAAAAGACACAACTATTGAGCGCTCTTGTGTTGTGTCTTTTCTAGTCCCAGTCCCCATTGGCCCCAAGTATCGAAAAGCGGTTCACAGTTAACCCCCTGCGCTGTGGGCCAGCAGGGACAGACACGGGGCATAGCTGACTATGCTGCCATCTGTCGGCAGAACGCTCAAGTAATGCTCAAGCGCACGCGGTTGCTGCTGTAAGTCATAAAAGAGAAACCGTGGAAGCATGAGGAAACATTAGCTAATTTAGTGTTTTCCGATTTGAAGAGCAAGGTTTAGTTTATTAGGCTGTGTTATTAAAGGAGCCATGAAGAGAAAACACAAGTTTGGTTAATTCGAAAGACTGCCTCGTTAGAATCATGCTGACACCACATTTAACGTAAACTTCGCTCAAATAAGCTACATAATTAGGAAAAAAGGGAATGGCCATGCGACCCACTAGCTCATTTCCCGCAACAGAACCTATGATGTCATACCAGCTAGCTCTGCGATTGGCAGAGAGCGGTAAAAGCAAACGCAAATTAGGCAGAGCTTGCAAGCTTGCCAAACGAGCTATTTACGCTTAAATTTAGAACGCATTCTTTTTTAAGCCATAAGAATGGTGAGACAAACAGTGGAAGTTACGAAAGCACACGTAAACATAGAAGTATCGATGCGTACTGCTGTTGGTACTGTGCGCACTATGCTTGTTTTAGTTGCACAGGACTGCGGGCCTTTGGGTTGTTTCAGACGACACTGGCCAATTGACGCAAGCAATGGTGTCTTACGTGTCCATATTTTTCGAGCGAGCACTGTTTTCGCGAAACGATTATTTTCTCCCTGAACAAACAAACCAAAGGCAGAAAATGGCTTGCCATGGTATGGTGGCGCCATCTAGGTTCACTAACGGCAAACAAGGCTTCCTGTTATGTCATTGCAGACCACGAAAATGCACGATTTAGCGGGAAAATCAAAATTTTAGCCTCAATAATTAATTTTTCAGTGAATAAAGCATTGTTTGCATTCGGACAAGCTTCGGGGGCACTATAAACCGGGAAATCTTTCGAATAACACAAACATGTATTTTGTCTTCACGGCTCTTTTAAAGGGACCCTGCAACACTTACCATCGACTACTCGGAATGTATTTTGGTGTAAAGTCTATTGTCCCAGCAATCTCCTCCCGCAAGAATTATGAAAATCCGTTCACTATCACCGAAACTACGCGCGATGAAAAATCGCGTATAAATGTTCCCTCTCAACTCAACCGCGGACAACGCGGCGAAAGCTGCGCGCTGTCTCCCGGATAGGGGGGCGGCGCGTGGCGTTCTGTTCAGCGGCCTTCGATATGTCACAGGCCGGGGAGTTTCGTCTTTTTCCCCGCAATGTGGGCAGGTCTATTTCCGGTCTGGTGCCACAAAAAAGCAGGCATGGTGGCCTGCTCGCAAGCAAGCGCTCAGGCTGGTACGGCGTTTTTGGAGCAATAAACGTTTGTTGTCGAGTGGGCTCGTTGAAAGTGGAATACTTAATTAGTCACTCGAACTCCGCGCGCACTCAAAATGAAAGAAACACCAAAAGCATGCGGACAGGTTCAGACATAGAAGAGGTTCATAAACAGCACCGACGACGGCTGATCGTCACAGGAAATGCCAGAATTTAGCAGTGAAGTTGACCAGCGACAGCCAATAGGACAGCTATGGCCCGATTGACGTCGCAGAGGCCATGCCAGGGGTGCATAATGAGGAGAATTGAAGAGAGCGTGGTTGGTATTTCCGCGTCTTTCACGGCGATTTGCGTGCTTATCGCTTCACGTGCACGTGTAATATTTGGCTCAGGTGTTCCTGGAAGTCTAATCTAAACGTCGCTCAGGTTTACTTGCACTGCACGAAGAGTCTTGCAGGGTCCCTTTAAGTCAGTGTTTCCCAAAGTCCAGTTTCTGCTCACCCCCTCCACCCCCTCTGCCTTTTTCTAGGTGCAGCGACAATACACTTGCCTCTCGGCTTCTGAGAAGCAGGGGTGCTCCCGCTGCCGGGATTCTGAAATGGAGTTTCACAACCGGTGTATATTGAAAAACTCTCTCATTCACCAAGTACAATGTAGGCACTTAAAGGGGGACACTGCTCTTAGAATAGCCCACTTTCATTTTTAAGTAAACTCTGTGAAGCATGCCAGTAGTCTTGCTGCTTTTTCCCCACTGATTTCAAATATGCAACTATTTTTTTAGTCAATTGGTTCTCAAGATAATTAGTGATAATTAGTCATTTTGGGGGGAACAGTAGACAGAACATTGTTAGTCGTAAAGCTGTAATCTTTACATTTTCCAATACTATGAACGCTAGTGAATGCAGTATTCAAAGCAGTTTTTTGGTGCACCGCTTGGAACTAATTTTACAGCTCATTGAACTTTGGTGGCACCAGTGGCAAGGAACCATTTTGAGTGCTCATTTCAAGCACCAAAGTTCAGGAAGCTGTAAAATTAGTTCCTCGGGGTGCATCAAAAAACCGATTATCTTATTGCACTTACCAGGGTTCATAGTAATGAAAAATATAAAGATTACAGTTTTATGGCTAACACTGCCTTGTCTGTTGTTCGACAAAAAATGGCTAATTACCTCTAGTTATCTCGGGAACTAATTGACCAAATGAAAAAATAATGGCGGATTTGAAATCAGTGGGAAAAGGGCAGTAAGACTGGCAAGTTTCACAGAGTTTGCTTAAAAATTAAAAGAAATTGTTTTAAGAGCCATGTCCCCCCTTAAGGGACATGAAGACGAAATGTGGCTTTGTTTTATTTCAAAAAACCAGCCTTCCCATTCCAGCCACGAAAAAAACTTTCAAATTTCCCGCCACAGTGACATACCTAGTATGTTCAGGAGTGACCTAATATGGGCAAGCGCACAAACAGGATTCCGTGATGACATCGAGAAATTGGCGGAAAGTGGACGGGAGTCGCTGCTGCTTGATTTGTTTTATATTTTAATATCTCAATTATTCGGTTGAAGTTAGCGATAAAATTGTTGTCGTCGTCATTGTGACAAAGCAGTCTTTCAATCAAATGAACCAAACCTGTATTTTGTCTTTGTGGCACCTTTAAATTTGACAGGTGATGCAGGTCGTGTGTGAGTGTGCGTGTGTATGTGAGAAAGTTGCGTTATTTTTTTTTACCTGAACTGGTGCAGTGTGGTGCAGACCAGCGCAAAGGCTATGATTTAGTAAAAACCGAACGCCTGATGTAGTGCTCGCACCAGTGCAGCCCAGTGCAGGTGAAAAAAATGTCCCTAGTGCCTCCTGTGCTGTGACGTAGGTGCCGAGTTGCGGGAAGGTTGTGCAAGCGAAAGCAGCATGGCATCTCATGGAAAGAGCGCTCGGATAGCGGAATACTGAGGGAGTGAAACAAAACGGTTGAGTAACGTCGCTGTCCAGTACTGTTGCTGTGTTTGCACTGGTTCGAGATGAGCTGACATTCCACTGTGATGTGCAGAAAATAAATATTTTCACATACTCCGCTGTCTCGTCTGTGTGGGGAAGCAAGGGGTGATTTTCAGTCAACATCGGGGTGTTTGAAGAGCAACAAAAAAACCCCTTCAGAAAGAAAGTTGAGAGGAGCGTGAAAGCTAAAAGTGCGTCCCATCGATCGCCAAGCCTTCAAAGAGCCAAATCGCAAACAAAGAACAAACGCATGCAATTATTTTTCGCGCACTAAGTAAGCCCGTCTGCAAACGATCCAAATGTATAGCGATATGTGGTTTATGAGATAGAGGTATACAATTCTACAACTTCTTTGCGATCGATGCGTGTATTGTCTTATCTAGAAGCCTTCCTTCTTTGCGATTTTTCAAGTAACTGTTCTGAAACAATGGAAACCCGGTTTCACGCACTTGCCTCGTGTCCAGACATCTTATCAGAGCTTTCCGGTCTACCAACCGATCTATGGGGAAATGCATAAGTTTTTTGACAGGACGCCATCGGTCCCACTATGTAAGCTTTCGCTTTAAAAAGGTGTGGCGTGCCATCTCGCTGCCCTCACCTTTGAAAATACCATGGGATGCGTTAACAACCACCCAAACAGCGAGCTGCTTCTGTAGTTGTTTCAAAGTGCAGAGCTGGCGTTTTTTTATTTTTGTGGAGCCCTATTTTTTAGCTGAGCAGGAACAGTGAGTGAAATATTATAGGTTTTAGGGACAAACCAAAATCTTCAGTTTGGCTAGAACACCACACAAGTCCCAAGAATGCTGACCTGCAATCTTGCCAGACGTGAGATTGCCTTTTCTGGCAGAATCGTGCACAGGAAGATTAAGGTGGTGAGCTTGGCGGGTTCATAACGTACTAACTGCCAGATTTCAAACCATCGACATCAGCAGAGCTTAGTAAGGCTTTGGTATAGTAATTTTTGTAAGCGTTTGATGTAGAAATAGAGCAGAAATGAAGTGTTCTGTACCTTTCTGGCTTTTCACTGACATTTCTTGTCTGCATAAGATTGTGCTTCAGCGCGTACGAGTTCCACCACCTCGGGGAGCCGCAGGACACTAGCCACGAAAGTGATAGTAAAGCAGGCGAAGAGGGCGCACTGTTTGCTATAACGGACATAAAAATATTCGGACACATACAGTTCCGCTGTGAAAGCCAAGAATAAAACGAACTCGACACCCCGCCCCCCTCAGTGGATTCCTCGGCACAACGTGACCAGCTGAAATAAGCAAAGAGCGCTCATATGCACCCCTTTCCGCAGTAGAGGATGACAATGAGCGACGTGCAACACAAGACGGCGCCTCCAAGCTTCCAAAGCTGCCGAGAAACGCAAAAAAGTTCTTCCAACTCGCATTTATTCTAATTCTGTGCCTTTTCTATGGAACACGTAATATCTTTGCTTGCCATTTCGGAAATGATTGTTGCTTGGACACTTCTCCACGGTCATACTCCTGTCCAGCTGTCGAACTGAGGACCAGCTCCTGCTTGTAACAGCGCTACGGAATCCTGGAGAGCACATGGGCTCTGGACTGAGGAACCACTCCCACATTATTGCATAATAAAGTTGTATATATATATATATATATATATATATATATATATATATATATATATATATATATCCTCAAGCGGCGGCCCTGTTTACGGTGTATTTTATCTTCTTTCACTGTTTTTCTTTCATCTTTCCTTTTGATGTTACCTTTCCTTCGCTCCTCTTGCTAGACAGCCGTGTTTATACCCGCTGCCTCTGCAATAAACGCATTGTTCAATGTTGGCGCTGGTCCAGTCCTCGCATCGTCCTCTGTTTGTTACTGCGCTTGTTTTCTGCGTGTTGTAAGTAATAGTGCTGCCGGTAAACAGCAACAGAACAGTGGCGATAACTATTGTGGAGACGTGCCACAGCGATTCTGGATCTTAGCGTCCCGTTGCTGCACACAAAACACAAGTTAGCCTGAATGGGAGTTTCTTGGCTGGAATACGTCTTTTAAACTCCTCACGACAGGCGGCCTGCTCCCACGTGTGGTAGTATGATGGTGGAAAAACTGCCAGTTTACACCGGGGGCCACAAGCCGTCGTAAATAAGCGCATTTACCACGGTTGTACCTCTTCACAAAACGCAGTATCTGGCTGTGATTACTGCGTTTGTCCTAATGGGAGTATTAAAAACTCCCACGCCGCCTCCATTTCCTTCTCCTCCTCCTTCACCCCTTCCTTCTCTACGCGTCCTTACAAAATGGCTGCCAGTTGGTGTCGTGTGTCGTGTGAGCTCCAGCGTCCCCGAAAATTTCTTGCCAGTGTGAACTTGCGGCCGGACGAACGGATGTGAAGTGCTTCCCAACAACCGAAGCTCGTTGCGAACATTGTGGAACCAGCCTGGACTGACGTGCGACGGACTGCAACGTCGCCTCCGTGTCACCGACTTTCGAGCCGACGGAATACGCCAGCCAGCCGACGCGAGGCCTAAATGCAGTGATCGCTGAGAGTGGCTCGTTAAAAACAACGTGGTTGTGCCTTTGCGAGGTGCTTGAAGGTAAGATTTTCACGTTTTTTATTGTACGCAACATTTTGGGAGGACTTGTGCCCCTTCTAGCGTCAAATAAACTCAACGTGTTTCCCGCGCCACTGCACGGCGATTCTCCGCCACTGGAGGTGAGCGTTGTGCGTGAAAGACGGCACCATGCCCGAACGTCATTGGGGAGGCCGAACGGTGTGAAAGCAATGCGTATTTGCGCGGGTCTCGAGCGGAACACTCACTTATTCACACTCGCAAGCAGAATGAAAACTGTCCGAACTGTGGACGGTTGTTAGGTGTTTTTGTTAGGCTGTGTCTGTGGCTTACTGGCAAGCGAGGGTGAAGTTGGCCGGTCAAACGTCGCAGGGCGGCCGCTTTTATTGAGAAGTAGGTGTGGTGCCAGCCGCGCCTGCTACGAGGAGGGTGACTGCCGCGTGCCGCCGGCGATTAATTGCTTTCACTGGAAAGGGAGAAGGTCGGGGCCCCGTGGGAGCTCTCCGTACGCTAGGCGCGTGTAACTATAACCAGCAAACTCCATTCGAGGGAGCATTCTGTAGAGTCGACAGACGACTGCTTATTTTATTTTTTTTTTTGAAGGGGGGCACGCGCAGGTGTCACACCGACCGAAACTTTTCCTTAACTTTCGGTGAGGGGAGAGAGGGGCAGTGCGGGGGGTAAAACCTGAAGCTCGTTCCCAGAACACTACAGGCAAGGAAAAGAGGGAAAGGAAGCATTTTGAGAAGTTGGTCGCCACAAGGGTCGCGCACCTTTTTGAACAGCAGAACACTTCGTTTTGACGAACTAGTGAGCGCAGGTGTCTCGGACAGAAGTGCAATTTTGCGTAGCTTTAAACAAACATTCAGACATTACGGAAAGTTGGACACAAGAGTGACAAGTTCAGCGTCTTTACAGTGCCGTTCTTTTTTTCCTTTTTTTTTTCAGGTCAGATGCACAATATGCTTATGTATTTGTTACCGCAGATTTAAAGCGTTTTGCTATCCCCCTAATCAATGTGCTGTTGTGGCTTCCAGAAGAACGTGCCAGGGGGTGCGGCAACGTCAGCGTTTGGGAGGCAGGTGCAAGCAAACAGCGCACCGACGACATGCTGACCTCATTGTTTGCAAATGGCTTAAATTTTTTTTCGTTGAGGAGTGTTGTAGTAGATAAAGTTCTTACCAAGATACCTTGTGTTCTCGATGTAGGTGTTTTGTTGATTCAGTGTTTTTATTGTCTTATTAACGTGTTCACACGTGTATCGTATTCATGTAATTTTTATGCAATAAATTGACTGTGCAGAAAACAAACTTTTCACGTTTCGCCATTCAACGTTTGAAGCGGAAAAAGACTAGAAATTACGTGATCCCCAACGAAAAATAAAAATGCGGCCTGTGCCCTTATTAAGAACTCCCAAATGCAGTAATAAATTCAACTGCAGCGCATATATATGAAGCGCACAAAAACACACACAAAAAAAACCTCGAATGCGCCCCCTGAAAACTCCCAGTTGGAGGAAACAATACACTCCCAATGGTACCCCTGTAAACTCCCATTGTAGTGGCAGTAAAATGAAACTCCCATATGCTACTGAAAAAACTGCCGAAATAATGGGAGTAAGGCGAAACTCCATTGGAAGGAGTTTTGAAAACTCCGAATTGGTACTGAGTTATGACACAAGCCATTTACTCCCATTCCGGCTTATTTGTGTTCTGTGTGTGTGTGACAGCACGGGCGTGCACGGAGATCAGTTCGGGCGAGGTTAAACAGGTTTTGACACGGGACAGCGTGTCAGCAGTAGTGCTGATAGGACCGCTGACTTGGTGGACAGCGACGCTAATGTCCAAGGGTAGAGAGAGGACCGGCACCCCGCTCGAGGAGCGCGCGCAGCGGTTGCGCTGGAAAGCGAACGTCAGGGCCTATAGTACATAAGTATGTAGGTGTTCTGGCCTAAACAGAAATTACCAAAGATGTGTGATGGCAAGACAGACGTCCAGGAGTTCGCGCCCGATTGTTCTGTACCTCGTTTCAGCTGTTGGGAGTAGAAACCGAGTGGTTGCCAGCCAGAGACGACTGGCCAACAACATTGGCGAGACACCCTTAAAGCGTTGTTGGCTAGGCGTAGTTGAGCGTCAGCAACGGGATGTAAAAGCACGAAAGCGTAGAAGAACGCCTTTCTTCGCAAAATAAAAGGCAAAAGCTGCTTTCTCGATTAACTGAATACCTCCAACGGCGTTTTAAGTGGACAGTAGATCAGAGAGTGGCTCGAGGAGTTCGGTAAACTCCTCGATACACTTCGGAAGAAGTTCGGCGGGCCAAAGAACTCTCGCATCTTCTTGCTTAAGGTTGGCTTCTAAAACCCTGTGATCGCCTTTATCTTCGTGTTCAGAAGTTTATTTTCCTGTTGAGTGTATTGGTGGCACAGGGACAGAATAGTCTCTGCGCCGAAAATCACACTTTTGAATTATGGCCAACCCTTACTGGTAGGACCGAAATGAAACGTTTCGCAAGTACGCTTCGTGCTCGGATGGTGATGAACGTGTGATCAAATGCCGTTGAGGCAGGCAAAAAAATTTAAACCACGGGTGACCTTGTCAATGACACGCTGAAAGGTATGGGCGGTGTTGTGTAAACTGACGGGCATGTGGACATAATCAGAGACCGAATGAAGTGATAATGGCACCCATCAGCATGCCTGCGGGCTCAGCAGGGATGTGGTAATAGAATTTGACCACATCCAACTCGCAGAATGTCGTGCATCCTGCCGGATTTGCGGTAAAGTCTTTGAAATACCGTACTGGGTACCAGCCCGGAACGGTGATCGCTAGGACTCGGTAGTCTAAAAAGGGCCTTCAGTCATTGGGATCCTTCTTCGGTACCATGTCGAAGAGACGACCCGTTTCTGCAAAACGGACGGACAAACACAGTTACAGCACGTGCGCGAACTACTGAGGAGTAACGGCGTAGCGCGATCGGGCGAGATGATGTGGTCGAACAAAAACAAAAGTTTTCGTGACGGTGATGTGGTGGGTGATGGTCTGATTTACAAGGGGCTGCACTATGTGGGGCTCTATTATTGCGGCAAAATCAGCAAGGATCTTCTGGTACGCTCAAAATGACACAAATGTTTGAACAACGGTCGCCTTGGCACGGGAGAGAACACCATGCACTGCAGAGCTCGTTGTCAAGTCCATGCGGTATCGAGAGCGTACGTTCACGGTCATGCTGCAGAAAGCCAGTAAATCAGCATTGTTGCCGATTGTGAGAAGTGACCGCAACGTGCGCCATAGGCCAAAATTTAGTGAGAGACCGCTTGCCGTAGCTGCTAATCGGCGAGGTTTCGGTGGCAATTAACGCTTACGTCATTTCTCCGCTTCGTCGGTCTAGCGAGAAGGTCGGTAGACGATGACTTCGGCTCCCGTGCAAGCCAAGAAGCTGTGGCTTTCAACCTTATTAGGGACGTATTGTAGGGAACGGAGCCGTGGGCTCGGTGATGCTGTGGCTCTCCCACATCTATTGTTGGTGTGCTAGCCCCGGCCAGAAATGCAGAGCGGCGATGGCATACGACCATCCCCGGAGCGCAGTCGTGTTCAAATTTCTGTTGCGTGTGGCTCTGCTGACGCTGCCGGATCGTGGCCGCCAATTCGAAGCATCCTTCTTTACCGAGCTTCTCCACTTGCTTGGGATGACTGACTCCACACGGCCGCATGTCAACCCCAGACCAACGGGCTCGTGGAACGCTTTCATCGCCAACTCAAGGTAGCTCTTACTGCTCAAGGGACGCTATCCGAGTGGGTCCAGTGCCTTCCGCTGACTTGTTTGGCTATTCGCTGCGCCCTGAAGACCGACGTGTCCTGTTCCTGTGCAGAACTCGTTTATGGTTCGACACTCTGGCTCCCTGGTCATTTCTTCGACCTGCCAGTACAGTCATTGCCTACCAGCGACTATATGCAAAGACTACGCATGCTCTTTCCGCAACCTCAGCCTAAACAACATTTCCCGCCGAGAGACATTTACACCACGTCGGACCTTCGCAATGCAACCCATGTTTATGTGCGCAACGACGCTGTTCACTCGCCACTCGAACCTCACTACTCCAGCCCTTTCCCGGTACTACAGCGACACTCGTCAATGTACCTCGCGAACATGAATGACCGTCCCGACACCATTGCCCTAGAGAGGCTCAAGCCCGCCTGATCCCTGGTCCGTGCATTCAACGCTGCTCTGCATCTTCCACAGGAGCCCCTACATACAGTCGCGCTGTAAACATCCCATGTGCACTCCCGAACCCCCCCCACTCATTGGCGTGTGCCGCCCGTCATAGACCTCCAGAGACAATTACTGCGCCAGACATTTCCCCGTCTCAACGACCTCCAGCCGCCCTCCTCTGCAATGTCCTGAATTCCTCTACCCCACTTAGGGTTAGGGGGGAACAGGCGCGATCACGTCTGTATCCCCACTTGTAGGGAACGGAGCCGTGGACTCGGTGATGCTGGGGCTCTCCTACATTTATTGTTAGTGTGCAAGCCCCGGCCGGAATTGGAGAGCGGCGATGGCATACGACCGTCCCTGGAGCGCAGTCGTGTTCCAACTGCTGTGGCGCATGGCACTACTGTCACTGCCATGCAAGCACCGCTGATGATGATGGTAGGTATCTGTTCATAATGAGGATAGTGGCGCTGCGAGCAGATGGTGATGCGCTACAACAGTAGAAGAGGCGCTGACAACTTGACCGGGTTCTTTTGCCGCAGCCATTGCCCAGTCTCCAAATTTTCAATCCACGGGCAAGGCTCTGTAGACTTGTGGGCGGCACTGCCAAGATGATACGAACAAACGCCCGAAGAGCCAGGCTCGCTCAGCGTGATGGAAGCATCTTAGAACGGGACTGAGATCACGAGTATTTGCGGCCGCGGGACGAACGTCGGCGTAAGTCCAAAAGGAAAGTTGTAGATGCCAGCTGATGGCTCAGTTCATTAATGCGGCTCTCGAGTTGATATAACCTGGAGTCGTCACTTAGGGTAAAGGGATTAAGGATGACAGTGGCGATGATGGGGGACCGGAAGCATTGCGGGACATGGTCAGCCAGTTCCTCAGGCTGATCAAGAGGTATGTCATCGGCAGCGGCAAATGTCAAGCCCATGCTCTGTGGGAGGCGTAAAAGGAAGAGCTGCCGAAGCAGTCGGTTGTTGAGGCCTTGGCTTTGATCGCCTAATAGCTGCCGTGTGCGATGGAGTAGCTGGCAGGGTAACCTGTCGCCCCGTTCCGCCGTGTTCAGAAGCTGCTGCTGCCTTCTGCTCTCAGACTTGAACTTGCACTTGCTGATCCGGCCGTGAGGTGGTGGTACGGCGCTTCCGGGTGCAGCCATTGAGGATACCAACAAGCCTGTCCTGGATGCTGTTTGGCAAAAAGGTCACTACACTCTTGTACTTCGTCTAGTTGTTGGTGACGCTGGGAAGACGAAAGCACGCCTCGGCTTGCGTGAACTGTATGTCCACGTGTTCCATGTCCAACATAGGAGTAGTAAGCTGGGCACCACCACGGCGGTAGTATTGGGGCATGAAGCTGCTTCGCGGTTTTCACCGACTGGCCCGCATACTCCTGCGAGACGGACGTTTCCGACATGGGGCGGCCAGAATGGGAGAGTTCAGTTTACGTCACCATTCTATATCGTGACCTCCCAGAGTCAACCAGCTTTGACCCGATATGGACCCCGAACGTAGTTTATTGAGCCAGCGTGAGCCTGCGTCAGCTGACAACATTTTTAGTCCACAGCTGAACTGGGCAGTCTTCACTCCAGCATTTCAAGCCGAATTCCTAGCGGTACTACTACCTTTAAAAGAAGTTCCGCCGCAGCACTTGAATATAGTTATAATTACAGACTTTCTATCAGTCTGTTCCGCTTTGGCATCGTCTGAAAATTTACCCCTGACCCATGCATTCAATTTTCTGGTGCCCTCCCATTTGCAGGACATCTGCCTCATTTGGGTTCCCGGGCACAAAGGTTTACTCCTTAATGAAGAGGCTGGTTCCTTGGGGCGATCGTCTTTGGATGGCCCTTCGGTTGATCTTTGCCCTGTTCCGGCTAGTATAGCAGGAGCAAGGTTCCGTAGAAGGGGTCATCAATAATTTTGAAGAATATGCCCATTTAAAACATAACTGCAATTCCGGTTTGTGTGAATCTCGTCAATGCGAGGTCACATTAACCAAATTGAGATGTAGGGTCCCCCAGCTGAACTTCTATATGCACAGGTCTGCTCTGTGCCATTTTCGGTGAACATGAGACACTAGATCACTTGTCATTACATTGCTGTGGTTTCTCAGTGATCAGACTACGTCACCTTATCAGGCCATTACAATGCTGTGGTTTCTTAGTGATCAGACAACGTCACCTTATTAGGCCATTACAACGAATTGAACTTCCTATCTCTATGCCAGTACTGCTGTCGCTAGGGGCCACATCACTGGGTTATTGTCACAAAGGCGTGGCTGCAGCCATTCATGCATATGTGTTCGAGACCACGCGTCTGCCCTGTTAGCATTTATTATCACGGGTATGTTTTCTCAAATTGAACCACCACTTTCAATTTGTGGCCAATTCTTCCTTCCAATTGCACGCTGCTACTGGATGCCAACAGATAGGTATCTACTGTTAAACTGTGAACAGGCGAATTATCCCCCTTCTTGCTCGATTATTGGCCAATCCCCCGCGTGGGTATGCGCCATAAGACGTGGAACAACAACAACAACATCTCGTAGGGCGCCCGGCCTCGCACATGCATGCACGTGGTTTCGGGCTACGTGAGGAGACCTTGCTTTTGTCTTCGTAGTCTTCTTCGCGTGTTTGTCGCGTCTGTCGTTAAGTGCCTGAGCGCGAAAAATGTGTCGTAATGCAGACATTTCTTTCTTCTACGTGCTCGTACCCGTGCATAGGCCAGTTAGGGTACTACTTCTGCCATACTTTTAGCGCAATTTTTTTAGGCTTGAGAACAGCTGACTGGGGTCACCCCACAAAGACTGTTCGACTGCTACATAAGGAAGAAGTAGATTTAGTGGAAGAAGAAGAAGCATTTTCATGTATTACCAAGTTTTCTCTAGCACCAGCACTACCACCGTCATTCTCAAGTTGGAGGCAAGAAACTAACCAACCTCTTTCGAGACGGCCCTCCGCATTTCTATTCCCAGCACCTGGAGCAGCAAGAACGGCGAAGTGACATGCTTCTTCCGTCAGAGGTGAGTTCCCCACCATGTGAAGAGAAAATCATTGACGTGTCTGCTACGAATTGCTGCACAAATGTAGTGTTTGCCTCACGAATTTGTAACGCCTTTAATGTCATCCCTGGCCAATCTAACGCCGTAGTAATGCGTTAGCTTACCTCACGCGTACTCCAGCTTAATCAGCCCGGAACGCGAAAAGCGTAGCGCCTCATAACTGCATAAACAAGTACGCAGTTCATCAACGTGTCACATGTCTTTCTAAAATAGTGTACATGGGTATTAATTGGGAGTGAATTATCGATAGCAACGCTTGAAAAAAAAATACAAGAACAACGCTTGCCAGGATGCGTTAGCTGTATATTTGTATATAGCAGTAAAGTTTGGTTTAAAAATAGGCCGCGCATCTGCTCGCGTCGTCCCAAATGTCGTTAAAATCTCGTCAAACGACAGTGTAAATGAAATCCAAAAGGACATGAAGGAGGTGAAGCTGGAAATCAGGAGGCTTGTCGATAAAAACCTTGATCTCGAAAAGGAAAACAAGAACGTTCGTGACCGGTTAGACGAACTTGAACAACACCACAGGCTAAACAATCTTGAAATAAAAGGACTGCTTGTAGATTGCGACGAAGTAGAAATCGTGAAAGAGATTGGCAAAAAGTTAGGGGAGGAAATTGTCGATACTAACATCGACATCTGCCACAGGGTTGACATACCACACTCGAAAGACACAAATGTAATTGTTCGTTTCACGCGTAGAAGCAAGCGCAGCGCGGTACCTGCCAAGGCAAGAAAAATGCGCCTAACTACCGAAGCCCTTGGCTTTGAAGGAGCGAGTAAGCCGGTGTTCCTGAATGAACACCTGACCCAGAAGAATAAGCGATTGCTCGGGGCGGCTATCGCAAAAAAGAAATCAGTTGCCTGGAAGTATGTCTGGACCAGAAATGGAAACGTTTTGGCACGCCGAGGCCAGTCGACGCCCATTCTGCGCATTTCCACGATGTCCGATGTCGAACTCATGAATGCGCAATCGCCTGCAGCATCTTTATCAGAATGATAGCGCCGAACACGTCAACCTCTCATGCATTCAGTTAAACTGTTCGCCTTGAAACTTTATTATTTTTTCTCGCAGTTTGCAGCGAGTTCATGAGTAGTACCAGGTTTGATTTCGATAGCTTCAATAAATTAATAGCTAACAATGAAGGGTCACGCAAGTCTGCGTCGTTATTTCACTTAAATGCTAGAAGCCTCCGTAACAAAGGTGAACAACTTGATGTTTCTTTCGAGCAACTATCTCTAAAATTTGATTTTTTGTGCTTTACGGAAACCTGGTGCGCAGATGCCAGCGATGTGTATTTGTTTTGATGGTTATTCTCATGTCGGGTTGTTTAGAGTTGAAAAGCGAGGTGGTGGTGTTTCAGTTTACGCCAAAGCTGGGTTAAAATGTCACCTAATAGATGAGTATTCTCCCATCACTAGTGATTTTGAAGTGATCACGATACGCTGCTTTAGCGTTTGTATAGTGCTCATGTACAAACTCGTGACGTGTTTGAATGTTGTTTATTTACATAATAACCACGGGATTTCAATTGCGCGTGGTCCTCTGCTGGCTGCTCGGTTGCGTTTCGCACACTTTAAAATTGATTTTGAATATTTTCTAGGCTGTATTCGCTGCTGATATTTTGCAGATGATGTATATGTGTTGCCACCATACTATCTTCGAAGTTATCTCGCCTTCAAAATTTTGTGTCAGTGCCCCTTTAAGTCGATGTGGGCACTCCAAATAGAACAGCCCGGGCGAAAGCCACTTTGAGTTGGGCTGAGGATATTATGTCGGCACAAAACTGTGTTATGCGCTGACGCAAAATCCGCTAAATTAGTTTTAATGCATTCGGTATCAGAGATATATGCCTCATGTTATCAACCGCGAGGCCATGATGTCCCTTCTTAGGCATAAGATGTATTCTGGCTACACGACACACATCGGGTATTCATACGATCTTGAGGGAATATTTGATCTTATTCATCAAATCATTTTGGCGCCCGATCGAATAGTAGTTTTAACTCTTCACTCGTAATGCCACCCGGAGAAGGCACCGAGGCGGGCATTTTCGTCATAGCACCAAAAACGTGCGCGAGGGTAACTTCCACAAAGTCGCCAGGCACGGAGGTGCCGTCTTTTTTCTGTTACCCTTCCCGGCTACCTTTCTCTGCGGAAGAATCGTCAACAAAGCTAGGGTCAACGTAGCTCTCACACCCCACATCACTAGAAAATGGATTCACCCCCTCCTTACTTTCCCCATTGCCGGATGACCGTATTCGCCACATTTGATTACGTAATCTGGAGCTGCTGAGGACTACCATCACCAATGCTGTGCCTCTCGGTACGTCACAAGATGACTCTCCATTTGAAGACCCCAATTTTCTTAAAGCCCTTTGGCTGTTCGGCGTAGAGAGTGGTCTGTCAAGAGTAGTGTAGACTGGGGTCTACTCCGGTCGTAAAAAGTTTCTAATAATAGACCTTCACCTCAGCCTGACCTCCGCAGTCTGAAGGGAACTCATGCGCGGTCTTCATGGACGCATCGTCTCTTTAACTGGCCTACTCCTCCTTTACCCTTTTTTCCTTACCCCTATTTTGGCCTCATGGCCTTCCCTCGATTAATAAAGGAATACAAAAACAACCATTCGGCTCCATGGGCGCACGTGAGCTTGCGCTTTCTGAGGAGTATCCGGTATTGTACAGGCGTGCACGTCGTGGTGGCAATGGTGCTAGACGATGTGGCTTACCCACTCAGGGCGATTGGCAAAACAGGGGCGCTCACCGAGAGAAACTATATGCTCAGTAATTAAAGAAATACATATCATGAATGCGTTTAAAATAGGAGCTTAGGGGGAAATATAAGCAGAAAAAAAAGAACAAACTGCCCGAACATGAGATGTAGCCCCATGGAGTGTTGGGCACATGCCACGTGAGAAGCTCCCGACTTTGAAGTCATCGTTTTCTGCGCGGCGGACCGTGGGCGGGCCAATCGCTACCGTGTCTCAACCCGCAAAATATTTCTTAGTAATAATATTTCCTTCTCTAAAACGCTTTGTATCCTTTTTTGACTAACTTACCACTGAGGACGTTTCTGCAGTACTTTGAACGACATTTATAGACTTCAAAATCGCTGAATACAAGCAATGCTCAAAGGGTGTTCGGCTGACCGACAAGCAAGAAGACTAAGAAGAAGAAGAAGACGAGGAAGCAGAAGCAGACGAAGAAGAAGAAGAAGAAGAAGAAGGAAATCCGGCTGGTCTGGGTCCCAGGGAACAGAGGAGTTGAACCTAACGAAACTACCGATTACCTGGCAGGAGTAGCACTGAATGGTCCTCTCGTTGATACTGTGCCCCCGATAGCCTATGTTGTTGGAACTAGGTTTTAAGTGCGATGCACTTCTTAAGCGACCCTGAACCTGCATCCACCGGCGATGTCCGCATAGCATACCCACGTGGGGGATTGGCCAGGAATCTCCTCGTCTTCCTTGGCAACGGGGGGAGATGAGGATTGGCCAGGAATCTCCTCGTCTTCCTTGGCAACGGGGGGAGATGGGCGCGCGCTGCCTGGCCGCTGACATGGCACATACCCACGTGGGGGATTGGCCAGGAATCGGGCGTGAGAAGGGCTAATGCACCCGCTTAAAGGAGTACTGACACGAAATTTCAAAGCTGAGATCCGCTCTAGCAATCAATTGGCGATGTACGCATAGCATACCCACGTGGGGGATTGGCCAGGAATCTCCTCGTCTTCCTTGGTAACGGGGGGAGATGGGCGCGCGCTGCCTGGCCGCTGACATGGCACATACCCACGTGGGGGATTGGCCAGGAATCGGGCGTGAGAAGGGCTAATGCACCCGCCTAAAGGAGTACTGACACGAAATTTCAAAGCTGAGATCCGCTCTAGCAATCACGTACAACGACAACACAAATAGGTGTCCGTGAATAAATGCATCTTTCTTTCTTTGTAGTTGTGTGTGTGTGTGTGATCTCTCTTTCGCGAACATTACCGAACCGCGCAAATTCAACTCGTGCATTCGCACTTCCACATTCTTCCCCTCGGGGAAATGCGGGGAATTTTTTGAAGGTACAGTTCACTGGACAGCTTCCCACCAGACAGCATCGCTGGCTGCCCAGACATTGAGCATCTCCGGTACTCTTGGAAGTGTGACTTTCAGCAGTCTCGGCTGTGCGAGGTCACACTCACTTGCTTTCGATGTCGAACACCTAATTTGAATTTTTATCTACACCGTGCACGCATAGCGCCATTGGCCATCTGCAGCTTCTGTCAAGAGGAGGAAACACTTGACCACTTCCTGTTGTCTTGCCGGCGGTTCTCTTCCCTCCCAAAATCGTTACCTGGAGGCTCCCCTCCGGCGCCTTGGTCTCGCCTTGTCAGTGCCTAATTTATATTTATTGTCATTTGGGGCAGTCGGGGTTGGTCGGTGCAACGGGGATGTTTTTTCGCGCTCTTCACTCATTTATTGCCTAAACAGGTCGCTTGCCTTGTTAATCAATAGCTTCAACCCATTTTTAATCTTTCTTTGAATTACCTGTTGGTACAGTAGTATTGAATTTCTTTTGGTTCCAAAATTGTTAGCATCACTGTACCCTATTTCCCTTCGTTTGAAACTAATTACTAAGCTTCTTCAGCAGTGAAATCACAATAAGACTTGGCCAATCCCCCAGAGTGGGTACGCGCCATTCTCGTTGCGGATCCAACCAACCAACCAACCAACCAACCAGAAGAAGAAGAAGCACTATTACCCCGCACCAAGACCATTTCTCAAGTTTCTTCTGCCACCACCACCGTCATTCCCAAGTTGGAGGCAAGAAACTCACCAACCTCTTTCAATACGGCCGTGCGCATTAATTGTATTCTTAGCACATGGAGCAGGGAGAACGGCAAAATGAAGGGCTTCTTGCAACAAAGGTGAGCTCACCACCGTGTGACGAGGAAATTATTGACGCCTGCGCCTATAAATCGTCTCCTAAACCAGGGGCGCGCTTCGCTCATTCGTAGCGCCCTCGTTTTCAACAATGCCCAATCGAACGTGATATTAGTGCGTTGTATGTCGTGGCAAATTCTCCACCTTAAGCTCATAACGCGAGCCAGTGTGACGCCGCATATATGCATTTTTACGTGCTTCATTGAAGAAGCTGTCACATGTGCCATTAAAATAGTGTTAATGCAGATACTTTCTAGCCTCGTAATCTAGTTGATTGATTGTAGGATTTAACGCGCCGAAACAACACCGGTAAAGAGGTGCGCCGTAGTAGAGGGCTCCGGATTAATTTTGACTACCTGTTGATCTTTACCGTGCGCCGAAATCTCGTACACACGGGTGTTTTTGCTTTTCGCCTCAGTCAGAAAAGGGGCCGCCGCAGCCGGAAAGCGAACCCGCGACCTCGTGCTCAGCTGCATAACGCCTTAGCCACTGAGCCACCGCGGCGGGTAGCGTCGTAATCAACAGGAGCGCTGAAAAATAACAAGAACTTACAAAAAGAGAGCGTGCCAGTACGCGCTAGCAGTGCATTGGTGTGCAAGAGTAAAGCTGGCATGAAAAATCGGCCGCGCATATGCTTGCGTCGCCTCAAATGCAGTCAAAAGATTGCAGCCCCCTGTAGCCCCTCTAAGGTAGCGACCTCTTTTGTCTCATTACCACCCTCTCACGCTCTTCCCCTCCTGTCTTGGTCCACCCGCCTGGGCGTTTGCGGAGTTCAATGTTCCCGCTTTGGCACTGCTGGCGCGCCAGGTATTGAGACTGTTGGGACTCACAGCTCGAGCCACAAAAGCGCGGCTCGGGTGCCACCCTTCGTGTATTTGTGGTTAAATGAATGTTTCCAACGCGTTTTTTTTTAATTGTACACGCAATTATCAAGCACACATCTACTGTTAATTAAAAGGACACGGCAGACTTCATTTAAGTATGGACGTTCGTCCGCAAACCAGCCTTATAATATCCTTGTAACAGTGATGAAAAAATGACGCAACTTTCCAGATTTATTAGATATAAAACTGTGATATGGGTGTCATTAAACACAGGAACAGAATTACATCTCTGTGGTTCAGTGGTTAAGGTCTTGGGCTGATGAGCGCGAGGTCGCGGGTTCGATTCCCGGCAGCGGCGCCGCTTTCCTGAAGGAGACGAAAAGCAAAAATGCCCGTGTGAACGAGATTTCGGCGCTCGTTACAGATCCCCAGGTGTTCAAAATGACCTCCACTACGGCGCGCCTTATCGCCTGCGTTGCATCGGCGCGTTAAACCCTACAATCAATCAATCCATACATATCTGTCGCTGAGGCTGAGGAAAATGAGATTTTTATCGTTGCCCACACAAATTTTAGATCACAGTCCAGTTCGAATTAAAAACGCCAGCAAAAGAAACCCGAACGACAACCAGGTTTGGCGATTGGAGACGCGCGTATTACATGGCAGAACCCGCAAGACAGCTTTAGAAATAGAATGGCAGCCTCCCTAGATGAGAAGCAAGTCAGCGACTGGAACTCTTTAAAAGTGAACGAGAAACCTTGTATTGATTAAGGTAAAAAAAATTACACAGACCGTAAGATATGCTAACCATTATCCTGAAATGCATACCAATAGTAGCACGAGGTAACCACCAAATCTTTGTAATGAAAACGTACCGCCAAGACTTGAAGCAAAGACACGCCAGGTTAAGGAGGCTCTTCTCCACCCCTCCAAACACGCAGAGCTAGACAATCTTCCAGTGCGAAATCCCTAGGTAGTAACTCAATAAACAGCTGAAAATGTAGACTAACTGGTCCAACCAAGCAAACTTCACACCAAGAGATATCGACAATATTTCCCACTTTTCAGAAACGATATCCAGTTCGACCAGGCCTTAATTATTTCTAATATATATTAACGACATTGCGAACAATATAACTTCTACTATACGACTTTTTGCCGATGACTGTATAATTTATAAGGCAGATCACTACCACCAATGACGTAGCTATTTCGTAAAGCGATTTAAATACCGTCGTGGATTGGTGCCTCGTGTGGAAAGTGGAAATCATAACAGAGAAAACGAAGGTAACATTTTCTTCGAAGCTAACTACTCCATTTAATAAATACACGCTATGCAGTTCGACAATTGAAGGAACCTATTCTTTTATGTATCTAGGTGTGATATTTACTCCTGATTTCAACCTGGCCATGCATATTGAACACAACAAAACAAGGAACTAAAAAAACTTGTCTTGCTAAAGCGCCATTTATATCTTGCGAGCCATGAAACTAGACTTCGCGCACACATTTCCCTGATCCGTGCAACCGTCGATGATACTTCAAATATTTGGAACCCTCACACAGCCATTCTGTCCGACTGTATCGAATCCATTCAAAATGAGGCTTCATTCTGCACTCGTACTCGCCATACCAAACTGTATCTGCATCAGAACAGATTCTCTATCTTCCAGACCTTAGCCCTCGTCGTAAATTCTTCCGTTTGGTCTTTTTTTCACTCTTTTTATCATGGTATTACATCTTCTTCGTGTGCTCATATTTTTCCAGCCCATTAGGTGATCAATCTTACTGACCACTAACGTAAAGTGTCGCCCATATTGGCAAAAACTCTCGAGTATCGAACTTCCCCTTTTGTGCTAACGGTAAACGGGTGGAACGAGCTACCCCACGAGACTGTAATGATAAATCAGCCGTCTGCGTTAGAATGGGCCATGCGCACATTTCATAATGCGTAAAATTTGTGTAAAATGTGTAAAATGTGTAAAATTTCAACTGATACTTCTTGTGAGCCCTGTATTATAACTTGTTTACCAGTGCGACTTTGAAGATCAACTGCCATGTGTGCTTGTCGGAATTGACATGTACTGCAAATGTGAAATGCGCCGTGTATTATCACCCCGTCGTTTCTTCTCTTTCTTCCAACATCTATCGTTTACCTAGTTGTGTCATATCGCTGTGTGTGGTGTTTTTACAGGTATTGACGTGTAACTTGTATGAATAGTACAAGTACTTAGGGTCCTCAAATAAATAAATAAATAAATAGACAAACCCAACGACATTACCGGTATCACTTCCAGCCCTCTCCTCGCAAGTCTGCCACAACTCCAGAAAAAGACTTTTTGCACTTAGTAGCCCCAATTACACTAAAAGAGGGAACAGGGTCAACGAAGAAACTGCCCAGAGATAAAGTTGCAGGAATATATGGACTGCCAGTTGAGTTCTGTGGTACATTCTGGGACCTTCTTGGTCGTTTTACAATATACTTGCAACTCACACACACCCAAGCTGTTTTAAACGAGGTAGAATTATTACCGAAAAATGCCAGGAATTGAACGAACCCACGAGTTGGCACCCCAGTACTCTGCTAGGGGTAGACTACAAACATCTTCCGTCATTGCTAAAAAAGCGCCCAAAACTCCGTTACTTGAAGTATTAACGTCATGGCAACGTGTGCTCCATGAAAGACAGAGACTGCCAAACCTTGAACATGTTAAATAGAGACATAAAAGAATACACGAAAAGCAGACAGGCTAAAGGTTGGGTTGTTTCCTTGGAAAAAGCACATGCGTTTGACAGAGTATAGTACAAATACATATTTGCAACATTAACAGCTTTTGGTTACCCGAAACAGTAAATAATTGTCTTGGCAATCCTTCACGGAGACATTAAGAGCGTCTTAGTCTTCCACAAACAAATAGTAACCCAGAGGTGTCCGGTAGGGTATCCATTCCCCCCACTACTGTTTGTCTCTGAAATAGAGTCGTTCTTGAAAAACGTCGAGGCCAACACGAAGACCTTAGGTCTACAGTTGCCAGTAAGCCAAACAGTCAAAGTAACGGTGTACGCAGACGATGCCACATTGTACCTAAGGGAAGAAGACAGCGTAGTGCATGTACCCAAATGTTTCGAACAGTTTTCTGAGCTAGCCGGCGCAAAATAGAACCGTGCAAAAAGTAAATCTAAGTCTAGGACCATCAAGGAAGCAAAACATATATTGTATTCCAGTAGCCACCCACGTACAAATCCTTGGCATTACCGACAAATCAATCGGAGGATTGCTTCAAACCTGGCATGAGGCACTTAAGCAACTCACAAAAATATTGAAGGAGCTTTAGCGAACGACTTCCCAAATCCAGTCAAGTGGTAACTGGCAATGAACGTGTTCACATAGAAAATATGGTATATTGCAGGAACGGTCGCCTTTCCTCGCCGCACAGTGCTGAAGATCATATCTCAAATACTATGCTTGTTATAGTCGGACAAGAGAGCCCTGGTAAAAAAACTGAGCTTGGCTAGACAGCTCCGAGAGTGGAACATTCCTTCAGTAGCTAACTCCTTTGTGTCTTATGCATTGAAGAGTGTTCTTATGGTCCATGGGATCCCGACAGGGCACCCAAGTACCCTCAGGACCCCACCTCAGTGCGTAGTTTTTGGGGCACAAGGCCGGCTATCTCTCCAGCAGGCTCCGAGTGGGCCCACAGCAACTCAGGCACCCATCAAGGTAATTGAAGCATACAGGAACTTGACCGCACCCAACTTACAAAAGCATACAGTGGAGATGTGGATGTATATTAGCCCACTAACTCGACAGGGTGAACTCAGAGAACCTCGACAAAAAAAACAAAAGAACTTCCCCTGGCGCACCCTAATCAACGCAAATGTACCGGTTGAAGCTAAACACATAACATGAACGTTTTGATGGTAACTCTTGCCGACTAGAGCTGTGCTAAAGAAATGTAGTCTAACATCAACAGACAAGAGCGTACATTTCAGGCAGACAGAATCAAATGTACATGCCCTGATCCAATGTCACTGAGAGTGGTTAAAACGTTCTGGGTCACAGCGGGTAGGGAGTACAGACAGCTCCGTGTACGGGACTTCCTGGAGGGAAGGTGGTGCCCGACAAGCCCATCCGCAGTGCTCATTGTAACGATAGATTTTTGTGCACTATGGATAAACAGGTATAAGGACGTCAAACAACACGTCCCCTTCGGAACCAGTGGAACATACTGATTCACATACACACGATGATAACAGGAAACCTGAACGTAGTCCTCTCTTTCTTGGGGGTCGAAGAGTTCTTCCAAAAATAGTCTTGCCCCTTTAGTGAGGTCCGAAATGGGCGAGTGCACATAAATTGCACACCAATACAAGGCGGATCGCGCTTTACAGGAAGATGAGTTGTTAAATAAATTAGTACTGGTAGTACATGGTTTTGGTGGTGAACGTGTCTGATAACAGCAGGTAATACCAGTGTCTTGAGTTTAGAGAGACTATAGGACTGACACCTGGGCACCCGAAGAAGACTTTTGTTACACATGCGCGCGAACATGACAAAATGGACCGACAGACAGAATATTTGCTGTTGGGTGATGCTAGTGTGTGAAGTGCGCTGGTGCCTGGGCTAGTGGAGACGTCCCTCCTCCTGTCCCCCAGTCACTGGCTGCCCTGCTGGTGCGAAGTCTTTGTGTTCACGGATGCACGCCACTTGTACTTGGTTTACAATCGCCAAGGCAGTTTTCTTCTTTCTGTGAGTGGTGTTCGAAATTCCCTTATCGAAATCCCTTTAGTTACGGTGTTCACGTGTATGTTTTACGGTCCGTATGTTATGAACTACCATGCCCGTATGCACCATCCTTAAGGCGTGTCTTACGAGCTATGTCGGGAAACATGCCATCGATGCCTATTTCAAGCTCTAAATTTCTTCAATTTCCTGGCACTTCAGCAGCCTGTTGCCAGAGTTAAAGGTTTTGGAGAAATAGGTTCGGGGACACACTATCGTAAATACGTAGGGAAGCTCTGACTTGCCCAATCAGTAATGTTCTTGAAGATATTACAGCTAAACACCCACAAAACACGTCTCAAATAACGAAACAATAAATAGAGGGGGTCGCATCGGTTAGCGGAGTTTACCCCATAATGACATTTTTACATTTCTAGGACAGCTTCTGTTTTGAATACCACATATACACCTAAACCAGTCTGCCTGGGTACCCTTGTGAGTGGCCTTATATGGGGGATTCTGCAGGGAAAATATCAGCGCTAGTTACGCTCCGCGCACTCGTTTAGAGGCACAGATCCCCACGCGACGAACGCGAAAGAAGCTCATGTAGAATGACGAATCTGCCGTGCACTTGGCGGCACCGCACAAGCGTTCCCACGAGGCACCCTTCTCTTTGCAGCATAGCCAATTTCCAAAATACAAATCGTTACGCCCAAAATCCAGTGCATGAAAGTCAACTTACTCAACGGACATCAACAAAAGCACATCAAGACCGTCACGAAAACACGCTTCCCATGGTTGCAATCGTAGCTGGGTCCCTTGCGTTCTGAAGCCGACGTTATCTGATTTCGCCTTCAGACAAGTTCGAAGCAATTGAATTTTTAGGTACGGAGTATCTCAGGACCGCACAATGTCCGTCCGCGTTCGTGAGCATAGCGTTTACAATCGCAAAAAAATCACACAGGTATCGGCTGGATTCGGGCCCGTGTCTGGTACGTGTCAGTCGTCTTACCCATTGGGCTACGACCGTGAGTTAGTACTCTACACTCAAACAGCTTACTTCCTCACCTGTAACGGTGCGGAGTACCTTAGGACCTCTCAATGTCTTCAGCGTCCATCCATACGCACACCACCATCAGAAGAAAATCAAGCGAAATTTGATTTGAGCCGTGAGTTGCAGTCTCATTTAGGGAATAATCAAGGTGCAACTCACGTCTCAAATTTTTGAAAATATGTGGTGAAACGATATCTACTGCAGCAACCGTGCGCACCGCCATGCTATTGGGCTGATTGTTTGGGGCCGTACGTGTGCCGCAAAAAGAGAAGGAAAGGAAGTTTTGCACCACTTCGGGATGGCACCGTGTTCAATATTTCTCTAATACACCCTAACAGAGCTAGCTGCAGCTCAACACACTTCCAATATTGCTGCTGACCGTTTTCTGCGTTTAGACTGATCATTATATTATTTTTATGGATGCGAAGTGGGTTATGTGCAAAGCATTACATGCAAGTTTGATGGGGCCTGAAAGAGAAGGAGACCAAATGACATTGGCGGTACTTTTTCAATCACGCCTGGTAAAACTGCTTTATCATGGACCGACATTTATAATTTCTTTTAGTGGAGAAAGCTTGTAAAGGTTAGGCTTCCAGAGTCAACAATTTACTCTGCGGCCTGTCTTCAGCATATTGAAAAATTTCTAAGAAAATGAGGAAAGTGCTTATCATCATATGAAACCGGTTACAGTGCTACTGGCAAATAGTCTTCCAGCAATGCAGTTGTGTTTTGTGGTGAAGCCGACCTTAGGCGGAGTAGCGCTAGCTTTGTCATTGTAAGATGGCTTTCTCAATATTGTGTGTAGCACAGTGAAATATCGCAGTCTAGTGAAGGAGTATGATTACTGCCGCACTGTATACGTCTCTCCGCCGTCGTTGCCTCGCCCCCGAGACGTGTGTACTCCTCGCCATCCACCGTGTCTCTCTCTCTCTCGCTCTCTCCTGTAACAGTGCGCAATGCAGGAAATTCTTCGGTGAACATTTGTACGGCTCACTACAGCCTGAGTTGTGACAGACGTAGCCGGGCTATAATATCACCATACTGTTATTAACAGCCAATAGTGTGTGTTCTCAGTCTGTGAGTTGAGAACAATGCCGGTGTACCATATTCAGTTCTGGAAAACCTCGAACGTAGCTAAACCCCAACGTAGCGGATTCATTCAAAGCGCAACCTTTCTGGAATCCCCTCTTTTACGGGCTGGCAGAGGTCAGATTTTCTTGTGCTCACGTGGTTTGGGTTTTCCAGACTGAAAAAGCTGTTTTAAGGCGCGGCAAATTATTCGTTTCCGTGCCGCAATTCTCTTGTTTCTGACCTCTGTCAGACACTAAAAACTAAACACAGGCTGTGAGCCATATCTTGGAAACTGGAGGTTCCATCAAAAGGTAAAAGTAATCTACCGAGCTCTTTCATTTAGAGTGGCAAGACTAAAATACATTAAAAATTTCATATTTTTGCAATACTTGCGATAAAATTGCATATGCGACAATATTCCACAACCTAGAAACACACAACCGAAATTTTTGACTTGGCACTGTGTTGTATGGGCAATTTAGCTATGCTTTTCGTTGGATTAGTTGAACCATTTGCCAAAAAAAAATGCGCGTCTCGGCAGAGTTCACCTCCGTGAAACTTGTTATGAATCCTTCTATTGACATCCTTTTTCTCTTGCAGAGTGCAGCGATTCAAACGAAAGGTGGAGGAGACAGCCGCGATCTTCGTACCAATCTACGCACTCGCCACGTGCCTATACTACGCTAATGAATTCAGTCTCACTACATACGGAAGTCGGGTGGACCTTAGCAAAGACTGGGCCCCGTACTACAGGCGCAACAGCGGACGTGTAGGAAGAACCGATCCGCCCAGAGTTCTCTTGTGGGACATCCCGTTTGGCAGATTTCCTGACGGTCTTTCGGAAATGTTTCAACACGGCTGGTGACTTGCCCTCAGCAGTGCGTCGTAAGCTACATCGCACCATGTTGATGTCAAGCGACGCAGTGGTCTTCCACGGTCCCGAAGTGAGATTCTACGATAGTCCCAAGTGGAGAGCCGTGCGCCAGAAATGGGTTTTTCTGGAGCCAAGAGCCCCCGCCCCCCGTGGGCCTCACTGAATGGAGTTTTCAACTGACGATGACTTACCGGTGAGTAGGTGATGCTTGTGAAAAAGGGCTCCCTCAGCATAGTGCACGTCTTCTCCGTAGAGTACATATTCAGATAAAATAAAGAACAGAGGTTCCCTCATCAATACTATACAAGAAATTCCTATTCTGGACAGCGATATTCTGTGTACTGTACAGAGAACAGAGCCCTGGAACAAAAATTAGAAGCCTTTCCACTCAATGTGAAAGCTGTCGGAAATGCAGAGCAGTGATTCGCCATAATGGCCTGTATACCGCCGTTATCCGCTTACTGCTACCACCCCATGCAATTCAAATTTCGCGCCTTCGCAGTGCTCGCGCGCCCCCTGCCGAAACTGGCGCCAGCGGGAGTTCTGTTCTCTTTGTGCTTTTCTCCCCGCACGTGCCGGCGTTTCACTGCCATCGTAAATTGGGCCCATCTCCCCGCGAGGGGACTCGAGTAAATGCGTGGCATAGGGGGGTGGGTGTATGGCGTTAACGTTTAGTGTTTGGGATTTGGTGGTAGTGAATGCGTTGTATCAGCAGCGTGTTGACGTAGTTTTGAATGAGTCAATGATATAAGGCGCGTTCGTAGCCTCCCATTCTGTGTCGGCTTTGTGGCGCAGTGGGTAGAGCACCATGTACATTGCGTTCCGCCCGCAGGGCCGAGGGATCCAAACCAGGCGCCGGATAGTATTTTTTTTTATATAGTGTAGGGGGAGGGGTGCCGACTACGACTATGGACGTCAACGCGGGTGACATCGTGAGTTACTGAAATGCTCTGCATTTAAAAAAAATTGGCGCAGTTTGCGCTAGTGGTGCCAAGTTGGAGAAACAGCGTAGCGTTGTACAGCACGAACAGCGTTAGGGATTCGTACAGGCGCACAGCCAACGCCTGCGTCGTTCTCGCATCATCTGGCGTTCCAAAGTTCGATCTGGGAAACGGGCATCTCGGCTTTAAGTTTCGCGTAGGCGCCAACCCCACCGGTAGGTCTAGCCTAGATGTCTGGCTATTCGCTGCCGGTTTGTTGGGGCGGCTCTGCCGCAATACTCGGGGTTGGTTCGTAGTCGTCTCGTATGTTCTCGGGCAGCGACACGGCGGTGTTCATGCTCCGCTTCTTCTTCCTCCGGAGTTACATACTCATAGAGTTCCTTATTAACTATACTAGAGAGGAAAGTGCACCTGGTAATCAATGTACTCGTGTGGGTTTATGGGAAGGCCCCCCTTTTGGCGTGGGCTTGGCATGATAATCGGATTCTTAAGCGGATTTTGGGATTTGCTTTCTTCACTATGCATTAACACATCTACGAGCTACGAGGAAGCAGAAATCCTCCCAGTTCTGTGGTAGCCGTGTTTGGTGAAAAGGCACTCAGTGCGTGATCGTACCCGGCATTGGTCTAGCCGCAGTCGAAGTACGTATGACTGAGCGCGATAATATGCCGCCGCGAACGTTGTAGCTGACGAAAAAAAGAAACAAAACGTACTTCGACGAAGACAAGGTAAGACAGATACGTGTGCCTGTATCTGTCCTATCTTTTCTTCGTCCCGCGACTGTTTAACGCCGCGTTTTCGTTTTTCTTCAAGTATGAACCAACTCGTTGAGCAAAAAGTTTTGTTAAACTGTAGCTCTTGGTCGGTGAACCGGTTCACTACGAAGACGACTTTTTCAGAGGCACGCTCAAAAAGCTTCCCAAACCCTTCAAGAACTTATTATCTGAAATAAAGGTAACATTAATAAAATAACGGCCTCTAATGAGTTTCCCCCAAAACATTGCCATTCTTGTTGACTACCAGCTTGGCCTGCAGAATTGTGGGCAGAACAGCCCCTGCGAAAATACTGCTTTTTAATTCCTTTTGTTTTAACAGCCTGTTTTATTTTACACTTTTATAATAACACATCATTCTTTGCGCTTGCTGTGGAACTGTGTTCGAGAGAGAGAGAAACAACATTTATTTGTCCAACATTGTTTTGAAGCGAAGGAGACCGAGCCTCTTCGCCCCCCTCAGACGGCGGCCAGAAGTCCTTGGGCTCCGGCGGCGTCTTCGGCCATTTGGACAGCCGGCATCTGTACGTCCGGGTCGAAGATGCGCAGAACGGTCTCCCACTGCTCCTCGGTCTGAGTTAATAACGAAGCACATAATGAATTCTGCTTCTGGGGACATTCCCAAATATTATGGCGTAGGTCCGCCCTGCCTGTGGATAGCTTACATTCGCTCGTGTAGAGCCCTGGGTAACAATGACCGTGCATGACCGGATTGGGGAATGCATTTGTTTGTAAGAGGCGCCAGGTTACAGACTAATTTGTTGAGGGTACAGTGAACGGGAGGATACTTAACCCGTTCCAATTTGTATTGATTAATTATGTCTCTGTACGAGACTATGCGGTCCCTCCCCATCCCAGCGCGTGAGAAGTGCTCAGATGTTTCATCGACGTTTCCTCGGCTCGGTTAGCCAAACGTCGACCCGCGTCGTGAGCGTTCTCGTCACCTGGAAGAGAAGAGTGTGCCGGCGTGCATACGATTTGGACCTTCCTCTCGGTCCTTTGAAGCCGACCACATTCTCCGTGCCTCCGGCGAGATCCGTGCCTTTGTAAAATTCCAAATTGCGGTTTTAGAGTCGCTGACAATAAATTTAGCTTTCGTGGAAGCCATCGCCATATAAATGGCCGCCTCTTCTGCCGCTTCCGGCGAACGGACGTCAGCATCGCGGCGCTATAGTTACGGAATTGCCGTTACGGTCAATAGCTTACACGGTCATGGCTTCGCGGGACGCGTATTCCGCGGGATCCACGTAGACCACGTTCGCGATGTTTTTGAACCTCTTTTGTATGGCGTTCGCTCTTCTCGTCTACTTTCCTGGTTGTGTTCGGGATGCATATTCCTCGGTATAGGGGGATGATGCCCTATGCCCGAGACGACCGCAGGTGTTGAAGGCTGCACTTTCTTCTTGTGCAAGAAGCATCGATATTCCGCACCGGGGTAGGGACACGTAGTGCGGAACTTTGGTACCTTCGAAGGACAATAATAACCGAGCTCAGTCTTGCCATTCGTCTCGCCTGGAGAATCGCGGGGGTGCTTCGAGCTGGACCAGGCTCTTGTCATGTCTTCTGCGTGTCATAGGTGGTGATGTTGCGAATCCGCCTTTCGATGTGTCGTCGGGTGGCGTCACATACGCCGTCGTAGCGTCGCTCTGGTTCCCGACTTGAATATGCTTTGATGCTACAATACTTCTTGGACACTTTCCATCGTTGGAGTACTCACGGACATGATCTGTCCGGGTGGAGGCGAAGACGTCGTCACTCGCCCTCTCCGTCGACACTGCGGCTGCACGTAAATGCACCGTCACGGAGCTGTGCGTAACTGACACGCGAGTGTTTCAAGCCGTCGCGCCGTCAAATAACTACCTTGCTATCTTCTCTTGGAAGCGGCGGGCTGACGCGGCCTGCGCACGCCCAGCTGGTTTTGGACTTGTAAGCCTGCTCTCGGCGGGCTCCATCCTGGTTTGGGGAGTCTCGATCAGCGAGCCTAACCTTGGGTCGGCTGCTTCGTTGCTGGTGGCTGGTAATCCAGCCCGCGTCGTTTTCGTGGTCTTCGGGTGAGATTGGCTCCCCTACACTTCCACGACTTTCCATAATGCCTCGCTGGGTGTCGATTAGGCGTGGGCTGAGACTGCACTCCGGGCTGGAAAAAGTCCCGGCGGTCTCGTGCCAGCGCGCCGCACTGTGTTCGAACTTTTCGGCCACTAAAGCGTTTCAATCGAATAAATGATGAAACTAAGGCGAGCGCATGATGTAATGGCGGTCCATGACTACACAGACGGCCTTGATGTGAGCGGCAGAGACGCTAGCGCCACATTCCTCTCGAGTGTATATTGTAAAAAAAATTCCCTCGCACTTCCCCGAGGGGGAGAGTGTGTAAGTGCGAATGCACGGTTCTTGATTGCGCGATTACGGTAGATATCGTGATCTTATGAGTAGTCGAGAGATTACACACACGCACACAACTACAAAGAAAGATATTTCACTCGTTATTGCTGGTACCGTTGCGCGGTCCGCCATCATCGTTATCGAGATGCAGGACCAGCGACCGCTCTCAACGACGGCGCGCGCTCGACTAATACCCTCCCGCGCCACGCGCGGCCGCTACACGAGCGCCCTCACGCGTCGGAATGCGAGCGCCCGCTACGCGAGCGAGAGCTCTCCCGCCGAAGTGGAGAGGAGGCGCCCAACACCCGCAGTCACTGAGCGGGAGAGGAGGAGAGAGTAGCGCCCGCCCGCCGTACGGCGAGGGCTACACGAGCGCCCTCACGCGTCGGAATGCGGAGCGCCCGCTACGCGAGCGAGAGCTCTCCCGCCCGAAGTGGAGAGGAGGCGCCCAACACCCGCAGTCACTGAGCGGAGAGAGGAGGAGGAGAGTAGAGCGCGCACATCTCCCCCCGTTGCTAGGGAAGACGAGGAGCGCGCGCACCCGCAGCTGTTGCTATGCGGACGACGGCGACGGACGATTCAGGCTCGCTTAAGAAGTGCATTCGCCTTAAAACTATGTTATATATTTCCTCGGCCGATCGATGTTTTGCGGGAGTCGAAATGGTGCGCTGAGCGCGGAGTGACGAGGCGCCGCGTGCCGTGTCGCCGCAGTGTCGTCATAGCTAGACTAGGCTTGGCTCCGCCCACGCACCTGCGCGAAGTTAGGTCAGCTTCGGCGAGGCCTTCGTGCCGAACAGCGTGCTCCAGAGGGGTTTTTTTTGCTAGTTTTGCACAAGCTTAAACAGCTCCGCTGTGAAAAAAGGAGAGAGCTATGAAAAATAAAACTTTACAATCTTGTTGGACCTTTATTGAATAAAACGATCTGTTTGTTGCAGCCCGCTGCGGTGGCTCAGTGGCCAAGGCGTTCGGCTGCTGAGCCCGAGGTGAGGGTTCGATCACGGCCGCATTGCCTGCTTTCTTGATGGAGACTAAAGCTCAACCGCCCGTGTGTAGGGGTTTCGGCACACGATAAAGATCCCCAGGTTGTCAAAATAACTGAGGAGCCCTCCAGTAGTGCGCCCCTCATAGCCCACGTGTAGCTAAAGGCCGCGTTAAACCCCACAATCTGTCGAACTCTTATCGTCGCGACACTTTACAGTGACGCGCTCCCTTCTTCACGGGATTCCAAAGGGTGGACATTTAGATGTGGTATGTCAATTTTAAACAGCTGAATAATGTTTGAAGGTATGCTGCGGGTGAAAACGGCACATACTTTAACGTTACGCTAGAAATAAGCTCCTCCGAACGAATCCTGTCTACAAATTTTCCGCCTCAGTATCACTAATATTTGCTTTTTTTTCGAAGGTCGGACTCGGACATCTGGAACCCATATGGTATTATTGCAGAACGGAAGACAAAGCGAAGCTACCAATATCAACAGACCTGGAAGATATGGCGACGCAAGTCAAGGATGGCCGCTTGGGCTGTTAGCCGTTGCGAAGCACGCAGCCGTAGGGAGACTATGTGAAACAGCTTCGGAAGTACGTCCGTGTCAACGTGTACGGCAAGTGCGGACAACTAAAGTGCCCTAGAGCAAATAGTGCCAGGTGTTACGAAATGTTTGAGGAGAAATACTTCTTCTACCTTTCCTTTGAGAACTCCATCTGCAGAGACTACGTCACCGAGAAATTCTTCAATGTCCTAGAATACGACATCGTTCCCGTGGTCCTCGGTGGAGCCAACTACACTGCCATTGCCCCTCCGGATTCGTTCATTGACGCGCTTAGCTTAGGTCTCCGAAACACCTTGCCGAATACTTAAAAGAGTAGCCGGTGACTTTCTCCGCTGTATGCGAAATATCTGCGCTGGAAAGAAACGCACACTCTGGCAAATTTTCCTAGATTCGATGCCCTCTGCCGTGTCTGCAAAAGCTGCACAGCCCATCTTTCCGACAACGACGGTAGTGGCGGACATTTTCACTGGTGGAACACAATGTCGCATTGTTGGTCTTAGAATTTTACCAACTGAAATAAAGTTTATGTATTGTCATCGGTCAAAGAAACTTCACAGCTCCATCATTATACTGTTTTCTTGAGGCTAGAACCCTCCCCATGTATATGCTCATCATAAACGGGTGTCAGAAGACTCATGCGGCAAAACTAACTATTCCTCTGTCAGAATTTTATGCGTATCAGTTGCGTGGTTGAGTAGGAGTACTTGCATTGAAATGGAAGGCTCCCATTCGAAGGAAAAAGGGAGATGAGGGTAGAGAGGCCCCGTGACTTAAATGCTGGTACCCTTCTTCAGTTATGGCACATGCTGGCTCAATCGCATTTTTTCAGCGTTTAATCTTGCTAGGACTACACGACAATTGGAGACCTAACGTAGGTACTAAACCAGTGCTGTGGGACCTAGTTTAGCGAATGCAGTGTCTAGAGTGCCGTCCGACGCCATTCGAATATTTAAGACTAGGCTCGTCGGCCAAAGCATCTGCCGTTGAAAGACGGTGGTTCGAGACCGGCTCTTGCCTCTGTTTTTTTCATCTCTAAATTGAACTATAATTTTAATCGCTTAAGTTACTGGTGTTATAAATAATTTTTCTGTGCGCGTTACGACATGTTATGTTTACGTTACGCTGCCTAGCTTTTTATCTCGAGGGATGTAGTGTCAGATGCTGAAATTTTGTTACAAAGCACCCGTGGACGCCGATATAGTGGAGTGTTTATAATACCGTCTGACGGCACTCTAGACGCGGCCTTTAGAGAAGCCGCTTTGGTGGATACAAAATATCACTGCTGAGAACGACGGACAAGCTTATATGTATCTAGACACTGCCGTCTCATTTTAGAATCCTCGCTGGGCTGCTAAATCCCGTGTAATAAATTTTCTAATATCCCAAACCGCTTTCCGGAATCACAAAAATTCGTGTACTAACACTGACCAAGTATGCATCGAAAACAAGCTGGTCACCAATGTCACGCTCATCTGCATCCTGGGCTTCCACAACCAAAAAAAAAACGCACGGGATCAATGACCACTCATCCCGTACGGCGCGTATCTCAACGGAGGTAAGCCATCAAAGAATCCGACACTTTTCTCATTCTTCAAATGCCACTTATCACTTCACAATGTATGGGTTGTTTCTTATTGCCAGGAACTGTGATCTGGTTTCAAATTGGCGCCCGCGTGCGGGGCCGAGCGCGTAGAAAAATAGCGGGAATCTCGGCGTGACGGCAGGCGGAGGAGACAGACGAAGACGAGAAAGAAGAAGGAAGATTCTCGGTCGCCATGTTAAAGCTTCTTATGCCCTGTACTTACTGTAAATACAGTTCGCTTTTCTTGCTTTCCGTTCACGTTTGAGATTCTTCAACATGGGTACGAGTTGGTTAGTGCTGCATGTTAAACCATCATTAAGCACAGAAAAAAGCAGACGGAGACCGTGAGTGACGAGGCCAGGCGCTGCATCGAATTGTATTTTATTACGAAGAAATACGTCTGTATAATAAAACACTACCGAAAACAGAAAGGTTTTGCTACACTGGAGCGTGACTGTCCAGCACACAAGAGCGCAGCCTGTCGTGCTGTAAACAAGACGGTCCGTGAATTTGTATAATTGCGCAGTGACATCGTAGCCTTTTTGCTTACCTTAGTGTTAGTTATATATAAAGAAGAGGCTCGTTAATTCTAACCGAGAGCATCCTTCTGTTCGAATAATGGAAGTTCGAACCAACGAAAGAAGAGTAGGAACAATGGCTATTGAAGCAGTTGGAAATGTCAACAAATTGATGCTGGAAGAAATAAAGTGACGGAAGCCTGCCTTTTCTCCTTCAAGGTGACAGCCAGCACTTTTTGCTCGAATTTATGTGGACGGGCTTTCCTCCGGAACTGAAGACGAGACGAGCGGCATTCAACAACCCTGTCATTACATCAATGCGGCCGGCGCCACTAGGTGCTGCTGCTGCTGTTCCTATGTTATAGGTGCATACCCAATCAAGGATCGGGCAAAACATCCGTGGTTATATGAAGAAAAAGAACTCTTACCTAATAACTATACTCCGGGAAAATATTTTAGAGAATTTGAAGGTTCTTTTTATGCCCTGGGGGAGGATGCGATAAAAGAACACATTAATGATAAAATACAAGAAGAGAGAAAGCTGCTGAAATGTATACTTTACAAGAAATTGAAGGAGTCGAAATGTTTTGTAAATCCATAAAAATTTTATTGCAGCACCGGAGAGCACAGCATACATCCCTGCGGCAGAAACCCGCGGTTGAACCTCCGAGATATAAAAGACCCGGCATTGATAAAGCAATCCCCAGACTACGAAACTGCAGCTGAAGGAGGTGACGTCTGAGGCTTCAAAATCGTCGACACGTAAAAACGGAGTGTAGGAAGACTCGTCTTCATGGCAGTTCTGCACAGCGATGTTTACACCAGATGAAACCTGTGTAGAAATTTATTCGAATGGGGTACACGACAACGAAGGCCCATAATAACCCTCTCTGGGTCATCGTAAAGGGCACCAGGAAGGTTTTCACGAGAAGTTTAGATAGCAGAAATCCTTCAAAGGCAATAAAATTTATGGTTGATGCCATTGAAGCTTCATCAATCTACGATACCTTGCAGTAGTTATTACGGCGTTTATAAGTGGCGCAAAAGCTGGTCTCCTGCATCGTTCAAAGTGTCCCCCGCATGTAGCGAATCCCAAAGAAGACGAACTTCATTAATACGGGGATTCAGAAGTGATCAAAAGGTCCGTAGGAGAGGAGTGCCTTCAAGGAGACAGGAAAACAAAATACAAGTTTATTTTATTCGAAAGATTTCTTGTTTTATAGTGCCCCCAGCGCTTGTCCGGATGCAAATGATGCTTTATTCAGGGAGAAATAATTCAATTTAGGTTAACATTTTGATTTTCCCGCTAAATCGTGCGTTTTCTTCGACTGCAATGACATCACAGGAACCGACCGCTCTGCAGCCGATTGCGGCGCGGCCGGACTCGGCTCTCTTGCTCCTGCGCGGAGGCTCGTTTACTGTTAGTCAACCTGGATGGCGCCACAATACCGTGGCAAGCCCTTTTCTGCCTTTGGTTTGTTTTTGTTCAGGGAGAAAATGCTCGCTTCGTGAAACGTAGTGCTCGCTCGACAAATATGGTCACGTACTTGCGTCAATCGGCCGGTGACAAACCCAAAGCCCCACAGTCCTGTGCAGCTAAACCAAGCATAGTGCGCGCAGTACCAGCAGCAGTACGCATCGGTATTTCTATGTTTACGTGTGATTTCGAAACTTAATTCCACGGTTTGTCCCACAATTATTGTTGCTTTAAAAAGAATGTGCCCTAAATTTAGGCGCAAATACCTCATTCGGCAAAGCTTATAAGCACTGCCCAATTTGCGTTTGCTTTCGCCGGCCTCCGCCAATCGCAGAGCTGGCTCGAATGCTGGCTCGAATCATAGGTTCTGTTGCAGGAAATGAGTGGGTCGCATGACCATTCCCTTTTTTTCGAATTATAGTTGCTTATTTGAGCCACGTTTACCTTAAAAAGTGATATCAGTATGATTCTAACGAGGCAATCTTTTGAATGAACCAAACTTGTGGTTTTCTCTTCATGGCTGCTTTCAGGGGAAGGAAGGGCTGCGTATACGAAGAGGGAATGTGAAGTTATGATTGGAGACGATATCGATTCGACCAACTTTCGTAGTGCCAAGACAATACCTAGAATTCATCACAGAATATGGGGAACCTATTCCATATTTTTTCGTCACGGTCAGAAGCATCTGTATATATTATAGTACCTTGCTGAATTGAGGCCAAATGATCTTGGAGTAGGCCTTGAGCAGTCGGCCGGCTAATAGTTTTGCGTTTTGGGGAAAGATATGTTCCGGAAGTTTAGCATTAGTGGATTACTCATGTCAAGGAATAGAATCACCCTATTTATCGCAACACATAATGAAGAGAGCAAGCTTTGTACTAGGTGTGTTTAGGGGACAATAGGATCCCGGCCACTGGTGCACAAGAAATCCAGCTGGCGCACCCACAAAGATAAACAGCTCCACCTTCCCTTAAAGCCATTGGCTCTCAATAAAGAGTGAGGGAAGACGGTTCTTAGGCATAGCAAACCGACAGCAAACCCCGGAGTAGAACACACCCTAACTATAAAGCAATGCGCCTTTCAAAACGTCCCGCCACGGGGTATTTTTGGATTGGTTTTACCCGACTTTAATCACGTCTTTCAAAACGTCCGCGGCGAGGGATTGTGGGATTGGTTTCACCCGATTTTCCACTTTCTTTCTCGCTCCGTTTCTTATTATGAAAGCAGTTTCGGAATTCCCCGGAGCTGCCCCAGGGCCATCCTTGACAGGGCAACAAATAAACGACCACTTGTCGCTTCGTCACCCAAGTCCCAGCGTCATCGCGAGCAGCAAAATGGCCGCCTCCACGTCCGCGCTCTGTGGCGGTCGTGTTGTAACTCTGCGTGCGCTCGGTGTGCGCCTTTTCCATCAGTTTTCGTCGCAACGCACTCGCACTTTTCTCTAACCACCCTTGAGCTTCGAGGTTCGGTTTGCCCTATTCACAGTTTGGCGTGGCACTGCCTGGGTTCGGTTGGCATGCAACAAGTTGCGCCGAGTGCGGACAGCTGTGTCGGTGTGTCTACAAGCGAGAGGCGACGTTTATGTGGGTGGCGGGTGTGTTTCCGCCTGTCTCCTGTGCTTAGAAGTTTGAAACAGCGCTTCGGTGATGACAGGCATTGCGCGGGCATCGAGCGGTGTTTCCCGGAGAAAATTCCTCCCTGGTAACGTGTGGTGTTCAGATTTTAATCCCGCTTGCCCGAAAGTGAAGGTCTGGTGCTTCAAAGCGGGAGCGGCGGGGCCGTGTGGCTTGTTTTTAAACTCTAAACTTTTCAAGACTGTTGATACCCGGCAATCTCTTGTAAGAGGGGATCTGACCTTGCACTCGGCAGCTCCGTGGAAGATTCGTTTTTGTCGGCTGTGCCTCGCAGGCCCGACTGTGTAAATAAGAGAGGAGAATGAGAAAGGAGAAAATGGGAAAAAATAGAGAATGTGTGGGTGTACTCGTGTTTCAGCTGTGTCAACTACGGCAAGAATCGAACCTCTTTGCGTTTACCTGTGGGCCTTTGCTGAAAGCCATTGCGGTGTAGAGTTGTGAAGGACCATCAGGACACCGTTGCCTTTTCTACTTGAAAGAAGTAGTAGATGACTCGCTTGGTAACCCACTCAACTCTGGCCTTGTATAAAGTTTTTTTGCTCATAAAAAAATCTCTGCATCGGTAAACTTTCATATTTGTTGTTAGACATCAGCTTTGGCGCCTGTAGGAAGGTGCCAAAGAATTATCAGTCTGCAAACTCCATCACGCCTTGAAGTGGTGTGAAAAGAAATAGGCCCACAACTCAGTCTTGATTATTGTCCTTTGTCGACAACGGCGGCCAGTCACTCAGGCGGGTTTGTTGTATAATCCGGCTTAATTGTCTGAAGTTTACACCACTATGTGATGTGTCAGCCTTTCAAATGAAGCAGAGTTGTATGTTTTTATTCTCCTTTTGAATTTTGTTAAACGTTGAAAGGTGCACATGCAAACGATGGTCGAGTTGAAGTAGTTTTAGAAGACATTGATGGTAGAAGTTCATGCATGGTAAACCGCTATCAGAGGTTCAGCCATGTCAGGTGACACCCGCCGCGGCGGTTTAGTGGCTAAGGCGTTGTGCTACTCGGCCCAAGGATGCGGCTTTGATCACCGCTGCCGTAGCTGCTTCTCTGATGGAGGCAAAAAGTGAAAACGCCTGTGCGTTGAAATTTCCCTGCATCTTAAAGATACCCAGCTGGTGAAAATTAATCCAGAGCCCTCCACTAGGGCATGCGTCATAGCCGGGTGTATCTTCAGTGCGTTGATCTGTAAAATTTGAGAAATGTTTGTTTTAGCTAAACAGGATTCAGCGCGTTCTTGTGTTGGCTTAGTTTAGTTCTAACACACTTGTGCCTTCAATAATAGTTACAAGAGAATTCCATGCGTTTTCCAGCCTTGGAGATAGACTGTTGTGTTTTTTTCAATGCTTGACGAGAACTAGCTTCGGCTGAAAATTGTTCAAACGACTGTTGGTTTCCTCTTTTATTTTTTGACCGAGTTTGAGGGTTAGCTCTGTGTTGGTCTGTCCAAAACGTGTACTGTACAATGGGATACGTGAATATTCAGAGAGTGTTGTGGACAACGAAATGCCACAAGCGCTACTGCGGTCAAAAAAGGTGTCGGAACTAACATGAAGTGCAAAGCCCATTACAGAACGAAGATAGCTTCAAGATGAAGATGGCAAGTGTGGATTCAGACTTTGCCGTGGAATTTCCAAAAGTGAGACGGCGGGTAGATGACAGTGCTGACAAGGAAAGTTAGAAAAAGGTTCAATGCTGTGTGTCAGTCTTCCGGGAGCAACTGGAGGAGATTCTTAACCACCTGGACGGTAGCACTGCAGAACATTAATCTTCTCCACTGGTGCTGTGAGTGTTATGTCAGAATCTTTGTGTCTGTATATCAATGTAGACATGCAAGTTGGAGCAGAAATGTATGCCACCGACTTATGTTACCAGCCTTGCTTGTCAACTGTGTCTTACTTGCCTGTAGTACTCATTGTGGTTTTGTTTAATATGAGCTTGCTTTTATTCAGTCTCGGATTGAGTCCTTAAAACAAAACAAAAAAGATAACCATTAGCTTGTTGTTTGTTAATTCTAAACTGCTTACATAGCCGCTGCTGCAAAAGGCTAATAAAAAGCGGATTTGAGTTCGTTGGGAATTCAACTCGGGTCCCCACAGTAAGAGCCGAGTACGTGCGCCTAGCGCGTATGCGAGCAGTACGCATGCGCGCCAGCCGTTGAGAACTCTTATTCTGGGGAAAGTGTGGCGAGAAATTTCGCCAAATTTGTCTGTCGAAGTTATTTGCGCCAATGAACGACGAACCGGAACCGAAGAAAAAACGCAAACACAGTGCAGCCGTAAACACGTCTGCTCGGCTTTGGAGCGGACTCGAGTGCCGAGACAAATTGTCTTCCCTTTCGAGGTCGCTGTGTTTGTGGAGGCAATCACTGACTCTGTTTGAGGCAGCAGTTCTCGGCAAAGGTCTGTGCAGGAACGTTATGCGGTGCCTGCAGGTCCGCTTTCCCGCGGAACACCGCAGTTTTGCGGGAAATCCCGAGACACGAAATACGCTAGTAGGTTATAGTACTTCCAAAATTTTTTTTGTTGTAGTATGTCATGCCGCCTGTGCCTTTATTAGCCCGAGATAACTGGTATTTTTTTTCCTGGTTTTTTTCTTTGTGAGTATGTCATGCTAAAGGGTTAATTTATTTGGTATGCTTAGCTCTATTTACGTTAGTCTTCCCATGTGGAAGAATTTGCTGATAGTGTTTACACCTACCTTAAGGGAGTTAATCTATTTGGTATGCTTAGCTCTATTTACGTTAGTCTTCCCATGTGTCTATGAAAGAGGGAAAAAATCTTTCATTTATTCATGCAGTAAACTGTTCTTTTATTCACTGGTGCTGAATCATTGGGACAGATAGCTCGCTCCTCTGAGCACGTAATGGTTGGTCGACGCACATATGTCAGTCTCCGTCACTCGGGCTGCATTCACAAGAAATAATGTGAAGTTGCAATTGACTCTAAAAATACGCCGTGCGCCTTTTTTTTATCACTTCGTAATTTTTTTGTACAATTCCAAATGACTTGCAGTGTGCTCTGACATGTCTGCTAGAAGTGGTTTGATGCATAGGGTGCCGCTTTGAGTGCATTTAAAAGCGGACTTACTGCGTATTTTTTTTTGTTCCAGCCTTAGGACTTCAAGAATGAAAACAGTGGCCTTCTGTGCGAGATTTCTACGAGGCTCTTTTGTTTTTTGCCTTGTCCCAGTGGTTTCTTATCATTTAGGATTCGCCATAATTTCATTTTTCATGGCCTTCTGAGGAATGAACAAGTGTAATGTTGAAGGGGACACAGACAAACTTAACAAGGTGTACGCTGGAAGCATGGGTAATTAAAAAGAGCCCACACGTTGTGTAAAAACTTGGTGTAGCCTGGTGCGCTTTTTTAAAAAAAATGTCTGTGTTATATTGACACCAGCCCACCTTCTTGGAAGCGTCAGTTCGGTACGCAGAGTGTCGTCTTACTAGTGATGACTGTCTGAATATTGCTGCTGCTCTGATTGTGGTTTTTCCTCTTTTTGCTTTTCAAGTTTTGGAAATTTGGGAAGAAAGTGTTCTGCAAGTTCCTGGCTTCCGCTAAACCACGTATTCATTTTGTAACGAGAAAATGGTTTCATTTTGTAACGAGAAAATGGTTCACTATACTGCGGCATGTTTGTGCTCGGTTGGAAATTGTTACTGAGGTTTTCTCAGTTGTGATGGCTTTTGAGAAGAATTTGTAGTTACAACCGGCTTTGCAAATACAAAATTTTGAATGCTACACCACTAAAGAGAGAATGAAACAAATTTTGTACTCTCTGTTTACACCTGCATTGTATAATCCAAGCTGCGCAGTTCTTTATGTTTCACTGTTTCGTGAAAGTAGAGATGCTCAGTTCAGCTATACAACTGCACGCACCCTTTGTGGCCACCTTACGAAAAATTGTTAGTTTCTGCCCAGTTTATGATTAGTGTATTTTCGTGTTCACGTGGGGCTCCATAGGTTAAACATGCCTGCAGTTCATTACATACTGCCTAGTAGACTTGAGGCTGTGCCATCGCATTTGCCGTCACAAAATCGGCTAGGACTTGAATGCACTTTTTGTGCAAAAAAAAGAAAAAGAGAAATGCAGGAGTGTCACTGTGTGCAAATCGACGAACGAAAGTGAGAACGTGTCCTGCTTGTCCTGGACACCAAGTTGATAGAATAATCCTGAGAGATTCATAAGTCAACTTCGGTGTTGTTTTGTGATGTCCCATCACTTCCGGCGGTTCTGTTTTCACCCTACTTATTCAGGTCTCGTTGCCTCTTTCCGGCAGTTAGCGACGCATTCAGAAGCGCCTAGAAAAATCACTGCTCCCACTTCTGCCAAGAAAAATATGAATAGGGTGTGGAGTTGTCGGTCCACACAGTGTGTGGTACAAGCATTTATAATTAGAGTTTTGCCAAAACAAGCTACAGAAGGGGCTCTTGTATTAAGTATTCTTAAAGCTGGAGTAGTACTTCAAGGCATGTTATCAATAAACAACTGAAATTTACAGCAAGTACAGGTTCTCAAGTTTACTAGAAAACTGAAGCCTACACTATTAAGCTTTATGAATCTATACCGAGTATGTTTAGGATATTTACATTAAATTGCTGAAGACAAAACGTCCTGCTATGCATGCTAAAGAACAAAGAGTTAGCTTGAAAAAGTGAAGCATTGAACACTTAAGCCGGCTGCTGAAAACAAATATACTGAATAAAATAGATTACATGTTGCTAAGTATGGCATGCAAAACAGATGAGACAGTGTCGCGAAGCTTGATAATTGTTTATTTAACGCTTTATAATCTCCAATGTAAGTACAACCAGAGTCCCTGGTACAAGCTTTCCTGTGCCCATCACGCTTCATGCCAGGAACATCTTGGCTCAAACTTTTCCCCAACTCCTCTATCAGCACCTGCGAAACCAAAAGCAACAATTACTGGTTTCTTTTTGGAGCCACCCGACATAAGAAGTCAAATACATATAAATTCCAACTTCGTGGTTTATTTTGTCCTATACACGGCGACATTATAGGACACACAAAAAACCCGCCGCGGTGGCTCAGTGGCTAAGGCGTTGCGCTGCTGAGCACGAGGTCGCGGTTTCGATTCCCGGCCGCGGCGGCCGCTTTTCTGATGGAGGCGAAAAGCAAAAACGCCTGTGTGTACGAGATTTCGCCGCGCGATAAAGATCCCCGGGTGGTCAAAATTAATCCGGAGCCCTCCACTACGGCGCGCCTCATCGCCTGCGTTGCGTCGGTGCGTTAAACGCCACAATCAATCAATCAAATCAGGACACACAAAAAGAATTTTAGCCTGCTTTTGATCTTTTTTGGTTCGCTCGAATCTACAGATAATGTAGTGGCATGCCAACAAATATTAACGACGTTGTAAGTAATTGTGACTGCACGTTTCAAAAAAATTTTTACGAGACATTGGGGATCCTTCACTCTTGTGGTTTTATGTCGGAACATGCTTCTGTCATCACTTCATGGCGAAATAAGTTTTTGACTCTTGAAAACCTGTACAAAGCCAAATCATAGCTGAAACTGGTAGGATTCACAGTGCTTCCCTAGGTTCCCTCGATCTCACTAACTGACAAGCTGCACTGTCCTGCGCACTAGGATAAGCAGTTTGCAGATAGGGTACTGCAGAACAAAGGCCAAGCCTAATTTAAAAAAAAAAAAAAAAAACGGCATACTTCGGTTGCATCGAGCAAAGATGTCATATGCACGCCGAATATCCTACAATATAAACATACGGTTTCACCTATGCGCTTTGACGGCGTCTATCAATTATGAGATGCGCGCGCCGTAGTGAAAGGCCGTGGTAGCACAGACCCCAACTCCAAAATAAAGCCCACGTACATTCGCTATATCATCAGAAGAGAATCTCAGCGCATTCCGTTCTCTGCAAGGCTGAGGTGCATCAAGAGGCCAACAGGGCGTGCACCTTCAGAAACTATGAGCACTACATGCAGACTCCAGTTACATTGACTGGTGTGTACTATACCAAGGTATTTAAAGAATCAGCCTGCAGAATGATATGATTGCGCTAAGAGACAGTGTGTACGGAAAAACTGGAACAAGGCGTAACGAGTGAGACAGATACTGTTTAACCAGGAGTGTAAAGCAATTCAATACGACTGCATTATTACGTGCAGTGTTTGTATGTCAAAAGCTGCCGTGAAAAACTTCATATCGTCGGCGTAGATGTATGTATGAACATCGAAAACCACAGAGACCATCCTTAAATGGACGCAAAAAGAGAACCGGCAAAAGGCGTACCCCTTTGGTACGCCGGTTGTCTGCAAACACCGAGAGAAACAAATATTGCCCCTGACGAAACTGAGCCGCCATGCCTTTAGGAATTGATAAAGCCGTGCTACAATGTACGTTGGGAAATTTAAGTTCTCTAACATTGACACTATACAGGATATTCTACGCTGCTTATGCTTTTACACTATCTCAGGTCACCAGAAGAGCCGCAACCTATTTATTCCGACGGGAACATTTATACTTATCTTAAGTCGATGTGGGCACTCCAAATAGAACCGCCCGTGCGAAAGCCACAATGAGTTGGGCTGAGGATATTATGTCGGCACAAAAATTGTGTAATGCGCTGACGCAAAATCCGCTAAATTAGTTTTAATGCATTTGCTATCAGAGGTATATGCCTCATGTTATCAACCGCGAGGCCATGATGACCCTTCTTAGGCATAGGATGTATTCTGGCTACACGACACACATCGGGTATTCATACGATCTTGAGAGAATAATTGTTCATATTCACCAAATCATTCGGCGCCCGATCGAATAGTAATTTTTTTTCTTCAGTAGTAATGCCACCGGGAGAAGACACCGAGGCGGGCATTTTCGTCATAGCACCAAAAACGTGCGCGAGGGTAGCTTCCACAAAGTCGCCAGGCACGGAGGTGCCGTCTTTCTTCTGTTACCCTTCCCGGCTGCCTTTCTCTGCGGAAGCATCCGTCAACAAAGCTAGGGCCAACGTAGCTCTCACCCCACATCACTACAAAATGGATTCACCCCCTCCTTACTTTCCCCATTGACGGATGGACGTATTCGCCACATTTGATCAACTAATCTGGAGCTGCTCGGGCCTACCATCACCAATGCTATGCCTCTCGATACGTCACAAGATGAATCTCCATTTGAAGATCCTAATTTTCTTAAAGCCCTTTGGCTGTTCGGCGTAGAGAGTGGTCTGTCAAGAGTAGTGTAGACTGGGGTTTACTCCATTCGTAAAAATTTTCTAATAATAGACCTTCACCTCAGCCTGACCTCCGCAGTCTGAAGGGAACTCATGCGCGGTCTTCATGGACGCATCATCTCTTTAACTGGGCTACTCCTCCCTTTCCCTTCTTTCCCTACCCCTATTTTGGCCTCATGGCCTTCCCTCGATTAATAAAGGAATACAAAAACAACAATTCGGCTCCGTGCGCGCACGTGAGCTTGCGTTTTCTGAGGAGTATCCGGTGTTGTACAGGCGTGCACGTCGTGGTGGCAATGGTGCCAGAAGATGTGGCTTACCCACTCAGGGCGATTGGCTAGAACAGGGGCGCTCACCGAGATAAACTATATACTCAGTAATTAAAGAAATAGATATCATGAATGCATTTAAAATTGGCGTTTAGGGGGAAATATAAGCAGAAAAAAAAGAACAAACTGCCCGAACATGAGATGTAGCCCCAGGAAGTGTTGGGCACACGCCACGTGAGAAGCTCCCGCCTTTGAAGTCATCGTCTTCTGCGCGGCGGACCGCGGGCGCGCCAATCGCTACCATGTCTCAACCCGCAAAATATTTCTTAGTACTAATATTTCCTTCTCTAAAACGCTTCGTATCCTTTTTTGACTAACTTACCACTTAGGACCTTTCTGCAGTAGTTTGAACGAAATTTGTAGATTTCAAAAGCTCTGAATACAATCAATGATCAAAGGGTGTTCGGCTGGTCGACAAGGAAGAAGACTAAGAAGAAGAAGAAGACGAGGAAGAGAAGAAGTAGAAGAAGAAGAAGAAGAAGAAGAAGAAGAAGAAGAAGAAGAAGCACTATTACCTGGCACCAAGACCATTCTCAAGTTTGGGAGGAAGAAAATAACCAACCTCTTTCTATACGGCCGTCCGCATTTGTATTCCCAGCACATGGAGCAGGGAGAACGGCAAAATGAAGAGCTTCTTACAACAAAGGTGAGCTCACCACCGTGTGACGAGGAAATCATTCACGTATCCGCGGACAAATCCTTCCACAAATGTGGGGTACGCCTCGCGCATTCGTTGCGCCTTCGGTTGCATCATTTCCCGATCTAACGTGATAGTAATGCGTTGTAATTCGTGGCGAGTTCTCCAGCTTTATAAGCTTTTAATGGGGTATGGCGTGACGCCGCATATTTGCATTATTACGTGCTTCATTGAAGAAGCTGTCACATGTGCCATTAAAATAGTGTTAATGCAGATACTTTCTAGCATCGTAATCTAGTTGATTGATTGTAGGGTTTAACGCGCCGAAACAACACTGGTGATGAGGCACGCCGTAGTGGAGGGCTACGGATTAATTTTGACCACCTGGGGATCTTTGCCGTGCGTTTAAATCTCGTACACACGGGTGTTTTTGCTTTTCGCCTCCGTCAGAAAAGCGGCTGCCGCGGCCGGGAATCCAACTCGCGACTCCCTGCTCAGCTGCATAACGCCTCAGCCACTGAGCCACCGTGGCGGGTAGCGTCGTAATCAACAGCAGCGCTGAAAACTAAAAAGAAAACTACAAAAACAGAGCGTGCCAGTACACGTTAGCAGTGCATTTGCGTGCAAGAGTAAAGCTGGCATAAAAAATCAGCCGCGAATATGCTTGCGTCGCCTCAAATACAGTCAAAAGATTGCAGCCCGCTGTAGCCCCTCTAAGGTAGTGACCTGTTTTGTCTCATCCACCCCCCTATCCCGCACTTCTCCTCCTGGCTTGGTCCACCAGCCTGGAGGTTTGCGGAGTTCAATATTCCCGCTTTGGCAGTGCTGGCGCGCCAGGTATTGAGACTGTTGGGACTCACAGCTCGAGCCACAAAAGCGTGGCTCGGGTGCCACCCTTCGTGTATTTGTGGTTAAATGAATGTTTCCAACGCGTTTTTTTTTAAAACCTACACGCAATTATCAAGCACACATCTATTTTAATTAAAAGGACACGGCAGACTTCATTTAAGTATTGACGTTCGACCGTTCGCAAACCAGATTTATAATATCTTTGTAACCGTGATGAAAAAATGACGCATCTTTCCAGATTTATTAGATATAAAACTCTGATGTGGGTGTCATTAAACACAGGAACAGAATTACATCTCTGTGGTTCAGTGGTTAAGGCGTTGGGCTGATGAGCGCGAGGTCTCGGGTTCGATTCCCGGCCACGCGGCCGCTTTTCTTATGGAGGGAAAAGCAAAAACGCCCGTGTGTACGAGAGTTCGGCGCACCTTAAAGATCCCCATGTGATGAAAATTAATCCGGAGTCCTCCACTACGGCGCGCCTCATCGCCTGCATTACATTGGTGCGTTAAACCCTGCAATCAATCAATCCATACATCTCTGTGGTTGAGGCTGAGGAAAATTAGAGTTTTTTTGTTGCCCACACAAATTTTAAATCACAGTCCAGTTGGAATTAAAAACGCCAGCAAAGGAAACCCAAACGATAACCAGGTTTGGTGATTGGAGACGCGCGTATTACATGGCAGAACGCGCTAGGCAGCTTAAGAAGTAGAATACCAGCCTCCCGAGATGAGAAGCAAGTCAGCGACTGGAACTCTTTAAAAGTTAACAAGAAACCTTGTATTGATTAAGGTAAAAAAATTGCACAGACCGTAAGATATGCTAATCAATATCCTGAAATGCATACCAATAGTAGCACGAGGTAATCCCCAAACCTTTGTAATGAAAACGTACCACCAAGACTTGAAGCAAAGACACGCCAGGTTAAGCAGGTTCTTCTCCGCCCCTCCAAACACGCAGAGCTAGACAATCTTCCAGTGCGAAATCCCTAGGTAGTAACTCAATAGGCAGCTGAAAATGTAGACTAAGAGGTCCAACCAAGCAAACTTCACACCAAGAGATATCGACAATATTTCCCACTTTTCAGAAACGACATCCAGGTCGACCAGGCCTTGATTATTTATAATATATATAATGACATTGCGAACAAAAATAACTTCTACTATACCGACTTTTTGCCGATGACTCTATAATTTATAAGGCGGATCACTACCACCAATGACGTAACTATTTTGCAAAGCGATTTAAATACCATCGTGGATTGGTGCCTCGTGTGGAAAGTGGAAATCAATACAGAGAAAACGAAGTTAACGACATTTTCTTCGAAGCTAACCACTCCATTTAATCAATACACGCTATGCAGTTCGACAATTGAAGGAACCTATTCTTTTAAGTATGTAGGTGTGATATTTACTCCTGATTTAAACTGGGCCATGCCTATTGAACACACAACAAACAAAGCACTAAAAAAATTTGGCTAAGCGCAGTTTATATCTTGCGAATGATGAAACTAGACTTCGCGCATACATTTCCCTCACCCGTGCAATCGTCGATTATACTTCAAATATTTGGAACCCTCACACAGCTATTCTGTCCGACTGTATCCAATACATTCAAAATGAGGCTTCATTCTGCACTCGTACTCGCCGTACCAAAGTGTATCTGCAATAAACAGATTCTCTATCTTCCAGACCCTATAGCCCTCGTTGTAACTTCTTCCGTTTGGCCTTTTTTTCACTCTTTTTACCATGGTGTTACATCTTTTTCGTGTGCTCATATTTTTCCAGCCCAATATGTGATCAATCGTACTGACCACGAACGTAAAGTGTCGCCCATATTCGCACGGACAATGGAGTATCGAACTTCCTATTTAGTGCTATTGGTAAACGGGTGGAACGAGCTACCCCGTGAGATTGTAACGATACATGACCCGTCTGCATTAGAATAGGCCATGCGCACATTTCTTAATGCGTAAAATTTCTGTAAATTGTGTAAAATGTGTAAAATTTCAACTGATACTTCTTGTGAGCCCTGTGTTATACCTTGTTTACCAGTGCGACTTTGAAGATCAACTGCCATGTGTGCTTCTCGGAATTGACATGTACTGCAAATGTGAAATGCGCCGTGTATTATCACCCCGTTGTTTCTTCTCTTTCTTCCAACATCTATCGTTTACCTAGTTGTGTCATATCGCTGCGCGTGGTGTTTTTACACGTATTGACGTGTAACTTGTATGAATAGTATCCCCGCTTCAGGGTACTCAAATGAATAAATAAAAAATAAATAAATAAATAGACAAACCCAACGACATTAACGGCATCACTTCCAGCCCTCTCCTCGCAAGTCTGCCACAACTGCCAGAACAAGACTTTTTGCACTTAGTAGCCCCAATTACACTAAAAGAGGGAACAGGGTCAACGAAGAAACTGGAGACGAAGAAACTCACGGAGGTAAAGTTGCAGGAATATATGGACTGCCAGTTGTGTTCTGTGGTACATTCTGGGACCTCCTTAGTCGTTTTACAATATACTTGCAACTCACACAGATCCAGCTGTTTTAAACGAGCTAGAATTAATACCGAAAAGTGCCAGGAATTGAACGAACCCACGATTTGGCACCCCAGTACTCTGCTAGGGGTAGACTACATACATCTTCCGTCATTGCTAAAAAAGCGCCCAAAACTCCGTTACTTGAAGTATTAACGTCATGGCAACGTGTGTTCCATGAAAGACAGAAACTGCCAAACCTGGAACATGTTAAATAGAGACATAAAAGAATACACGAAAAGCAGACAGACTAAAGGCTGGGTAGTTTCCTTAGAAAAAGCACATGCGTTTGATAGAGTATAGTACAAATACATATTTGCAACATTAACAGCTTTTGGTTACCCGTAACAGTATATTAATGTCTTGGTAATCCTTCAAGGAGACATGAAGAGCGACTTAGTCTTCCACAAACAGATAGTAACCCAGAGGTGTCCGGTAGGGCATCCATTTTCCCCACTACTCTTTGTCTCAGAAGTAGAGTCGTTCTTGAAAAACGTCGAGGCCAACACGAACACTTTAGGTCTACAGCTACCAGGAAGCCAAACAGTCAAAGTAACGGCGTACGCAGACGATACCACATTGTACCTAAGGGAAGAATACAGCGTAGTGCATGTACCCAAATGTTTCGAACAGTTTTCTGAGCTAGCCGCGCAAAATAGAACCGTGCAACGAGTAAATGTTTAGGCCCATCAAGAAAACAAAACATATATTGTATTCCAGTAGCCACCCACGTAGAAATCCTTGGCATTACCGACAAATCAAACGGAAGATTGCTTCAAACCTGGCATGAGGCGCTTAAGCAACTCCCAAAAATGTTGAAGGACCTTTAGCGAACGACTTCCCAAATCCAGTCAAGTGGTAACTGGCAGTGAACGTGTTCACATAGAAAAAAGGGTATATTGCAGGAACGGTCGCCTTTCCTCGCTGCATAGCGGTGAAGATCATATCTTAAATACTATGCTTGTTATAGACGGACAAGGCCGCCCTGTTAAAAAAGAAACTGAACTTGGCTAGACAGTTCGGAGAGTGGAACATTCCTTCCGTAGCTAACTCCTCTGTGTTTTATGCATTGAAGAGTGTTCTTATCGTCCCTGGGATCTAGACAGGGCACCCAAGTACCCTCAGGACCCCACCTCAATACGTAGTTTTTGGGGTAAAAGGCCGGCTATCTCTCCAGCAGGCTCCGAGTGGGCCCACAGCAACTCAGGCACCCATTAAGGTAATTGAAGCATACAGGAACTTGACCGCACCTAACTTACAGAAGGATACAGTGGAGGTGTGGATGTATATTAGCCCACTAACTCGACAGGGTGAACTCAGAGAACCTCGACAAAAAACAAAAGAACTTCCCCTGGCGCACCCTAATCAACGCAAATGTACCGGTTGAAGCCAAACACATAACATGAAAGTTTTGAGGGCAAGTCTTGCCGACTAGAGCTGTGCTAAAGAAATGGAGTGTAACATCAACAGACAAGAGCGTACATTTCAGGCAGAGATAATCAAATGGACATGCCCTGATCTAATGTCACTGAGAGTGGCTAAAACGTTCTGGGTCACAGTGGGCAGGGAGTACAGACAGCTCCGTGTCCGGGACTTCCTGGAGGGAAGGCGGTGCCCGACAAGCCCGTTAGCAGTGCTCATTGCAACGATAGATTTTTGTGCACTATGGATAAACAGGTATGAGGACGTCAAACAACACGTCCCCTTGAGAACCAGTAGAACCTACTGATTCACATACACACGATGATAACAGGAAACCTGAACGTAGACCTCTCCTTCTTGGGGGCCGAAGAGTTCTTCCAAAAATAGTCTTGCCCCTTGAGTGAGGTCCGAAATGGGCGAGTGCGCATAAATTGCACACCAATACACGGCAGATCGCCCTTTACAGGAAGATGAGTTGTTAAATAAATTAGTACGGTTAGTACGTGTTTTGGTGGTGCGACGTTTCTGATAACAGCAGGTAATACCCGTGTCTTGAGTTTGAGGCGACTAGCAGGACTGACACGTGGGCACCCGAAGAAGACTTTTGTACAGATGCGAGCAAACATGGCAAAATGACCGACAAACAGATTATGTGGTTTTGGGTGATGCTTGCGTGTGAAAGTGCGCTGGTGCCTGCGATAGTGGAGACGTCCCCCTGCTCTCCCGCAGGCACTGGCTGCCCTGCTGTTGCAAAGTCTTTGTGTTCACGGATGCACGCCACTTGTACTTGATTTACAACCGGCAAGGCAGTTTCTTCTTTCTGTGGGAGGTGTTTATCCTTCTGTTATTGAGCAAGTCATTGTGTTCACAAATATTACAGATGGGATATACATGTATGTGTACTTTGTGGAGCCTAGAACTACGCGCGTTCTGTATTAATGCATGTCACGAGGCAAAAATCGAAATTCCTTTAGTTACGGTGTTGCACGTGTATGTTTTGCGGTCGTATGTTATGAACCACCATGACCGTTTGCGCCATCCTTAAGGCGTGTCTTACGAGCTATGTCGGGAAACATACCATTCATCCCTATTTCAAGCTTTAAATTTCTTGAATTTCCTGGCACTTCAGCAGCCTGTTGCCAGAATTAGAGGATTTTGGAGAAATAGGTTCGGTGACACACTATCGTAAATGCGTGGGGCAGCTCTGACTTGCCCAATCAGTAATGTTCTTGAAGATGTTACAGCTAAACACCACAAAACACGTCTCAGATAACGAAACAATAAATAGAGGGGGTCGCATCGGTTTAGCGGAGTTTACCCCACAATGACATTTTTACATTTCTAGGACAGCTTCTGCTTTTAATGCCACATAGACGCCTAAAGCAGTCTGCCTGTGTACCTTTGTACCAGACCTTGTCTGGGGGATTCTGGTGGCAAACTCAGCGCTAATAACACTTTGCGCACTCTTTTAGAGGCACAGATCCCGAGGCAACGAACGCGAAAGAAGCTCATGTAGAATGACGAATCTGCCGTGCACCTGGCGGCACCGTAACAAGCGTCCCCACGAGTCACCCTTCTCTTTGCTGCATAGCCAAATTCCAAAATACCAATCGTTACGCCCAAAAGGCAGTGCATGAAAGTCCACTTACACAACGGATCTTAACAAAGGCACATCAAGAGCGTCACGAAAACGCGCTTCCCATGGTTGCAATCGTAGCTGGGTCCCTCGCGTTACGAAGCCGACGTTATCTGATTTCGCCTTCAGACACGCTCGAAGCAGTTTGAATTTTTAGGTGCGGAGTGTCTCAGGACCGCACAATGTCCGTCCGCGTTCGTGAGCATAGCATTTACAATCGCAAAAAATCACACAGGCATCGGCTGGATTCGGGCCGGTGTCTGGTACGTGTCAAGCCCGTTCTACATGGAGCGAATTTCGCCTGCGAATCCACTGGAACAAACATTCGCACTTGCGAAGTTCGCAATGCCTGGAATTGTCGTCTACATGGGGCCTCCGAACGCCGCGATTTTCGCATTTCAGATGCGCCTTGTTTGCAGACTGAATTAAGTTTGCCACCAGCAAAGGTTGTTGTGATTTTAAAGAGGGTGGTTTTATTTTAGTTTCTTGGCAAGTTGTTCCTGCCTGGTTTGCGGTAAATATAAGTTTATTTGCGGTTTTATATAAGGATCGCTAATTCTTTATCAATATACGCACACACAGCAGAGAAGACAAACGTTTTGGTGTGCCCGCGCTTTTGTCGCGCTCATACAAACAACGCCATCTGGTTTCCAAGCGTGCAAGTGGTGCTGAGCTGTGCTCCTATTGGCGGAAGGTCCGGCCCCTCTACGCCGCACACGCCGCACGAGCGGCGTTTCCTCGACCGCTTCAAATGTTTGGCACTTTGCCGCAGCAACGAAAAAAGGTGGTTTTGCCGCACGAGCGGCGCCGCATCAGTGAATTCGCAGCCTGTGTCTGGTAGAGCAGACAGAGTCAGTCGTCTTACCCATTGGGCTACGACCGTGACTTAGTACCCGAGAGTCAAACAGCTTACTTTTTCGCCTGTAACGGTGCGGAGTACCTTAGGACCTCCCAATGTCCATCCACGTCCATCCGAGCGCACACCGCCATCAAGTGAAAACCAAGCGAAATTTGATTTGAGCCGTGAGTTGCAGTTTCTTTTGGGGAATAATCAAGGTGCAACTCACGGCTCAAATCGAATGACGGTCGGGGCGCAAATCGGATGTCACTCGGGTCGCAACTTGGATGTCATTTCGAGTCCCCGTACTCCGCAGCATCGCCATCATCTACGGAGTGGAGATGCTGCCATTTTTTACCTTGATTTTTACTCAGGTTGGACGGGAGATAGCTTCGCCTCTTAACCATATTTCTCTAAAAAAAAGGATTTCGATTTTTTTATTTCGCGCATAAACGCACTTCCGTGCCTTTTAGGCTTACCAGGCGACGGATATTTTTGAAAATATGTGGTGAAACGACATCCACTGCAGCAACCGTGCGCACCGCCATGCTCCTGGGATGATTGTTTGAGGCCGTACGTGTCCCGCGAAAGAAAAGAAAAGAAAGTTTTGCACCGCTTAGAGATGGCACCGTGTTCAATATTTTTCTAATACAGCCTAACAGAGCTAGCTGCAGCTCAACACACTTCCAATATTGCTGCTGACCCTTTCCTACGTTTAGACTCATAATTATTTTATTTTTATAGATGCGAGGTGGGTGATGTGCAAAGCACTACATGCAAGTTTGATGGGGGCCTGAAAGAGAAGGAAACCAAATGACATTGGCGGTAATTTTTCAATCACGCGTGGTAAAACTGCTTTATCACGGACCCACATTTATAATTTTTTTTAGTGGAGAAAGCTTGTATGGTTAGGCTTCCAGAGTCAACAATTTACTCTGCGGCCGGTGTTCAGCGTATTGAAAAAATTTTTTTTAAAAATGAGAAAGGGCTTATGATCATATGAAACCGGTTACAGTGCTACTGGCAAATAGTCTTCCAGCAATGCATTTGTGTTTTCCGGTGAAGCCGACCTTAGGCGGACTAGCGCTAGCTTAGTCACTGTAAGATGGCTTTCTCAATATTGTGTGTTGCACAGTGAAATATCGCCGTCTAGTGAAGGAGTATGATTACTGCCGAACTGTATACTTCTCTCCGCCGTCGTTGCCTCGCCCCCGAGATGTGTGTACTCCTCGCCATCCGTCGCGTCTCTCTCTCTCTCTCGCTCTCTCCTGTAAGTGCGCAATGCAGATATTCTTCGGTGAACATTTGTACGGCTCACAACAGCCTGAGTTGTGACAGACGTAGCCGGGCTATAATATAACCATACTGTTATTAACGGCCAATAGTGCGTGTTCTCAGTCTGTGAGTTGAGAACAATTCCGGTGTACCATATTCAATTCGGGAAAACCTCGAACGTAGCTTAACCCCAACGTAGCGGATTCATTCAAAGCGCCACCTTTGCTGGGATCCCCTCTTTACGGGCTGGTAGAGGTCAGATTTTAAAGCAAAGCTTTTTACCTCTACCCTCCCAAGGGTTCTTTCGCGACCGTTGGTGTCACCAGAAAACTCCAGCGAACAATAAAAGAATCTACTGGCACTACCAGGAATCGAACCTGGAACTAATAGACTAACAAAGCGAGAGCCCGTCGTCTTACCGATTTAGCTACGAGCCCACGCGGAGACGGAGAAGACAGGTGGTGTACTCACCAAGCACATCTACGGTTTACCCCCTGCGTTCTCGCTGAATACCATGTGAAAGCGTCACGCGACCACTCACGCCCGTCTAGCGGCCCTGTGCGCACCTTGCTCATGTGCTAAGAGTTACAAAAATTAAAGGAAGCTCACACCAATGCATGGCATCTCACTTTTAGTACGCCAATGTGCTAAAGCCTGTGGCATCCAGTGTTTACGAAAAAAAATTACAGCTCCTTGTCGTCCACCCTCCCGCCAAATAAAGGAATACATTCAAATACTCCTTGATGGCCAGGCCATCACTCCAAGCCCCAGCATCAAGATCCTGGACCTACATCTCGAGGCTAACACCAAGAGTGACGTCTCCTTGCAGCACCTCAAAAACAGCATTAATCAAATCATACACATGATCAGGCGAGTTGCCACCAAGAAGCGAGGCCTTAAGGAATCCGGTTCCTTTCGATTAATTGAAGCTTTTGTCCTCTCGAGAGTCACGTCAATTAAATGTCTTCTTCTCGACAAGGAAGACTAAATAATGATTATAAAGGCGGTCGAGCAGACCATTGGTCTTCTCATGAGTGCGGCCACATAGAGGCTGCTTAGCACGGGGCTCCACAACACGGTGAAAGGGCTGATAGAAGGCCATCTTTCTAACCACAAGATCCGTCTCAGAACTGCGGTGGGTAACCGCATGCTTCACCAGATTGGCTGGGCAGCCCAGAATGTCACTCCGCTTGACGTACTACCAGACTCTTGGCGACTAAAACTGAAGATGCTCCCTTTGCTTAGAAATATGAACCCCTCATATCACGAAGGTCACCGAAAAGCACGGGCTCAAGCGCTAAACACCACCCCCGGTGGGGATCATGCAGGTATCTACACAGACGCCTCCAAACATCGAGGGCAGCAAGACGACATCATCGTGGCTACCTCCAGAACCAACGTCTTTGCGTTTACCTCGCTTAGGACCCAAGAAATGACGGAAGCAGAAGAGGAAGCCATCACCTTGGCTCTCACTCAACCAGGGGTTTGGAGGGTAGTCACCGATTCCAAGCAAGCCTACTGGAATTACCAGTCGGGTTGGGTGTCCTGACCTGCAATGCGCGTGCTAAAAAACCACTCCCCAAACGGTTTCATACAGCTCATCTGGACACCCCCTCACGCTTCAATGGAGGGCAACAAATATGCCCACCCAACAAGCCTGCGCTTTTACCTCCCGTCCTATGGAGCTCCACGAGGACAGTCACCCGCTTGTCACGTTCAGGGAGATATCCCAGCATTATCGCCTTCTGAGACAGACCATACTTTCGCCTTACCCTGACCTTTCCAAGGAACAACAAACTACCCTACGGCTCATACAATCAGGGCTCCTTCCCACAGCCTACGCGTCTTCACTTAATGTATCCGAATCGCTACGACGCTGAATGTAAATTTTGCTCAGAAGTAAGAACACTCCACCCCGTAATCGGGGTGTGCGAGTTTAGCCCTGAGCACCCTCCACTCTTTCTGGAAACTACCCAACAAGAGCAATGGGAGATGCTGCTGTCCAGGCCCTCTCTACCTACCCAGCTTCAGCGGGTGGACAGAACACAGTCCGCGCGGAATGAATATGGGCCCCACAGAAGAAGGAATCACTCCCCAGGGCTGCACTCTGGGCCGTTCAGAAATCTGAACAGAAGTGTTTCTTCCCCCCTCCTCCTCCTTCTCTGCCACAAATCTCGTCGCCTCCGTCCGCGGCGCAGAGACGGAGAAGTCAGATCGTTTAACACCGGGTTTGATCTTACTTTAATTTTATAAAAAAAAGTTTTCACTCTTGTGCTACACCAACACAACTCAACCAAACGCCGTTCATGCATAATGCATTGATTTAACCTTACCAAGAATATCTCTTTGAAGTAATAAATGGTGTCGTTAAGTGCATTTCACTTCTCTCTGGTATTACTATTTGTAGAGCGATGTGAGTGAATTTAAGTGGCGTCGCATGGGTAATCGTTATGGGAGCCGTTTACAGCTTTGCTTTCCAACCACATTCACGGGGTGGATTGGCGCGATTTTTTTTGTGTGCTCACGTGGTTTGGGTTTTCCAGGCTGAAAAACGGTTTTGAGGCGCGGCAAAAATATTCGTTCCGTGCCGCCATTCTCTTGTTTCTGAGCTCTGTTAGACACTGAAAACCAAACACAGGCCGTGAGCTATATCTGGGAAACTGGAGGTTCCATCAAAAGGTAAAAGTAGTCTACCGAACTATTTCATTTAGAGTGGCAGGACTAAAAATGCATTAAAAATTTCATATTTTTGCAATACTTGCGATAAAATTGCATATGCGACCATATTCCGCAACCTAGAAACACACAACAGAAATTTTTGACTTGGCAATGTGTTGTATGGGCAATTTAGCTACGCTTTTCGTTGCATGAGTTGAACCATTTGCCAAAAAAATGCGCGTCTCGGCAGAGTTCACCTCCGTGAAACTTGTTATTTAAGCACAATTTCTTGTTGTTTGCTCACATTCTACCTTGAGTGTGTTGCATCAATATAGCCACAACAAAAAAATACCGCGAATACGTTTTCTGCCACTTGCACTTTCGATGCCTAAGCTCTAGCGATCGAAAAGCATTAGTATCGTGGTAGATCTCCTCACAGTTCAAAACGTTTGTTTGTCTTGGTAAGCGGGTGCGAATGCCTGTTTTCCCCAGAACAATATCTGAACTAAGCTAGTTGCCAGAGATTTCCTCTTTATGCAACACAATTTATGACGGCTTGTTGAATAATTGTACCCGAAACTACGCTCTCGACTTATATGCATTTCTCTACTGTTTGTCAATGGGTCTACTTTTTGTATTTACAAATAAACAAATGAATAACTCGCTGTTGTGAAGGAGCAGTTCACATTGACCTTTGCGGGACACACTGCGCAGTGGTTCCTTGTAGTCACGCATTTAGATGTCAGCTGTGGCCACGGTGAAAGGGATCAGTTCTAAATTACATCAAACGTTCTGGGTTATTTCTACAGCTGAAGAATTTTCCGGTCAACGACCGCAGCTGCCGCAGCACATGCTCCTAGACTCCGCAGGTTGGGAAGGAATGAGTGTCGCCGCCCCGTGATTCAGCTGTGAACCTCGCATGCAGTTACTCAGTAGCGGCAGACATTGAAACTCAGCCGATCTTCTTTCTTATAGCGTCGCAGGTTGATTATAAGAATCCTTCTATTGACAATCCTTTTTCTCTTGCAGATGCAGCGATTCCAACGAAAGTGGAAGAAGACAGCCGCGATCTTCGTACCAATCTACGCACTCGCCACGTGCCTATACTACGCTAATGAATTCAGTCTCGCTACATACGGAAGTCGGGTGGACCTTAGCAAAGACTGGGCCCCGTACTACAGGCGCAACAGCGGACGTGTAGGAAGAACCGATCCGCCCAGAGTCCTCTTGTGGGACATCCCGTTTGGAAGATTTCCTGACGGTCTATCGGAAAATGTTTCAACACGGCTGGTGACTTGCCCTCAGCAGTGCATCGTAAGCTACGATCGCACCATGCTGATGTCAAGCGACGCAGTGGTCTTCCACGGTCCCGAAGTGAGATTCGACGATAGCCCCAAGTGGAGAGCCGCGCGCCAGAAATGGGTTTTCTGGAGCCAAGAGCCCCCGCCCCCCGTGGGCTCACTGAATGGAGTTTTCAACTGGACGATGACTTACCGGTGAGTAGGTGATGCTTGTGAAAAAGGGCTCCCTCAGCATGGTGCACGGCTTCTCCGTGAAGTACATATTCAGATAAAATAAAGAACAGAGGTTCCCTCATCAATACTATACAAGAAATTCCTATTCTGGACAGCGATATTCTGTGTACTGTAGAGATGAACAGAGCCCTGGAACAAAAAATTAGAAGCCGTTCCACTCAATGTGAAAGCTGTCGGAAATGCAGAGCAGTGATTCGCCATAATGGCCTGTATACCGCCGTTATCCGCTTACTGCTACCACCCCATGCAATTCATATTTCGCGCCTTCGCAGTGCTTGCGCGCCCCCTGCCTGAAACTGCGCTAGCGGGAGTTCTGTTCTCTTTGTGCTTTTCTCCCCGCACGTGCCGGCGTTGGACTGCCATCGTAAATTGGGCCCATCTCCCCGCGAGTGGGACTCGAGTAAATGCGTCGCATAGGGGGTGGGTGTATTGCGTTAACGTTTAGTGTTTGGGGAGTTGGTGGTAGTGAATGCGTTGTATCAGCAGCTTCTTGACGTAGTTTGAATGAGTCAAGGATATAAGGCGCGTTCGTAGCCTCCCATTCTGTGTCGGCTGGCGCAGTGGGTAGAGCACCATGTACATTGCGTTCCGCCCGCAGGGTCGAGGGATCGAAACCAGGCGCCGGATAGTATTTTTTTTATATAGTGTAGGGGGAGGGGTGCGGACTACGACTACGGACGTCAACGCGGGTAACATCGTGAGTTACTGAAATGCTCTGCATTTTGCATTGGCGCAGTTTGCGCTAGTGGTGCCAAGTTGGAGAAACAGCGTAGCGATGTACAGCACGAACAGCGTTAGGGATTCGTACAGGCGCACAGCCAACGCCTCGTCGTTCTCGGATCATCTGGCGTTCCAAAGTTCGATCTGGGAAACGGGCGGCATCTGACGTTCCAAAGTTCGATCTGGGAAACGGGCAGCTCGGCTTCAAGTTTCGCGTAGGCGCCAACTCCGCCGGCAGGTCTAGCCTACATGTTTGGCTATTCGCTGCCGGTTAGTTGGGGCGGCTCTGCCGCAATACTCGGGGTTGGTTCGTAGTCGTCTCGTATGTGCTCGGGCAGCGACACGGCGGTGTTCATGCTCCGCTTCTTCTTCCTCCGGAGTTACATACTCATAGAGTTCCTTATTAAATATACTAGAGAGGAAAGTGCACCTGGTAATCAATGTAATCGTGGGGGTTTATGGGAAGGCCCCCCTCTTGGCGTGGGCTTGACATGATAATTGGATTCTTAAGCGGATTTTGGGATTTGCTTTCTTCACTATGCATTAACACATCTACGAGCTACGAGGAAGCAGAAATCCTCCCTGTTCAGTGGTAGCCGTGTTTGGTGAAAAGGCTCGCAGTGCGTGATCGTACCCGGCATTGGTCTAGCCGCAGTCGAAGGACGTATGACTGAGCGCGAGAATATGCCGCCGCGAACGTTGTAGCTGACGAAAAAAAGAAACAAAACGTACTTCGACGAAGACAAGGTAAGACAGATACGTGTGCCTGTATCTGTCCTATCTTGTCTTCGTCCGCGACTGTTTAACGCCGCGTTTTCGTTTTTCTTCAAGTATGAACCAACTCGTTGAGCAACAAGTTTTGTTAAACTGTAGCTCATGGTCGGTGAATCGGTTCACTACGAAGACAAACTTTTTCAGAGGCACGCTCAGAAAGCTTTCCAAACCCTTCAAAAACTTATTATCTGAAATAATGGTAACATCAATCAAATTACCGCCTCTAATGAGTTTCCCCCAAAACATTGACATTCTTGTTGACTACCAGCTTGGCCTGCAGAATAGTAGGCAGAACCGCCCCAGCGAAAATGCTGCTTTTTAATTCCTTTTGTTTTTAACAGCCTGTTTTATTTTACACTTTTATAATAACACACCATTCTTTGCGCTTGTTGTGGCACTGTGTTCTAGAGAGAGGGAAACAACATTTATTTGCTCAACCTGGTTTTGAAGCGAAGGAGACGGAGCCTCTTCGCCCAACTCAGACGGCAGCCAGAAGTCCTTGGGCTCCGACGGCGTATTCGGCCATTTGGACAGCCCGGATCTGTACGTCCGGGTTGAAGATGCGCAGAACGTTCTCCCACTGCTCCTCCGTCTTAATTAATAACGAAGTACCTAACGGATTCTGCTTCTGGGGACATTCCCAAATAATGTGGCTTAGGTCCGCCCTGCCCGTACATAGCTTACATTCGCTCGTGTAGAGCCCCGGGTAACAATGACTGTGCATGACCGGATTGAAGAATGCATTTGTTTGTAAGAGGCGCCAGGTTACAGACTGTCATTTGTTGAGAGTACAGTGAGCGGGAGGATACTTAACCCGTTCCAATTTCGATTGATCAATTATGTCTCTGTACGAGACCATGCGGTCCCTCCCCATCCCAGCGCGCGAGAAGTGCTCAGATGTTTCCTCGACTTGATCGGCTCGGTTAGCCAAACGTCGACCCGCGTCGTGAGCGTTCTCGTCACCTGGAAGAGAAGAGTGTGCCGGCGTGCATACGATTTGGACCTTCCTCCGGTCTTTGAAGCCGACCACAATTCTCAGTGCCTCGGGCGAGATCCGTGCATTTGTAAAATTCCGAATTGCGGTTTTAGAGTCGCTGACAATAATTTAGCTTCCACGCGCGACGACGTCAGCATCGCGGCGCTATAGTTACGGAATTGCCGTTGCGGTCAATAGCTTACACGGTCATGGCTTCGCGGGCCGCGTAATCCGCGGGGTCCACGTAGACCACTTTCGCGGTGTTTTTGAACCTCTTTTTTATGGCGTTCGCTCTTTCTCCTCTACTTTCCTGGTTGTGTTCGGGATGCATATTCCACGGTATAGGGGGGATGATGCCCTATGCCCGAGACGACCGCAGGTGTTGAAGACTTCCACTTTCTTCTTGTGCAAGAAGCATCGATATTCCGCACCGGGGTAGGACACGTAGTGCGGAATTTTGGTACCTTCAAAGACGATAATTACCGAGCTCGTCTTGCCCATTCGTCTCGCCTGGAGAATCGCGTGGTGCTTCCAGTTTCCCAGGCTCTTTGTGATGTCTTCTTGCGTGTCATAGGTGGGAATGTTGCGAATCACGCCTTTCGATGTGTCGTCGGGTGGCGTCACATACGCCGTCGTAGCGTAGGTCTGGTTCCCGACTTGAATTGCTTTGATTCTACAATACTTCTTGGCATTTTCCATCGTTGGAGTACTCACGACCGTGATGTTCTGTCCGGGGTGGTGGCGAAAGAAGTCGTCACCCGCCCTCTCCGACGACACTGCGGCGGCACGTAACGCACCGTCACGGAGCTGTGCGTAACTGACACGCAACGTGTTCAAGGGTCGCGCGGTCGAATAACTACGTTGCTATCTTCTCTTGGAAGCGGCGGCTGACGCGGCCTGCGCATGCCCAGCTGGTTTTGGACCTTGTGCGCCTGCTCCCGGCGAGCGCCATCCTGGTTTCGGGAGTCTCGATCAGCGAGCCTAACCTTGGGTCGGCTGCTTCGTTGCTGGTGGCTGGTAATCCAGCCCGCGTCGTTTTCGTAGTCTTCGGGTGAGATTGGCTCACCCTACACTTCCACGACTTCCATAATGCCTCGCTGGGTGTCGATTAGGCGTGGGCTGAGACTGCACTCTGGGCTGGAAAAGTCCCCGGCAGCTCGTGCCAGAGCGCCGCACTGTGTTCGAACTTTCGGCCACTAAAGCGTTTCAATCGGAATAAATGATGACACTAAGGCGAGCGCATGATGTAATGGCGGTCCATGACTACACAGACGGCCTTGATGTGAGCCGCAGAGACGCTAGCGCCACATTCCAATCGAGTGTATATTGTAAAAAACTATGTTATATATTTCCTCGGCCGATCGATGTTTTGCGGGAGTCGAAATGGTGCGCTGAGCGCGGAGTGACGAGGCGCCGCGTGCCGTGTCGCCGCAGTGTCGTCATAGCTAGACTAGGCTTGGCTCCGCCCACGCACCTGCGCGAAGTCAGGTCAGCTTCGGCGAGGCCTTCGTGCCGAACAGCGTGCTCCAGAGGTTTTTTTTTTTTTTGCTAGTTTTGCTCAAGCTTAAACAGCTCCGCTGTGAAAAAAGGAGAGAGCTATAAAAAATAAAACTTTACAATCTTGTTGGACCTTTATTGAATAAAAGGATCTGTTTGTTGCAGCCCGCTGCGGTGGCTCAGTGGCCAAGGCGTTGGGCTGCTGAGCCCGAGGATGAGGGTTGGATCACGGCCGCATTGCCTGCTTTCTTGATGGAGACGAAAGCTCAACCGCCCGTGTGTAGGGGTTTCGGCACACGATAAAGATCCCCAGGTTGTCGAAATAACTGAGCAGCCCTCCAGTAGTGCGCCCCTCATAGACCACGCGGGGCTAGAGCACGTTAAACCCCTCAATCTGCCGAACTCTTATCGTCGCGACACTTTACGGTGACGCGCTCCCTTCTTCACGCGATTCCAAAAGGTGGAAATTTAGATGTGGATTGTCAATCTTAAACAGCTGAATAATGTTTGAAGGTAAGCTGTGGGTGAAAACGGCACATACTTTAACGTTACGCTAGAAATAAGCTCCTCCGAATGAATCCTGTCTACAAATTTTCCGCCTCAGTATCACTAATATTTGCTTTTTTTTTCGAAGGTCGGACTCGGACATCTGGAACCCATATGGTATTATTGCAGAACGCAAGACAAAGCAAAGCTACCAATATCAACAGACCTGGAAGATATGGCGACGCAAGTCAAGGATGGCCGCTTGGGCTGTTAGCCGTTGCGAAGCACGCAGCCGTAGGGAGGACTATGTGAAACAGCTGCGGAAGTACGTCCGTGTCAACGTGTACGGCAAGTGCGGACAACTAAAGTGCCCTAGAGCAAATAGTACCAGGTGTTACGAAATGTTCGAGGAGAAATACTTCTTCTATCTTTCCTTGAGAAACTCCATCTGCAGAGACTACGTCACCGAGAAATTCTTCAATGTCCTAGAATACGACATCGTTCCCGTGGTCCTCGGTGGAGGCCAACTACACTGCCATTGCCCCTCCGGATTCGTTCATTGACGCGCTTAGATTTAAGTCTCCGAAAACACCTTGCCGAATACTTAAAAAGAGTAAGCCGGTGGACTTCAGCTGTATGCGAAATATCTGCGCTGGAAAGAAACGCACACTCTGGCAAATTTCCTAGATTCGATGCCCTCTGCCGTGTCTGCAAAAGCTGCACAGCCCATCTTTCCGACAGACGACGGTAGTGGCGGACATGTTTCACTGTGGAACTACAATGTCGCATTGTTGGTCTTGGAATTTTACCAACTGAAATAAGTTTATGTATTGTCATCGGTCAAAGAAACTTCACAGCTCCATCATTATTCTGTTTTCTTCAGGCTAGAACCCTCCCCACATATATGCTCATCATAAACGTGTGTCAGAAGACTCATGCGGCAAAACTAACTATTCCTCTGTCAGAATTTGATGCGTATCAGCTGCGTGGTTGAGTAGGAGTACTTGCATTGAAATGGAAGGCTCCCATTTGAAGGAAAAAGGGAGATGAGGGTAGAGAGGCCCCGTGACTTAAATGCTGGTACCCTTCTTCAGTTATGGCACATGCTGGCTCAATCGCATTTTTTCAGCGCTTAATCTTGCTAGGACTACACGACAGTTGGAGACCCAACGTAGATACTAAACCAGTGCTGTGGGACCTACTTTCGCGAATGCAGTGTCTAGAGTGCCGTCCGACGCCATTCGAATATTTAAGACTAGACTAGCGTCGGCCAAAGCGTCTGCCGTTGAAAAGACGGTGGTTCGAGACAGGCTCTTGCCTCTGTTTTTTTTTCATCTTTAAATTGAACTATAATTTTAATCCCTTAATTTACTGGTGTTATAAATAATTTTTCTGTGCGCGTTACGACATGTTATGTTTACGTTAGGCTGCCTCGCTTTTAATCTCGAGGGATGTAGTGTCAGATGCTGAAATTTTGTTACAAAGCACCCGTGGACGCCGATATAGTGTAGTGTTTATAATACCGTCTCACGGCACTCTAGACGCGGCCTTTAGAGAAGCCGCTTTGGTGGATACAAAATATCACTGCTGAGAACGACGGACAAGCTTACATATATCTAGACACTGCCGTCTCATTTTAGAATCCTCGCTGGGCTGCTAAAGCCCGTGTAATAAATTTTTCTAATATCCCAAACCGCTTTCCGGAATCACAAAAGTTAGTGTACTAACACTGACCTTCAAGTATGCATCGAAAACAAGCTGGTCACCAATGTCACGCTCATCTCCATCCTGGGCTTCCACAATCCAAAAAAAAGAACCGCACGGGATCAATGACCACTCATCACGTACGGCGCGTATCTCAACGGAGGTAAGCCATCAAGAATCCGACCACTTTTCTCATTCTTCAAATGCCACTTATCACTTGACAATGTATGGGTTGTTTCTTATTGCCAGGAACTGTGATCTGGTTTGCAAATTGGCGCCCGCGTGCGGGGCCGAGCGCGTGGAAAAATAGCGGGAATCTCGGCGTGACGGCAGGCGGAGGAGACAGACGATGACGAGAAAGAAGAAGGAAGATTCTCGGTCGCCATGTTAAAGCTTCTTATGCCCTGTACTTACTGTAAATACAGTTCGCTTTTCTTGCTTTCCGTTCACGTTTGAGATTCTTCAACATGGGTACGAGTTGGTTAGTGCTGCATGTTAAACCATCATTAAGCACAGAAAAAAGCAGACGGAGACCGTGAGTGACGAGGCCAGGCGCTGCATCGAATTGTATTTTATTACGAAGAAATACGTCTGTATAATAAAACACTACCGAAAACAGAAAGGTACACTGCGTGACTGTCCAGCACACAAGAGCGCAGCCTGTCGTGCTGTAAACAAGACGGTCCGTGAATTTGTATAATTGCGCAGTGACATCGTAGCCTTTTTTGCTTACCTTAGTGTTAGCAGAGTCCTTCAATGCTTGGGAAGCAGTTGGAAATGTCAACAAATTGATGCTGGAAGGAATAAAGTGACGGAAGCCTGCCTTTTCTCCTTCAAGGTGACAGCCAGCACTTTTTGCTCGAATTTATGTGGACGGGCTTTCCTCCGGAACTGAAGACGAGACGAGCGGCATTCAACAACCCTGTCATTACATCAATGCGGCCGGCGCCACTAGGTGCTGCTGCTGTTCCTATGTTATAGGTGCATACCCAATCAGAGGATCGGGCAAAACATCCGTGGTTATATGAAGAAAAAGAACTCTTACCTAATAACTATACTCCGGGAAAATATTTTAGAGAATTTGAAGGTTCTTTTTATGCCCTGGGGGAGGATGCGATAAAAGAACACATTAATGATAAAATACAAGAAGAGAGAAAGCTGCTGAAATGTATACTTTACAAGAAATTGAAGGAGTCGAAATGTTTTGTAAATCCATAAAAATTTTATTGCAGCACCGGAGAGCACAGCATACATCCCTGCGGCAGAAACCCGCGGTTGAACCTCCGAGATATAAAAGACCCGGCATTGATAAAGCAATCCCCAGACTACGAAACTGCAGCTGAAGGAGGTGACGTCTGAGGCTTCAAAATCGTCGACACGTAAAAACGGAGTGTAGGAAGACTCGTCTTCATGGCAGTTCTGCACAGCGATGTTTACACCAGATGAAAACCTGTGTAGAAATTTATTCGAATGGGGTACACGACAACGAAGGCCCATAATAACCCTCTCTGGGTCATCGTAAAGGGCACCAGGAAGGTTTTCACGAGAAGTTTAGATAGCAGAAATCCTTCAAAGGCAATAAAATTTATGGTTGATGCCATTGAAGCTTCATCAATCTACGATACCTTGCAGTAGTTATTACGGCGTTTATAAGTGGCGCAAAAGCTGGTCTCCTGCATCGTTCAAAGTGTCCCCCGCATGTAGCGAATCCCAAAGAAGACGAACTTCATTAATACGGGGATTCAGAAGTGATCAAAAGGTCCGTAGGAGAGGAGTGCCTTCAAGGAGACAGGAAAACAAAATACAAGTTTATTTTATTCGAAAGATTTCTTGTTTTATAGTGCCCCCAGCGCTTGTCCGGATGCAAATGATGCTTTATTCAGGGAGAAATAATTCAATTTAGGTTAACATTTTGATTTTCCCGCTAAATCGTGCCTTTTCTTCGACTGCAATGACATCACAGGAACCGACCGCTCTGCAGCCGATTGCGGCGCGGCCGGACCGGCTCTCTTGCTCCTGCGCGGAGGCTCGTTTACTGTTAGTCAACCTGGATGGCGCCACAATACCGTGGCAAGCCCTTTTCTGCCTTTGGTTTGTTTTTGTTCAGGGAGAAAATGCTCGCTTCGGGAAACGTAGTGCTCGCTCGACAAATATGGTCACGTACTTGCGTCAATCGGCCGGTGACAAACCCAAAGCCCCACAGTCCTGTGCAGCTAATCCAAGCATAGTGCGCGCAGTACCAGCAGCAGTACGCATCGGTATTTCTATGTTTACGTGTGATTAACTTAATTCCACGGTTTGTCCCACAATTATTGTTGCTTTAAAAAGAATGTGCCCTAAATTTAGGCGCAAATACCTCATTCGGCAAAGCTTATAAGCACTGCCCAATTTGCGTTTGCTTTCGCCGGCCTCCGCCAATCGCAGAGCTGGCTCGAATGCTGGCTCGAATCATAGGTTCTGTTGCAGGAAATGAGTGGGTCGCATGACCATTCCCTTTTTTTCGAATTATAGTGCTTATTTGAGCCACGTTTACCTTAAAAAGTGATATCAGTATGATTCTAACGAGGCAATCTTTTGAATGAACCAAACTTGTGTTTTCTCTTCATGGCTGCTTTCAGGGGAAGGAAGGGCTGCGTATACGAAGAGGGAATGTGAAGTTATGATTGGAGACGATATCGATTCGACCAACTTTCGTAGTGCCAAGACAATACCTAGAATTCATCACAGAATATGGGGAACCTATTCCATATTTTTTCGTCACGGTCAGAAGCATCTGTATATATTATAGCACCTTGCTGAATTGAGGCCAAATGATCTTGGAGTAGGCCTTGAGCAGTCGGCCGGCTAATAGTTTTGCGTTTTGGGGAAAGATATGTTCCGGAAGTTTAGCATTAGTGGATTACTCATGTCAAGGAATAGAATCACCCTATTTATCGCAACACATAATGAAGAGAGCAAGCTTTGTACTAGTGTGTTTAGGGGACAATAGGATCCCGGCCACTGGTGCACAAGAAATCCAGCTGGCGCACCCACAAAGATAAACAGCTCCACCTTCCCTTAAAGCAATTGGCTCTCAATAAAGAGTGAGGGAAGACGGTTCTTAGGCATAGCAAACCGACAGCAAACCCGGAGTAGAACACACCCTAACTATAAAGCAATGCGTCTTTCAAAACGTCCGCCACGGGGTATTTTTGGATTGGTTTTACCCGACTTTAATCACGTCTTTCAAAACGTCCGCGGCGAGGGATTGTGGGATTGGTTTCACCCGATTTTCCACTTTCTTTCTCGCTCCGTTTCTTATTATGAAAGCAGTTTCGGAATTCCCCGGAGCTGCCCCAGGGCCATCCTTGACAGGGCAACAAATAAACGACCACTTGTCGCTTCGTCACCAAGTCCCAGCGTCATCGCGAGCAGCAAAATGGCCGCCTCCACGTCCGCGCTCTGTGGCGGTCGTGTTGTAACTCTGCGTGCGCTCGGTGTGCGCCTTTTCCATCAGTTTTCGTCGCAACGCACTCGCACTTTTCTCTAACCACCCTTGAGCTTCGAGGTTCGGTTTGCCCTATTCACAGTTTGGCGTGGCACTGCCTGATTCGGTTGGCATGCAACAAGGTGTGCCAAGTGCGGACAGCTGTGTCGGTGTGTCTACAAGCGAGAGGCGACGTTTATGTGGGTGGCGGGTGTGTTTCCGCCTGTCTCCTGTGCTTAGAAGTTTGAAACAGCGCTTCGGTGATGACAGGCATTACGCGGGCATCGAGCGGTGTTCCCGGAGAAAATTCCTCCCTGGTAACGTGTGGTGTTCAGATTTTAAATCCCGCTTGCCCGAAAGTGAAGGTCTGGTGCTTCAAAGCGGGAGCGGCGGGGCTGTGTGGCTTGTTTTTAAACTCTAAACTTTTCAAGACTGTTGATACCCGGCAGTCTCTTGTAAGAGGGGATCTGACCGAAATCTTTCGAATAACACGAAATCTTTCGAATAACACAAACTTGCATTTTCTCTTCATGGCTCCTTTAAACGTTGAAAAGGTGCACGTATGCAAACGATGGTCGAGTTGAAGTAGTTTTAGAAGACATTGATGGTAGAAGTTCATGCATGGTAAACCACTACAGAGGTTCAGCCATGTCAGGTGACACCCGCCGCGGCGGTTTAGTGGCTAAGGCGTTGTGCTACTCGGCCCAAGGATGCGGCTTTGATCACCGCTGCCGTAGCTGCTTCTCTGATGGAGGCAAAAAGTGAAAACGCCTGTGCGTTGAAATTTCCCTGCATCTTAAAGATACCCAGCTGGTGAAAATTAATCCAGAGCCCTCCACTAGGGCATGCGTCATAGCCGGGTGTATCTTCAGTGCGTTGATCTGTAAAATTTGAGAAATGTTTGTTTTAGCTAAACAGGATTCAGCGCGTTCTTGTGTTGGCTTAGTTTAGTTCTAACACACTTGTGCCTTCAATAATAGTTACAAGAGAATTCCATGCGTTTTCCAGCCTTGGAGATAGACTGTTGTGGTTTTTTTCAATGCTTGACGAGAACTAGCTTCGGCTGAAAATTGTTCAAACGACTGTTGGTTTCCTCTTTTATTTTTTGACCGAGTTTGAGGGTTAGCTCTGTGTTGGTCTGTCCAAAACGTGTACTGTACAATGGGATACGTGAATATTCAGAGAGTGTTGTGGACAACGAAATGCCACAAGCGCTACTGCGGTCAAAAAAGGTGTCGGAACTAACATGAAGTGCAAAGCCCATTACAGAACGAAGATAGCTTCAAGATGAAGATGGCAAGTGTGGATTCAGACTTTGCCGTGGAATTTCCAAAAGTGAGACGGCGGGTAGATGACAGTGCTGACAAGGAAAGTTAGAAAAAGGTTCAATGCTGTGTGTCAGTCTTCCGGGAGCAACTGGAGGAGATTCTTAACCACCTGGACGGTAGCACTGCAGAACATTAATCTTCTCCACTGGTGCTGTGAGTGTTATGTCAGAATCTTTTGTGTCTGTATATCAATGTAGACATGCAAGTTGGAGCAGAAATGTATGCCACCGACTTATGTTACCAGCCTTGCTTGTCAACTGTGTCTTACTTGCCTGTAGTACTCATTGTGGTTTTGTTTAATATGAGCTTGCTTTTATTCAGTCTCGGATTGAGTCCTTAAAACAAAACAAAAAAGATAACCATTAGCTTGTTGTTTGTTAATTCTAAACTGCTTACATAGCCGCTGCTGCAAAAGGCTAATAAAAAGCGGATTTGAGTTCGTTGGGAATTCAACTCGGGTCCCCACAGTAAGAGCCGAGTACGTGCGCCTAGCGCGTATGCGAGCAGTACGCATGCGCGCCAGCCGTTGAGAACTCTTATTCTGGGGAAAGTGTGGCGAGAAATTTCGCCAAATTTGTCTGTCGAAGTTATTTGCGCCAATGAACGACGAACCGGAACCGAAGAAATAAACGCAAACACAGTGCAGCCGTAAACACGTCTGCTCGGCTTTGGAGCGGACTCGAGTGCCGAGACAAATTGTCTTCCCTTTCGAGGTCGCTGTGTTTGTGGAGGCAATCACTGACTCTGTTTGAGGCAGCAGTTCTCGGCAAAGGTCTGTGCAGGAACGTTATGCGGTGCCTGCAGGTCCGCTTTCCCGCGGAACACCGCAGTTTTGCGGGAAATCCCGAGACACGAAATACGCTAGTAGGTTATAGTACTTCCAAAAAATTTTTTTTGTGTGCGAGTATGTCATGCCGCCGTGTGCCTTTCCCCTATATTATAGTGTGCCCCCATAATTAAAAACTGGTATTGGTTTTCTTCCTGGTGGTTTTTCTAGGAAGAATTTGCTGATAGTGTTTACACCTACCTTAAGGGAGTTAATTTATTTGGTATGCTTAGCTCTATTTACGTTAGTCTTCCCATGTGTCTATGAAAGAGGGAAAAAAATCTTTCATTTATTCATGCAGTAAACTGTTCTTTTATTCACTGGTGCTGAATCATTGGGACAGATAGCTCGCTCCTCTGAGCACGTAATGGTTGGTCGACGCACATATGTCAGTCTCCGTCACTCGGGCTGCATTCACAAGAAATAATGTGAAGTTGCAATTGACTCTAAAAATACGCCGTGCGCCTTTTTTTTATCACTTCGTAATTTTTTTGTACAATTCCAAATGACTTGCAGTGTGCTCTGACATGTCTGCTAGAAGTGGTTTGATGCATAGGGTGCCGCTTTGAGTGCATTTAAAAGCGGACTTACTGCGTATTTTTTTTGTTCCAGCCTTAGGACTTCAAGAATGAAAACAGTGGCCTTCTGTGCGAGATTTCTACGAGGCTCTTTTGTTTTTTGCCTTGTCCCAGTGGTTTCTTATCATTTAGGATTCGCCATAATTTCATTTTTCATGGCCTTCTGAGGAATGAACAAGTGTAATGTTGAAGGGGACACAGACAAACTTAACAAGGTGTACGCTGGAAGCATGGGTAATTAAAAAGAGCCCACACGTTGTGTAAAAACTTGGTGTAGCCTGGTGCGCTTTTTTAAAAAAAATGTCTGTGTTATATTGACACCAGCCCACCATTCTTGGAAGCGTCAGTTCGGTACGCAGAGTGTCGTCTTACTAGTGATGACTGTCTGAATATTGCTGCTGCTCTGATTGTGGTTTTTCCTCTTTTTGCTTTTCAAGTTTTGGAAATTTGGGAAGAAAGTGTTCTGCAAGTTCCTGGCTTCCGCTAAACCACGTATTCATTTTGTAACGAGAAAATGGTTTCATTTTGTAACGAGAAAATGGTTCACTATACTGCGGCATGTTTGTGCTCGGTTGGAAATTGTTACTGAGGTTTTCTCAGTTGTGATGGCTTTTGAGAAGAATTTGTAGTTACAACCGGCTTTGCAAATACAAAATTTTGAATGCTACACCACTAAAGAGAGAATGAAACAAATTTTGTACTCTCTGTTTACACCTGCATTGTATAATCCAAGCTGCGCAGTTCTTTATGTTTCACTGTTTCGTGAAAGTAGAGATGCTCAGTTCAGCTATACAACTGCACGCACCCTTTGTGGCCACCTTACGAAAAATTGTTAGTTTCCGCCCAGTTTATGATTAGTGTATTTTCGTGTTCACGTGGGGCTCCATAGGTTAAACATGCCTGCAGTTCATTACATACTGCCTAGTAGACTTGAGGCTGTGCCATCGCATTTGCCGTCACAAAATCGGCTAGGACTTGAATGCACTTTTTGTGCAAAAAAAGAAAAAGAGAAATTCAGGGGTGTCACTGTGTGCAAATCGACGAACGAAACTGAGAACGTGTCCTGCTTGTCCTGGACACCAAGTTGATAGAATAATCCTGAGAGATTCATAAGTCAACTTCGGTGTTGCTTTCTGATGTCCCATCACTTCCGGCGGTTCTGTTTTCACCCTACTTATTCAGGTCTCGTTGCCTCTTTCCGGCAGTTAGCGACGCATTCAGAAGCGCCTAGAAAAATCACTGCTCCCACTTCTGCCAAGAAAAATATGAATAGGGTGTGGAGTTGTCGGTCCACACAGTGTGTGGTACAAGCATTTATAATTAGAGTTTTGCCAAAACAAGCTACAGAAGGGGCTCTTGTATTAAGTATTCTTAAAGCTGGAGTAGTACTTCAGGGCATGTTATCAATAAACACCTGAAATTTACAGCAAGTACAGGTTCTCAAGTTTACTAGAAAACTGAAACCTACACAATTAAGCTTTATGAATCGATATACCGAGTATGTTTAGGATATTTACATTAAATTGCTGAAGACAAAACGTCCTGCTATGCATGCTAAAGAACAAAGAGTTAGCTTGAAAAAGTGAAGCATTGAACACTTAAGCCGGCTGCTGAAAACAAATATACTGAATAAAATAGATTACATGTTGCTAAGTATGGCATGCAAAACAGATGAGACAGTGTCGCGAAGCTTGATAATTGTTTATTTAACGCTTTATAATCTCCAATGTAAGTACAACCAGAGTCCCTGGTACAAGCTTTCCTGTGCCCATCACGCTTCATGCCAGGAACATCTTGGCTCAAACTTTTCCCCAACTCCTCTATCAGCACCTGCGAAACCAAAAGCAACAATTACTGGTTTCTTTTTGGAGCCACCCGACATAAGAAGTCAAATACATATAAATTCCAACTTCGTGGTTTATTTTGTCCTATACACGGCGACATTATAGGACACACAAAAAACCCGCCGCGGTGGCTCAGTGGCTAAGGCGTTGCGCTGCTGAGCACGAGGTCGCGGGTTCGATTCCCGGCCGCGGCGGCCGCTTTTCTGATGGAGGCGAAAAGCAAAAACGCCTGTGTGTAAGAGATTTCGCCGCGCGATAAAGATCCCCGGGTGGTCAAAATTAATCCGGAGCCCTCCACTACGGCGCGCCTCATCGCCTGCGTTGCGTCGGTGCGTTAAACGCCACAATCAATCAATCAAATCAGGACACACAAAAAGAATTTTAGCCTGCTTTTGATCTTTTTTGGTTCGCTCGAATCTACAGATAATGTAGTGGCATGCCAACAAATATTAACGACGTTGTAAGTAATTGTGACTGCACGTTTCAAAAAAATTTTTACGAGACATTGGGGATCCTTCACTCTTGTGGTTTTATGTCGGAACATGCTTCTGTCATCACTTCATGGCGAAATAAGTTTGACTCTTGAAAACCTGTACAAAGCCAAATCATAGCTGAAACTGGTAGGATTCACAGTGCTTCCCTAGGTTCCCTCGATCTCACTAACTGACAAGCTGCACTGTCCTGCGCACTAGGATAAGCAGTTTGCAGATAGGGTACTGCAGAACAAAGGCCAAGCCTAATTTAAAAAAAAAACAAAAGAAAAACGGCATACTTCGGTTGCATCGAGCAAAGATGTCATATGCACGCCGAATATCCTACAATATAAACATACGGTTTCACCTATGCGCTTTGACGGCGTCTATCAATTATGAGATGCGCGCGCCGTAGTGAAAGGCCGTGGTAGCACAGACCCCAACTCCAAAATAAAGCCCACGTACATTCGCTATATCATCAGAAGAGAATCTCAGCGCATTCCGTTCTCTGCAAGGCTGAGGTGCATCAAGAGGCCAACAGGGCGTGCACCTTCAGAAACTATGAGCACTACATGCAGACTCCAGTTACATTGACTGGTGTGTACTATACCAAGGTATTTAAAGAATCAGCCTGCAGAATGATATGATTGCGCTAAGAGACAGTGGCATTAAACAAAGCGTGTACGGAAAACTGGAACAAGGCGTAACGAGTGAGACAGATACTGTTTAACCAGGAGTGTAAAGCAATTCAATACGACTGCATTATTACGTGCAGTGTTTGTATGTCAAAAGCTGCCGTGAAAAACTTCATATCGTCGGCGTAGATGTATGTATGAACATCGAAAACCACAGAGACCATCCTTAAATGGACGCAAAAAGAGAACCGGCAAAAGGCGTACCCCTTTGGTACGCCGGTTGTCTGCAAACACCGAGAGAAACAAATATTGCCCCTGACGAAACTGAGCCGCCATGCTTTAGGAATTGATAAAGCCGTGCTACAATGTACGTTGGGAAATTTAAGTTCTCTAACATTGACACTATACAGGATATTCTACGCTGCTTATGCTTTTACACTATCTCAGGTCACCAGAAGAGCCGCAACCTATTTATTCCGACGGGAACATTTATACTTATCTTAAGTCGATGTGGGCACTCCAAATAGAACCGCCCGTGCGAAAGCCACAATGAGTTGGGCTGAGGATATTATGTCGGCACAAAAATTGTGTAATGCGCTGACGCAAAATCCGCTAAATTAGTTTTAATGCATTTGCTATCAGAGGTATATGCCTCATGTTATCAACCGCGAGGCCATGATGACCCTTCTTAGGCATAGGATGTATTCTGGCTACACGACACACATCGGGTATTCATACGATCTTGATAGAATAATTGTTCATATTCACCAAATCATTCGGCGCCCGATCGAATAGTATTTTTTTTTCTTCAGTAGTAATGCCACCGGGAGAAGACACCGAGGCGGGCATTTTCGTCATAGCACCAAAAACGTGCGCGAGGGTAGCTTCCACAAAGTCGCCAGGCACGGAGGTGCCGTCTTTCTTCTGTTACCCTTCCCGGCTGCCTTTCTCTGCGGAAGCATCCGTCAACAAAGCTAGGGCCAACGTAGCTCTCACCCCACATCACTACAAAATGGATTCACCCCCTCCTTACTTTCCCCATTGACGGATGGACGTATTCGCCACATTTGATCAACTAATCTGGAGCTGCTCGGGCCTACCATCACCAATGCTATGCCTCTCGATACGTCACAAGATGAATCTCCATTTGAAGATCCTAATTTTCTTAAAGCCCTTTGGCTGTTCGGCGTAGAGAGTGGTCTGTCAAGAGTAGTGTAGACTGGGGTTTACTCCATTCGTAAAAATTTTCTAATAATAGACCTTCACCTCAGCCTGACCTCCGCAGTCTGAAGGGAACTCATGCGCGGTCTTCATGGACGCATCATCTCTTTAACTGGGCTACTCCTCCCTTTCCCTTCTTTCCCTACCCCTATTTTGGCCTCATGGCCTTTTCCCTCGATTAATAAAGGAATACAAAAACAACAATTCGGCTCCGTGCGCGCACGTGAGCTTGCGTTTTCTGAGGAGTATCCGGTGTTGTACAGGCGTGCACGTCGTGGTGGCAATGGTGCCAGAAGATGTGGCTTACCCACTCAGGGCGATTGGCTAGAACAGGGGCGCTCACCGAGATAAACTATATACTCAGTAATTAAAGAAATAGATATCATGAATGCATTTAAAATTGGCGTTTAGGGGGATATATAAGCAGAAAAAAAAGAACAAACTGCCCGAACAGTGAGATGTAGCCCCAGGAAGTGTTGGGCACACGCCACGTGAGAAGCTCCCGCCTTTGAAGTCATCGTCTTCTGCGCGGCGGACCGTGGGCGCGCCAATCGCTACCCGTCTCAACCCGCAAAATATTTCTTAGTACTAATATTTCCTTCTCTAAAACGCTTCGTATCCTTTTTTGACTAACTTACCACTTAGGACCTTTCTGCAGTAGTTTGAACGAAATTGCTTGATTTTAAAAGCTCTGAATACAATCAATGATCAAAGGGTGTTCGGCTGGTCGACAAGGAAGAAGACTAAGAAGTAGAAGAAGACGAGGAAGAAGAAGCTTAGAATAAGAAGAAGAAGAAGAAGAAGAAGAAGAAGAAGCCCTATTACCTGGCACCAAGACCATTCTCAAGTTTGTGGGGAAAGAAAATAACCAACCTCTTTCTATACGGCCGTCCGCATTTGTATTCCCAGCACATGGAGCAGGGAGAACGGCAAAATGAAGAGCTTCTTACAACAAAGGTGAGCTCACCACCGTGTGACGAGGAAATCATTCACGTATCCGCGGACAAATCCGTTCCACAAATGTGGGGTACGCCTCGCGCATTCGTTGCGCCTTCGGTTGCATCATTTCCCGATCTAACGTGATAGTAATGCGTTGTAATTCGTGGCGAGTTCTCCAGCTTTATAAGCTTTTAATGGGGTATGGCGTGACGCCGCATATTTGCATTATTACGTGCTTCATTGAAGAAGCTGTCACATGTGCCATTAAAATAGTGTTAATGCAGATACTTTCTAGCATCGTAATCTAGTTGATTGATTGTAGGGTTTAACGCGCCGAAACAACACTGGTGATGAGGCACGCCGTAGTGGAGGGCTACGGATTAATTTTGACCACCTGGGGATCTTTGCCGTGCGTTTAAATCTCGTACACACGGGTGTTTTTGCTTTTCGCCTCCGTCAGAAAAGCGGCTGCCGCGGCCGGGAATCCAACTCGCGACTCCCTGCTCAGCTGCATAACGCCTCAGCCACTGAGCCACCGCGGCGGGTAGCGTCGTAATCAACAGCAGCGCTGAAAACTAAAAAGAAAACTACAAAAACAGAGCGTGCCAGTACACGTTAGCAGTGCATTTGCGTGCAAGAGTAAAGCTGGCATAAAAAATCAGCCGCGAATATGCTTGCGTCGCCTCAAATACAGTCAAAAGATTGCAGCCCCCTGTAGCCCCTCTAAGGTAGTGACCTGTTTTGTCTCATCCACCCCCCTATCCCGCACTTCTCCTCCTGGCTTGGTCCACCAGCCTGGAGGTTTGCGGAGTTCAATATTCCCGCTTTGGCAGTGCTGGCGCGCCAGGTATTGAGACTGTTGGGACTCACAGCTCGAGCCACAAAAGCGTGGCTCGGGTGCCACCCTTCGTGTATTTGTGGTTAAATGAATGTTTCCAACGCGTTTTTTTTAAATCCTACACGCAATTATCAACCACACATCTATTTTAAATAAAAGGACACGGCAGACTTCATTTAAGTATTGACGTTCGACCGTTCGCAAACCAGATTTATAATATCTTTGTAACCGTGATGAAAAAATGACGCATCTTTCCAGATTTATTAGATATAAAACTCTGATGTGGGTGTCATTAAACACAGGAACAGAATTACATCTCTGTGGTTCAGTGGTTAAGGCGTTGGGCTGATGAGCGCGAGGTCTCGGGTTCGATTCCCGGCCACGCGGCCGCTTTTCTTATGGAGGGAAAAGCAAAAACGCCCGTGTGTACGAGAGTTCGGCGCACCTTAAAGATCCCCATGTGATGAAAATTAATCCGGAGTCCTCCACTACGGCGCGCCTCATCGCCTGCATTACATTGGTGCGTTAAACCCTGCAATCAATCAATCCATACATCTCTGTGGTTGAGGCTGAGGAAAATTAAAGTTTTTTTGTTGCCCACACAAATTTTAAATCACAGTCCAGTTGGAATTAAAAACGCCAGCAAAGGAAACCCAAACGATAACCAGGTTTGGTGATTGGAGACGCGCGTATTACATGGCAGAACGCGCTAGGCAGCTTAAGAAGTAGAATACCAGCCTCCCGAGATGAGAAGCAAGTCAGCGACTGGAACTCTTTAAAAGTGAACAAGAAACCTTGTATTGATTAAGGTAAAAAAATTGCACAGACCGTAAGGTATGCTAATCAATATCCTGAAATGCATACCAATAGTAGCACGAGGTAACCCCCAAACCTTCGTAATGAAAACGTACCACCAAGACTTGAAGCAAAGACACGCCAGGTTAAGCAGGTTCTTCTCCGCCCCTCCAAACACGCAGAGCTAGACAATCTTCCAGTGCGAAATCCCTAGGTAGTAACTCAATAGGCAGCTGAAAATGTAGACTAAGAGGTCCAACCAAGCAAACTTCACACCAAGAGATATCGACAATATTTCCCACTTTTCAGAAACGACATCCAGGTCGACCAGGCCTTGATTATTTATAATATATATTAATGACATTGCGAACAAAAATAACTTCTACTATACGACTTTTTGCCGATGACTCTATAATTTATAAGGCGGATCACTACCACCAATGACGTAACTATTTTGCAAAGCGATTTAAATACCATCGTGGATTGGTGCCTCGTGTGGAAAGTGGAAATCAATACAGAGAAAACGAAGTTAACGACATTTTCTTCGAAGCTAACCACTCCATTTAATCAATACACGCTATGCAGTTCGACAATTGAAGGAACCTATTCTTTTAAGTATGTAGGTGTGATATTTACTCCTGATTTAAACTGGGCCATGCCTATTGAACACACAACAAACAAAGCACTAAAAAAAATTTGGCTAAGCGCAGTTTATATCTTGCGAATGATGAAACTAGACTTCGCGCATACATTTCCCTCACCCGTGCAATCGTCGATTATACTTCAAATATTTGGAACCCTCACACAGCTATTCTGTCCGACTGTATCCAATACATTCAAAATGAGGCTTCATTCTGCACTCGTACTCGCCGTACCAAAGTGTATCTGCAATAAACAGATTCTCTATCTTCCAGACCCTATAGCCCTCGTTGTAACTTCTTCCGTTTGGCCTTTTTTTCACTCTTTTTACCATGGTGTTACATCTTTTTCGTGTGCTCATATTTTTCCAGCCCAATATGTGATCAATCGTACTGACCACGAACGTAAAGTGTCGCCCATATTCGCACGGACAATGGAGTATCGAACTTCCTATTTAGTGCTATTGGTAAACGGGTGGAACGAGCTACCCCGTGAGATTGTAACGATACATGACCCGTCTGCATTAGAATAGGCCATGCGCACATTTCTTAATGCGTAAAATTTCTGTAAATTGTGTAAAATGTGTAAAATTTCAACTGATACTTCTTGTGAGCCCTGTGTTATACCTTGTTTACCAGTGCGACTTTGAAGATCAACTGCCATGTGTGCTTCTCGGAATTGACATGTACTGCAAATGTGAAATGCGCCGTGTATTATCACCCCGTTGTTTCTTCTCTTTCTTCCAACATCTATCGTTTACCTAGTTGTGTCATATCGCTGCGCGTGGTGTTTTTACACGTATTGACGTGTAACTTGTATGAATAGTACCCCCGCTTCAGGGTACTCAAATAAATAAATAAATAAATAAATAATAATAATAAATAAATAAATAGACACACCCAACGACATTAACGGCATCACTTCCAGCCCTCTCCTCGCAAGTCTGCCACAACTGCCATGCCAGAACAAGACTTTTTGCACTTAGTAGCCCCAATTACACTAAAAGAGGGAACAGGGTCAACGAAGAAACTTCACGGAGGTAAAGTTGCAGGAATATATGGACTGCCAGTTGTGTTCTGTGGTACATTCTGGGACCTCCTTAGTCGTTTTACAATATACTTGCAACTCACACAGATCCAGCTGTTTTAAACGAGCTAGAATTAATACCGAAAAGTGCCAGGAATTGAACGAACCCACGATTTGGCACCCCAGTACTCTGCTAGGGGTAGACTACATACATCTTCCGTCAGTGCTGACAAAGCGCCCAAAACTCGCGTTACCTGAAGTAATAACGTCATGGCAACGTGTGTTCCATGAAAGACAGAAACTGCCAAACCTGGAACATGTTAAATAGAGACATAAAAGAATACACGAAAAGCAGACAGACTAAAGGCTGGGTAGTTTCCTTAGAAAAAGCACATGCGTTTGATAGAGTATAGTACAAATACATATTTGCAACATTAACAGCTTTTGGTTACCCGTAACAGTATATTAATGTCTTGGTAATCCTTCAAGGAGACATGAAGAGCGACTTAGTCTTCCACAAACAGATAGTAACCCAGAGGTGTCCGGTAGGGTATCCATTTTCCCCACTACTCTTTGTCTCAGAAGTAGAGTCGTTCTTGAAAAACGTCGAGGCCAACACGAACACTTTAGGTCTACAGCTACCAGGAAGCCAAACAGTCAAAGTAACGGCGTACGCAGACGATACCACATTGTACCTAAGGGAAGAATACAGCGTAGTGCATGTACCCAAATGTTTCGAACAGTTTTCTGAGCTAGCCGGCGCAAAATAGAACCGTGCAACGAGTAAATGTTTAGGCCCATCAAGAAAACAAAACATATATTGTATTCCAGTAGCCACCCACGTAGAAATCCTTGGCATTACCGACAAATCAAACGGAAGATTGCTTCAAACCTGGCATGAGGCGCTTAAGCAACTCCCAAAAATGTTGAAGGACCTTTAGCGAACGACTTCCCAAATCCAGTCAAGTGGTAACTGGCAGTGAACGTGTTCACATAGAAAAAAGGGTATATTGCAGGAACGGTCGCCTTTCCTCGCTGCATAGCGGTGAAGATCATATCTTAAATACTATGCTTGTTATAGACGGACAAGGCCGCCCTGTTAAAAAAGAAACTGAACTTGGCTAGACAGTTCGGAGAGTGGAACATTCCTTCCGTAGCTAACTCCTCTGTGTTTTATGCATTGAAGAGTGTTCTTATCGTCCCTGGGATCTAGACAGGGCACCCAAGTACCCTCAGGACCCCACCTCAATACGTAGTTTTTGGGGGTAAAAGGCCGGCTATCTCTCCAGCAGGCTCCGAGTGGGCCCACAGCAACTCAGGCACCCATTAAGGTAATTGAAGCATACAGGAACTTGACCGCACCTAACTTACAGAAGGATACAGTGGAGGTGTGGATGTATATTAGCCCACTAACTCGACAGGGTGAACTCAGAGAACCTCGACAAAAAACAAAAGAACTTCCCCTGGCGCACCCTAATCAACGCAAATGTACCGGTTGAAGCCAAACACATAACATGAAAGTTTTGAGGGCAAGTCTTGCCGACTAGAGCTGTGCTAAAGAAATGGAGTGTAACATCAACAGACAAGAGCGTACATTTCAGGCAGAGATAATCAAATGGACATGCCCTGATCTAATGTCACTGAGAGTGGCTAAAACGTTCTGGGTCACAGTGGGCAGGGAGTACAGACAGCTCCGTGTCCGGGACTTCCTGGAGGGAAGGCGGTGCCCGACAAGCCCGTTAGCAGTGCTCATTGCAACGATAGATTTTTGTGCACTATGGATAAACAGGTATGAGGACGTCAAACAACACGTCCCCTTGAGAACCAGTAGAACCTACTGATTCACATACACACGATGATAACAGGAAACCTGAACGTAGACCTCTCCTTCTTGGGGGCCGAAGAGTTCTTCCAAAAATAGTCTTGCCCCTTGAGTGAGGTCCGAAATGGGCGAGTGCGCATAAATTGCACACCAATACACGGCAGATCGCCCTTTACAGGAAGATGAGTTGTTAAATAAATTAGTACGGTTAGTACGTGTTTTGGTGGTGCGACGTTTCTGATAACAGCAGGTAATACCCGTGTCTTGAGTTTGAGGCGACTAGTAGGACTGACAAGTGGGCATCCGAAGAAGACTTTTGTACAGATGCGAGCAAACATGGCAAAATGACCGACAAACAGATTATGTGGTTTTGGGTGATGCTTGCGTGTGATTGCGCTGGTGCCTGCGATAGTGGAGACGTCCCTCCTTCTCTCCCGCAGGCACTGGCTGCCCTGTTGTTGCAAAGTCTTTGTGTTCACGGATGCACGCCACTTGTACTTGATTTACAACCGGCAAGGCAGTTTCTTCTTTCTGTGGGAGGTGTTTATCCTTCTGTTATTCAGCAAGTCATTGTGTTCACAAATATTACAGATGGGACATACATGTATGTGTACTCTTGTGGAGCCTAGAACCACGCGCGTTCTGTATTAATGCATGTCACGAGGCAAAAATCGAAATTCCTTTAGTTACGGTGTTGCACGTGTATGTTTTGCGGTCGTATGTTATGAACCACCATGACCGTTTGCGCCATCCTTAAGGCGTGTCTTACGAGCTATGTCGGGAAACATACCATTCATCCCTATTTCAAGCTTTAAATTTCTTGAATTTCCTGGCACTTCAGCAGCCTGTTGCAAGAATAAAGGATTTTGGAGAAATAGTTTTGGTGACACACTCTCGTAAATGCGTAGGGAAGCTCTGACTTGTCTAATCAGTAATGTTCTTGAAGATGTTACAGCTAAACAACACAAAACACGTCTCAGATAACGAAACAATAAATAGAGGGGATCGCATCGGTTTAGCGGAGTTTACCCCACAATGACATTTTTACATTTCTAGGACAGCTTCTGCTTTGAATACCACATATACACCTAAACCAGTCTGCCTGGGTGCCCTTGTGGGTGACCTTATATGGGGGATTCTGCTGGAAAATATCAGTGATAATAACACTTTGGGCACTCTTTTAGAGGCACCGATCCCCACGCCACGAACGCGAAAGAAGCTCATGTAGAATGACGAATCTTCCGTGCAACTGGCGGCACCGCACAAGCGTTCCCACGAGGCACCCTTCTCTTTACAGCATAGCCAAATTCCAAAAAACAAATCACTGCGCCCAAAAGCCAGTGCATGAAAGTCAACTTACACAACGGATCTCAACAAAGGCACATCAAGAGCGTCACGAAAACCCGCTTCCCATGGTTGCAATCGTAGCTGGGTCCCTCGCGTTCTGAAGCCGACGTTATCTGATTTCGCCTTCAGACACGCTCGAAGCAGTTTGAATTTTTAGGTGCGGAGTACCTCAGGACCGCACAATGTCCATCCGCGTTCGTATGCATAGCATTTACAATCGAAAAAATCACACAGGCATCGGCTGGATTCGGGCCCGTGTCTGGTACGTGTCAATCGTCTTACCCATTGGGCTGCGACCGTGAGTTAGTAACCAAGAGTCAAACGGCTTACTCCCTCGCCTGTAACGGTGCGGAGTACCTTAGGACCTCTCAATGTCCGTCAGCGCCCATCCATGCGCACACCACCATCGAACAAAAACCAAGCGCAATTGGATTTGAGCCGTGAGTTGCAGTTTCATTTAAGGAATAATCAAGGTGCAACTTACGGCTCAAATCGAATGACGGTCCGGGCGCAAATCGGAAGTCACTCGGGGCGCAACTTGGATGTTATTTCGAGTCCCCGTACTCCGCACCCTCGCCATCATCCACGAAGTGGAGATGCTGCCATTTTTTACCTTGATTTTAGCTCAGGTTGCACGGGAGATAACTTCGCCTCTTAACCATATTGCTCTAAAAAAGGATTTCGATTTTTTTTATTTCGCGCATAAACACACTTCCGTGCCTTTTAGGCTTACCAGGCGACGAATATTTTTCAAAATATATGGTGAAACGACATCCACTGCAGCAACCGTGCGCACCGCCATGCTCCTGGGTTGATTGTTTGGGGCCGTACGTGTCCCGCAAAAGAAAAGGAAAGAGAAGTTTTGCACCACTTCGAGATGCAACCGTGTTCAATATTTCTCTAATACAGCCTAACAGAGCTAGCTGCAGCTCAACACACTTCCAATATTGCTGCTGACCCTTTACTACGTTTAGACTGATAATTATATTATTTTTATAGATTCGAGGTTGGTGATGTGCAAAGCACTACATGCAAGTTTGATGGGGCCTGAAAGAGAAGGAAACCAAATGACATTGGCGGTACTTTTTCAATCACGCGTGGTAAAACTGCTTTATCAAAGACCGACATTTATTATTTCTTTTAGTAGGTAAAGGTTGTATGGTTAGGCTTCCAGAGTCAACAATTTACTCTGCGGCCTGTCTTCAGCGTATTGAAAAATTCCTAAAAAATTGAGAAAGGGCGTATGTTCGTATGAAACCGGTTACAGTGCTACTGGCAAATAGTCTTCCAGCAATGCATTTGTGTTTTGTGGTGAAGCCGACTTTAGGCGGAGTAGCGCTAGCTTCGTCATTGTAAGATGGCTTTCTCAATATTGTGTGTTGCACAGTGAAATATCGCCGTCTAGTGAAGGAGTATGATTACTGCCGCACTGTATACTTCTCTCCGCCGTCGTTGCCTCGCCCCCGAGACGTGTATACTCCTCGCCATCCGTCGCGTCTCTCTCTCTCTCTCGCTCTCTCCTGTAACAGTGCGCAATGCAGGGATTCTTCGGTGAACATTTCTACGGCTCACTACAGCCTGAGTTGTGACAGACGTAGCCGGGCTATTATATAACCATACTGTTATTAATGGCCAATAGTTTGTGTTCTCAGTCTGTGAGTTGAGAACAATGCCGGTGTACCATATTCAATTCTGGAAAACCTCGAACGTAGCTAAACCCCAACGTAGCGGATTCATTCAAAGCGCCACCTTTGCTGGAATCCCCTCTTTACGGGCTGGTAGAGGTCAGATTTTTTTGTGCTCACGTGGTTTGGGTTTTCCAGGCTGAAAAACTGTTTTGAGGCGCGGCAAAAATATTCGTTCCGTGCCGCCAGTATCTTGTTTCTGAGCTCTGTTAGACACTGAAAACCAAACACAGGCCGTGAGCCATATCTTGGAAACTGGAGGTTCCATCAAAAGGTGACAGTAATCTACCGAACTATTTCATTTAGAGTGTCAGGACTAAAACGCAATAAAAATTTCATATTTTTGCAATATGTGCGATAAAATTGCATATGCGACCATATTCCGCAACCGAGAAACACACAACAGACATTTTTGACTTGGCACTGTGCTATATGGGCAATTTAGCTATGCTTTTCGTTGCATGAGTTGAAGCATTTGCCAAAAAAATGCGCGTCTCGCAGAGTTCACCTCCGTGAAACTTGTTATTTAAGCACAATTTCTTTTTACTCACATTCTACGTTGAGCGTGTTGCATCAATATAGCCACAGCAAAAAAATACCGCGGATGCGTTTTCTGCCACTTGCACTTTCGATGCCTAAGCTCTAGCGATCGAAAAGCATTAGTATCATGCTAGATCTCCTCACAGTTTAAAACGGTTGTTTGTCTTGGTAAGCGGGTGCGAATGCCTGTTTTCCCAGAACAATATCTGAACTAAGTTAGTTGCCAGAGATTTCCTCTTTATGCAGCACAATTTATGACGGCTTGTTGAATAATTGTACCCGAAACTACGCTCTCGACTTGTATGCATATCTCTACTGTTTGTCAATGGGTCTACTTTTCGTATTTACAAATAAACAAATGAATAACTAGCTGATCTGAAGGAGCAGTTCACCCCGACCTTTGCGGGACACACTGCGCCAAGGTTCCTTGTAGTCACGCCTTTAGATGTCAGCTGTGGCCACGGTGAAAGGGATCAGTTCTCAATTACATCAAACGTTCTGGGTTATTTCTACAGCTGGAGAATTTTCCGGTCAACGACCGCAGCTGCTGCAGCACATGCTCCTAGACTCCGCAGGCTGGAAAGGAATGAGTGTCTCCGCCCCGTGATTCAGCTGTGACCCTCGCATGCAGTTACTCAGTAGCGGCAGACATTGAAACTCAGCCGATCTTCTTTCTCAATAGCGTCGCGCGCTGATTACTTAATTTCTTCTATTGGCAATCCTTTTTCTCTTGCAGATGCAGCGATTCCAACGAAAGTGGAGGAAGACAGCCGCGATATTCGTACCAATCTACGCACTCGCCACGTGCCTATACTACGCTAATGAATTCAGTCTCACTACATACGGAAGTCGGGTGGACCTTAGCAAAGACTGGGCCCCGTACGACAGGCGCAACAGCGGACGTGTAGGAAGAACCGATCCGCCCAGAGTTCTCTTGTGGGACATCCCATTTGGCAGATTTCCTGACGGTCTTTCGGAAAATGTTTCAACACGGCTGGTGACATGCCCCCCCTCAGCAGTGCATCATAAGCTACGATCGCACCATGCTGATGTCAAGCGACGCAGTGGTCTTCCACGGTCCCGAAGTGAGATTCTACGATAGCCCCAAGTGGAGAGCCGCGCGCCAGAAGTGGGTTTTCTGGAGCCAAGAGCCCCCGCCCCCCGTGGGCTCACTGAAGAGAGTTTTCAACTGGACGATGACTTACCGGTGAGTAGGTGTTGCATTTAAAAAAGCGTTCCATCGGCATAGTCTACGGCTTCTCCGTTGAGTACATATTCAGATAAAATAAAGAACAGAAGTTCCCTCATAACTACTATTCAAAAAATGTCTATTCTGGACTGCGATATTCTGTTTGCTGGACCGATGGACAGAGCCCTGGAACAAAAAAAATGGCGCAGTTTGCGCTAGTGGTGCCAAGTTGGAGAAACAGCGTAACGTTGTACAGCACGAACAGCGTTAGGGATTCGTACAGGCGCACAGCCAACGCCTCGTCGTTCTCGGATCCTCTGGCCTTCCAAAGTTCGATCTGGGAAACGGGAATCTTGGCTTCAAGTTTCGCGTAGGCGCCAACTCCACCGGCAGGTCTACCCTAGATGTTTGGCTATTCGCTTCCGGTTAGTTGGGGCGGCTCTGCTGCAATACTCGGGGTTGGTTCGTAGTCGTCTCGTATGTTCTCGGGCAGCGACACGGCGACGTTCATGCTCCGCTTCTTCTTCCTCCGGAGTTACATACTCATAGAGTTTCTTATTAAATATACCAGAGAGGAAACTTTACCTGGTAATCAATGTCGCCGTGGGGGTCTAAAGCTTTCAAATTGCAATTTCTTTCCAGGCTTTGGAATCATGACCACTTGGGCAGTCTTCCATTGCCGCGGGATGCTACCCCTTTCTAATCATGCATTAATGTACTTCTTCAAGGCCTCTATGAATTTGTCGTCTACTTTCTTAAAATTTTCTTCGATATATCTTCGGGGCCGGGGGTGGACCTTGTCTTCAGACTGTTCAAAGCTGACCGGATCTAGGATATCGTAAGGGGACGATCAAAGTCTCCGTTTTCTTTACCGATGTGCGGTTTTATTGCCTTCTTTAGGGTAGATTCAATGTACCTATCTTTAACTTCTTTGAGCAAGTCCGGCTCGATTCCCTGGTAAGTGTGAACAATCTTACTCAAGTTGTGTTGCTGTGTAGTTCTACTACCTTCGTCATTGGTTTGATATCTGAGAATATGCCAAGATTTAGCGAGACCCATCGGCCGCTCCATGCCGTCGCACGTGCTGTCCCAGTTCTGGCGGGTGAGCTGATTCGTGTAGTCTTAAATTTTTGTGTTTAAAAATGCTATTCTTCTGCGCAGGCTACGGTTATGTTTCTGCTTACTGAGCCGTCTCTGCAGGCCACTCTTGGCTTGTCGTATTTCCAGTGCCATTTTCAGTGCGGCTTCTTAGAGGATTGTTTTAGTAGCTTTTTCTACGCATTTGTGCATGTTTTTTGTTCCGTGCTCGATGTCCTGAATTTCACTGTTCAATTTCTCTGTTCTTCTGATATCACGGAAAGAGTCCCATTCCGTTATCCTGATCTTGTTACCCTTTGGTTCGGAAGGACCGGCCTTCACAGCGGTGGCTACAATAAAGTGATCGCTTCCCAAATTTTTTTGAGTGTTTAGCCAATCTGGATCCTGCATATTCTTGATGAAGTTAAAGTCGGGAGTGGTGTCGCGCCATACACTGCTACCCAGTCTAGGGGGATGAGCGGGACCCTGCTGCTGTGCGTCCATTCAGAAGTTTCGTCCTTTAGCGACCTCCCTACCGTACCCCCAAGCTGGGTGAGGTGCGTTAAAGTCGCCCACTACGTCGAGTGGTTGTATTTGACTATGTCTAAAACCTTACGGAATAGGGTTCCGAACCTGTGCCTTTTCATGGGACTAGTATATACGTTTAGAACGAAAATGCTGCCTTCGCTTCCCTTTTTGTTCGGAATGATTTCGACGAGGACGTGATCTACGCCTGCGACGCCAGTCTCGTGTTCCATAACCGGTAAATTGCGTCTTGCTATAGTCGCGACGGGCGTCTTATCGCCCGAGGCTTTACCGTAAGTTTTATACCCGGATAATTTGGCCTGTACCTCTGTCTGCCGCAGCGCTATTATGTCCGGCACCTCTTGTACATTGGTGTCTATGAACTGCTGCAGGTTACCTCGTTCCGGTCGAAACCTACGCCAGTTCCATTGCCAGATCCCGTATTTCTCGTTATTCCGGGCCATTGTTGGAATCTGATTCTTCCTTGTTAATTTGGCCATGTTCGCCGAAGCGGGTCTACTGCATGGAACTAAAACGGAAGACTGGGCGAGTTGGTACATGTTCATAGTAACATGGCTAACGACACGAGACAAAAAGAAGAGGGCACAAACACGGCGCTGCCGTGTTTGTGCCCTCTTCTTTTTGTCTCGTGTCGTTAGCGCTGTTACTATGAACTATGGACTAGTGTATGGTTTTGAAAATTTGATCCGCCCGACGCCAGCAGTGCGGGAGTTCCTATGGGTAACCTCTAAGGCTGTAAGCCGGGTTACCACCTTGTCAAAGTGATCTTTATGGCGTCGGTTAGCTCAGAGATCGCAGCCTCGATCCTTCGGTATATAGCTTCAAACCTTCAGTTAATACTGTGGTTTGATTGTTGGAGTTCTTCGGAGTCGTTACATGCTTTGGGTTGTTCACCCTTCTTTCTTTTGAAAGGCGGTGAAAAATACCCGTTACTCTGCATCGCAACCGCGACCGGTACGGTTTCAGTTTCTGGTTCTCCCAATTCTATTGGCGCTGCAGTGGTTTGCGCAAGCGTGTGCTTATCCGCTTTCAGCGTCATTATTTCCTCCTTTAAGATTCCGTTTTCCTTTGTTAGTTACTCAAGCATTTGCCCCATCCTCACCAGTTCCTGTTCTAGGGGGGAAGGCCCTCACTTTTTGTTCTCTGCTAGGAGCATTGTGAGAGACCGCATCTGCCCAGCTCACCTTATTTGTATAGTCTTCTTTGTTCCTTTAAAATTACTGCGAGTGACCCCTCTTGGTGTGGGGCCTGGACCTAGAGCACGACCGCGACTGAGCCCGCCTTGAATCCCTCCTGGCATGGAGGAAAGAAAAGGTTCTTTCCTCTATGCCTCCTGGTCTTCGACTTCGACCGAGAGCGATGACGCTTGGAGTTTTGATTTTCCGAATCTTCTGGGACAGCGAGTCGGGGAAAGGAGCTGTAGCTATCTCTTCGGTCGTATCCGGTGTCTCTGGCGGGATCTTGCTTGCTCGTGGCTCGGCTAAAATGATTTTCCCCACGGCGAATTCCGGAGCTAATTCTCTCGTCGTCGTCTTGTCTCCAGCGCTGCTGTTTCTCCCATTGCCGTTGCTTGAACAAGAACGGTGTCTTAAAACGGTTGCGACATTTTTTTGTAGCCTGTGACGTGTGCTTCCACTTTCTTCTTTTGCAAGAAGCATCGATATTCCGCACCGTGGTAGGAAACGTAGTGCGGAACTTTGGTAATTTCGAAGACGATAATAACCGAGCTCGTCTTGCCCATTCGTCTCGCTTGGAGAATCGCGGGGCGCTTCGAGTTGACCAGGCTCTTTGGGATGTCTTCTTGCGTGTCATAGGTGGGAATGTTGCGAATCACGCCTTTCGATGTGCCGTCGGGTGGCGTCACATACGCCGTCGTAGCGTAGGTCTGGTTCCCGACTTGAATTGCGTTGATTCTACACTACTTCTTGGCATTTTCCATCGTTGGAGTACTCACGACCGTGATGTTCTGTCCGGGGTGGTGGCGAAAGAAGTCGTCACTCGCCCTCTCCGACGACACTGCGGCGGCACGTAACGCACCGTCACGGAGCTGTGCGTAACTGACACGCGACGTGTTCAAACCATCGCGCGGTCGAATAACTAACTACCTTGATATCTTCTCTTGGAAGCAGCGGCAGACGCGGCCTGCGCACGCCCAGCTGGTTTTGGACTTTTGTGAGCCTGCTCTCGGCGGGCGCCATCCTGGTTTCGGGAGTCTCGATCAGCGAGCCTAACCTTGGGTCGGCTGCTTCGTTGCTGGTGGCTGGTAATCCAGCGCGCGTCGTTTTCGTAGTCTTCGGGTGAGATTGGCTCACCCTACACTTCCACGACTTCCATAATGCCTCGCTGGGTGTCGATTAGGCGTGGGCTGAGACTGCACTCTGGGCTGGAAAAGTCCCCGGCAGCTCGTGCCAGAGCGCCGCACTGTGTTCGAACTTTCGGCCACTAAAGCGTTTCAATCGGAATAAATGATGACACTAAGGCGAGCGCATGATGTAATGGCGGTCCATGACTACACAGACGGCCTTGATGTGAGCCGCAGAGACGCTAGCGCCACATTCCTCTCGAGTGTATATTGTAAAAAACTATGTTATATATTTCCTCGGCCGATCGATGTTTTGCGGGAGTCGAAATGGTGCGCTGAGCGCGGAGTGACGATGGCGCCGCGTGCCGTGTCGCCGCAGTGTCGTCATAGCTAGACTAGGCTTGGCTCCGCCCACGCACCTGCGCGAAGTCAGGTCAGCTTCGGCGAGGCCTTCGTGCCGAACAGCGTGCTCCAGAGGGGTTTTTTTGTTACTTTTTTGCTGACGCCACCATACCAAGCTCAAGCTTAAACAGCTCCGCTGTGAAAAAAGGAGAGAGCTATAAAAAATAAAACTTTACAATCTTGTTGGACCTTTATTGAATAAAAGGATCTGTTTGTTGCAGCCCGCTGCGGTGGCTCAGTGGCCAAGGCGTTCGGCTGCTGAGCCCGTTGACGAGGGTTCGATCCCGGCCGCAGTGCCTGCTGTCTTGATGGAGACTAAAGCTCAACCGCCCGTGTGTAGGGGTTTCGGCACACGATAAAGATCCCCAGGTTGTCAAAATAACTGAGGAGCCCTCCAGTAGTGCGCCCCTCATAGCCCACGTGGGGCTATAGGGCACGTTAAACCCCACAATCTGTCGAACTCTTATCGTCGCAACACTTTACGGTGACGCGCTCCCGGCCGCGGCGCCTTCTTCACGCGATTCCAAAAGGTGGAATTTAGATGGTTATGTCAATTTTAAACAGCTGAATAATGTTTGAAGGTATGCTGTGGGTGAAAACGGCACATACTTTAACGTTACGCTAGAAATAAGCTCCTCCGAATTAATACTGTCTACAAATTTTCCGCCTCAGTATCACTAATATTTGCTTTTTTTTTTCGAAGGTCGGACTCGGACATCTGGAACCCATATGGTATTATTGCAGAACGCAAGACAAAGCAAAGCTACCAATATCAACAGACCTGGAAGATATGGCGACGCAAGTCAAGGATGGCCGCTTGGGCTGTTAGCCGTTGCGAAGCACGCAGCCGTAGGGAGGACTATGTGAAACAGCTTCGGAAGTACGTCCGTGTCAACGTGTACGGCAAGTGCGGACAACTAAAGTGCCCTAGAGCAAATAGTACCAGGTGTTACGAAATGTTCGAGGAGAAATACTTCTTCTATCTTTCCTTTGAGAACTCCATCTGCAGAGACTACGTCACCGAGAAATTCTTCAATGTCCTAGAATACGACATCGTTCCCGTGGTCCTCGGTGGAGCCAACTACACTGCCATTGCCCCTCCGGATTCGTTCATTGACGCGCTTAGCTTTAAGTCTCCGAAACACCTTGCCGAATACTTAAAAAGAGTAGCCGGTGACTTTCAGCTGTATGCGAAATATCTGCGCTGGAAAGAAACGCACACTCTGGCAAATTTTCCTAGATTCGATGCCCTCTGCCGTGTCTGCAAAAAGCTGCACAGCCCATCTTTCCGACAGACGACGGTAGTGGCGGACATGTTTCACTGGTGGAACACAATGTCGCATTGTTGGTCTTGGAATTTTACCAACTGAAATAAAGTTTATGTATTGTCATCGGTCAAAGCAACTTCACAGCTCCATCATTATTCGGTTTACTTGAGGCTAGAACCCTCCCTATATATATGCTCATCATAAACGTGTGTCAGAAGACTCATGCGGCAAAACTAACTATTCCTCTGTCAGAATTTGATGCGTATCAGCTGCGTGGTTGAGTAGAAGTACTTGCATTGAAATGGAAGGCTCCCATTTGAAGGAAAAAGGGAGATGAGGGTAAAGAGGCCCCGTGACTTAAATGCTGGTACCCTTCTTCAGTTATGGCACATGCTGGCTCAATCGCATTTTTTCAGCGTTTAATCTTGCTAGGACTACACGACAATTGGGGACCTAACGTAGGTACTAAACCAGTGCTGTGGCACCTAGTTTAGCGAACGCAATGTCTAGAGTGCCGTCCGATGACATTCGAATATTTAAGACTAGGCTAGCGTCGGCCAAAGCGTCTGCCGTTGAAAGACGGTGGTTCGAGACCGGCTCTTGCCTCTGTTTTTTTTTTTCATCTTTAAATTGAAATATAATTTTAATCTCTTAAGTTACTGGTGTTATAAATAATTTTTCTGTGCGCGTTACGACATGTTATGTTTATGTTAGGCTGCCTCGCTTTTTATCTCGAGGGATGTAGTGTCAGATGCTGAAATTTTGTTCCAAAGCACCCGTGGACGCCGATATAGTGGAGTGTTTATAATACCGTCTGACGGCACTCTAGACGCGGCCTTTAGAGAAGCCGCTTTGGTGGATACAAAATATCACTGCTGAGAACGACGGACAAGCTTACATATATCTAGACACTGCCGTCTCATTTTAGAATCCTCGCTGGGCTGCTAAAGCCCGTGTAATAAATTTTCTAATATCACTAACCGGTTTCCGGAATCACAAAAATTAGTGTACTAACACTGACCTTCAAGTATGCATCGAAAACAAGCTGGTCACCAATGTCACGCTCATCTGCATCCTGGGCTTCCACACTCCAAAAAAAAAAGGACCGCACGGGATGAATGATAATCCGACAGCTATAGCCCGAAGTAACCAGTCACTCATCCCGTACGGCGCGTATCTCAACGGAGGTAAGCCATCAAAGAATCCGACACTTTTCTCATTCTTCAAATGCCACTTATCACTTGACAATGTATGGGTGGTTTCTTATTGCCAGGAACTGTGATCTGGTTTGAAATTGGCGCCCGCGTGCGGGGCCGAGCGCGTGGAAAAATAGCGGAAATCTCGGCGTGACGGCACGCGGAGGAGACAGACGAAGACGAGAAAGAAGAAGGAAGATTCTCGGTCGCCATGTTAAAGCTTCTTATGCCCTGTACTTACTGTAAATACAGTTCGCTTTTCTTGCTTTCCGTTCACGTTTGAGATTCTTCAACATGGGTACGAGTTGGTTAGTGCTGCATGTTAAACCACCATTACGCACAGAAAAAAGCAGACGGAGACCGTGAGTGACGAGGACAGGCGCTGCATCGAATTGTATTTTATTACGAAGAAATACGTCTGTATAATAAAACACTACCGAAAACAGAAAGGTACACTGCGTGACTGTCCAGCACACAAGAGCGCAGCCTGTCATGCTGTAAACAAGACGGTCCGTGAATTTGTATAATTGCGCAGTGACATCGTAGCCTTTTTGCTTACCTTAGTGTTTTTAGATATACAAAAGAGTCGTTTATTCTAACCGCAAGAGGATCATCTCTGTTCGATTATAATGGAAGTTCGAAACAACGAAAGAAGAGTAAGAACAACACGCAGCTGGGAAGCAGTTGGAAATGTCAACAAATTGATGCTTCGAAGAAATAAAGTGACGGAAGCCTGCCTTTTCTCCTTCAAGGTGACAGCCAGCACTTTTTGCTCGAATCTTATGTGGGCGGGCTTCTCTTCGGAACTGAAGAAGAGACGAGCGGCATTCAACAACCCTGTCATAACATCTGAGTGGCCGACGCGCCACTATGTGCTGCTGCTGTTCCTGTGTTATAGGTGCATACCCAATCAAAATATCGGGCAAAACATCACTGGTTATATGAAGAAAAAGGATTCTTACCTAATAACGATACTCCGGGAAAATATTTTAGAGGGATTTGAAGGTTCTTTTTATGCCCTGCGGGAGGATGCGATAAAGGAACACATTAATGATAAAATACAATAAAAGAAAAAGGTGCAGATATGTATACTTTCGAAGAAATTGAAGGAATCAAATGTTTTGTAAATCCATGAAAAATTTTAATGCAGCAGCGGAGAGCCACAGCAACATTCCGGCGGCAGGAAAACCCGCGGCCTGAAATCTGAAGATATAAAAGACCCGGCATTGATAAGGCTATCCCCAGAATACGAAATTGCAGCTGAAGGAGGTGGACGCGCCTGATGCTTAAAAATCGTCGACACGTAAAAATATAGTGTATGAAGACTCGTCTTCATTGCAGTAACTGCACAGCGATTTTTACACCAGATGAAACCTGTGTAGAAGTTTATTCTAATGGGGTACACGACAACGAAGGCCCGTAATAACCCTCTCATCGCAAAGGGCACCAGGCAGGTTTTCACGAGAGTTAGATAAGCAGAGATCCTTCAAAGGCAATAAAATTTATGGTTGATGCCATTGAAGCTTCATCAATCTACGATACCTTGCAGTAGTTATTACGGCGTTTATAAGTGGCGCAAAAGCTGATATCATTACTAGCGAGTCTCCTGCATCGTTCAAAGTGTCCCCCGCATGTAGCGAATCCCAAAGAAGACGAACTTCATTAATACGGGGTGGCAGAAGTGATCAAAAGGTCCGTAGGAGAGGAGTGTCTTCAAGGAGACATGAAGACAAAATACAAGTTTATTTTATTCGAAAGATTTCTTGTTTTATAGTGCCCCCAGCGCTTGTCCGGATGCAAATGATGCTTTATTCAGGGAGAAATAATTCAATTTAGGTTAACATTTTGATTTTTCCGCTAAATCGTGCGTTTTCCTCGACTGCAATGACATCACAGGAACCGACCGCTCTGCAGCCGATTGCGGCGCGGCCGGACTCGGCTCTCTTCCTCCCGCGCGGAGGCTCGTTTACTGTTAGTCAACCTGGATGGCGCCACCATACCGTGGCAAGCCCTTTTCTGCCTTTGGTTTGTTTTTGTTCAGGGGAGAAAATGCCTCGCTGTCCGTGAAACGTAGTGCTCGCATCGACAAAGATGGTACGTACTTGCGTCAATCGGCCGGTGACAACCCAAAGCCCCCACAGTCCTGTGCAGCTAATCCAAGCATAGTGCGCGCAGTACCAGCAGCAGTACGCATCGGTATTTCTATGTTTACGTGTGATTTCGTAACTTAATTCCACGGTTTGTCCCACAATTATTGCTGCTTTAAAAAGAATGTGCCCTAAATTTAGGCGCAAATACCTCATTCGGCAAAGCTTATAAGCTCTGCCCTAATTTGCGTTTGCTTTCGCCGGCCTCCGCCAATCGCAGAGAGCTGGCTCGAATGCTGGCTCGAATCATAGGTTCTGTTGCAGGAAATCCGAGTGGGTCGCATGACCATTCCCTTTTTTTTCGAATTATAGTGCTTATTTGAGCCACGTTTACCTTAAAAGTGGTATCAGTATGATTCTAACGAGCAATTCTTTTGAAGAACCAAACTTGGTTTTTCTCTCATGGCTGCTTTCAGGGAAGGAAGGGCTGCGTATACGAAGAGGGAATGTGAATTTCTGATTGGAGACCGATATCGATTCGACCAACTTTCGTAGTTGCCAGACAATACCAGAATTCATCACAGAATATGGGGAACCTATTTCCATATTTTTTCCGTCACGGTCAGAAGCATCTGTATATATTATAGCCACCTTGCTGAATTGAGGCCAAATGATCTTGGAGTGGCCTTGAGCAGTTCGGCCGGCTAATAGTTTTGCGTTTTGGGGAAAGATATGTTCCGGAAGATTTAGCATTAGTGGATTACTCATGTCAAGGAATAGAATCACCCTATTTATCGCAAACACATAATGAAGAGAGCAAGCTTTGTTACTAGTGTGTTAGGGGACAATAGGATCCCGGCCACTGGTGCACAAGAAATCCAGCTGGCGCACCACAAAGATAAACAGCTCCACCTTCTCTTAAGCCATTGGCTCTCAATAAAGAGTGAGGGAAGAAGGTTCTTAGGCATAGCAAACCGACAGCAAACCCGGAGTAGAACACACCCTAACTATTAAAGCAATGCGTCTTTCAAACGTCCGCCACGGGGTATTTTTGGATTGGTTTTACCCGACTTTAATCACGTCTTTCAAAACGTCCAGCGGCGAGGGATTGTGGGATTGGTTTCACCCGATTTTCCACTTTCCTTTCTCGCTCCGTTTTCTTATTATGAAAGCAGTTTCGGAATTCCCCGGAGCTGCCCCAGGGCCATCCTTGACAGGGCAACAAATAAACGACCACTTGTCGCTTCGTCACCAAGTCCCAGCGTCATCGCGAGCAGCAAAATGGCCTGCCTCCACGTCCGTGCTTCTGCTGGCGGTCGTGTTGCTAGCTCTGCGTGCGCTCCGGTGTGGCCGTTTCCAGGCGGTTTTCGTCGCAACGCACTCGCACTTTTCATCTAACACCCTTGAACTTCTCGAGTTCGGTTTACCATCTTCATAGTTTGGCGTGGCACTTCCGGGTTCGGTTGGCATCAACCAGGTGCGCCAAGTGCGGACAGCTGTGTCGGTGTGTCTACAAGCGAGAGGCGACGTTATGTGGGTGGCGGGTGTGTTTCCGCCTGTCTCCTGTGCTTAGAAGTTGGAAACAGCGCTTCGGTGATGACAGGCATGACGCTGGCATCGGCGCGGTGTTCCCGGAGAAAATTCCTGCCCTGGTAACGTGTGGTGTTCAGATTTTGAATCCCGCTTGCCCGAAAGTGAAGGTCCTGGTGCTTCAAAGCGGGAGCGGCGGGGCGTGTGGCTTGTTTTTAACCTCTAAACTTTTCAGACTGTTGATACCGGCAGAGTCTCTTGTAAGAGGGGATCTAGCTTCGCACACGGCAGCTCCGTGGAAGATTCGTTTTTTGTCGCTCTTGCCTCGCAGGGCCCGACTGTGTAAATAGAAGGAGAATGAGAAAGGAGAAAAGGGGAAAAAATAGAGAAGTGTGGGTGTACTCGTGTTTCAGCTGTGTCGGAACTACGGCAAGAAATCGAACCCACAACTTTTCGTTAGCTGTGGGCCTTTGCTGAAGTGCCATTGTGGTGGGTGGAGTTGTGAAGTGACCCTTAGGGCACCGTATGCCCGTTTTCTACTTGAAACAAGTAGTAGATGGCTCGCTTTGGTAACCCACTCAACTCTGGCCTTGTATAAAACGTTTTTGCTCATAAAAAAATCACTGCATTGGTAAACTTTCATATTTGTTGTTAGACATCAGCTTTCGCGCTCGTAGGAAGGTGCAAAAAAGAATTATCAGTGTGCAAACTCCATCACGCGTTGAAGTGGTGTGAAAAAAAACGAAATAGAAGCCCACAACTATTGTGCAGTCTTGATTATTGACAGCATCCTTTGTCGACAACGGCGGCCAGTCAGGTTGTTGTATAATCCGGCTTAATTCTCTAAAGTTTACACCACTATGTGATGTGCCAGCCTTTCAAATGAAACAGAGTTGTATGTTTTTATTCTCCTTTTGAATTTTGTTAAACGTCAAAGAGGTGCACGCATGCAAACGATGCTCAAGTTGAAGTAGTTTTAGAAGAAATCGATAATAGAAATTTACGCATGGTAAAGCACTATAGAGGTTCAGCTGTTGCAGCTGATACCCGCCGTGGTGGCTCAGTGGCTAAGGCATTGTGCTACTGGACCCAAGGATGCGGCTTTGATCACCGCTGCCGTAGCTGCTTCTCTGATGGAAGCGAAAAGTGAAAACGCCTGTGCGTTGAGATTTCACAGCATTTTAAGGATACCCAGCTGGTCAAAATTAATCCGGAGCCCTCCACTACAGCATGCGTAATAGCCAGGTGTATCTTCAGTGCGTTGTTCCGTATAATTTGAGAAATTTTCGTTTTAGTTGAGCAGGATTCAGCGCGTTCTTGTGTTGGCTTAGTTTAGTTCTAACACACTTGCGCCTTCAATAATAGTTACAAGAGAATGCCGTGCCGTTTCCAGCCTTGGAGATAGACGGTGGTGTTTTTTTGAATGCTTGACGAGAACTAGCCTCGGCTGAAAATTGTTCAAACGATTGTTAGTTTCCTCTTTTATTTTTTGACTGAGTTTGAGGGTTAGCTCTGTGTTGGTCTGTCCAAAATGCGTACCGTACAATGAGATACGTGAATATTCAGAGTCCTGTGGACAATGAAATGCCACAAACGCTACTGCTGTCAAAAAAGGTGTCAGAACTAACTTGAAGTGCAAAGCCATTACAGAATGAAGATAAATTCAAGATGAAGATGGCAAGTGTGGATTCAGACTTTGCCATGGAATTTCCAAAAGTGAGACGGCGGGTAGAAGACAGCGCCGACGAGGAAAGTTAAAAAAAGGTTCAATGCTGTGTGTCAGTCATCAGGGAACAACTCGAGGAGATTCTTAAAGGAGCCATGAAGAGAAAATACAACTTAGTTTAATTTGAAAGAACTAGGATTCAGTATCTCACTCAGCTCCATTAGAGCCACAAAAGATGTTTTTTAACAAAAAAAAGCAAGAAGTATTTAAAAACTTTGAAATTTTGCGCCACAGTGACGTGTTATGAGCAAGAATGACGTCATACGGGTCACCAATAAAATATAATTTTCAGTGCGCTAACTACACGTTGGCATTCAAGCGATGTGTGTCGAATGGAACTAGAGGCCCCATTACATACGCCCAGTCATGTGTCGTCTCGACAGGTGAGTTAGGCGGCCGCCAATCGCGCAAACAAGGTTCCGTAACGTCATAGAAAAGTTGCGGGAAATTGGCTAGGGGTCGCGACTGCTTCAGACGGTTTCTTTAACATCTCAGTTATTTGTTCGAAGATTGCGATGATATTGGCATCATTGTTATCGGGACTAAGCAGTCTTTCTAATAAACCCAACTTGTATTTTGTCTTCATGGCTCCTTTAACCACCTGGACGGCAGCGCTGCAGAACATTAATCTTCTCCAAGTGTGCTGTGAGTGTTATGTCAGAATCATTTCTGTCTGTATATCAATGTGGACATGCAAGTTAGAGCAGAAATCTTATGCCACCGACTTATGTTACCAGCTTTGCTTGTCAACTTTGCTTGTGGTTTTGTTTAATATGAGCATGCTTTCATTCAGTCTCGGATTGAGCCCTTAAAACAAAGAAAAATCATTAGCATGTTGTTTGTTAATTTAAACTGCTGACATTGCTGAATGCGATAGTGTTCAGAAGAAATTCGCAGACCGGTATACTATATTTTTCGGCTACACTGTGCGTTCGATGTTTAAGTTCCACTATTTTTTTATGACGTTTGGAACCTTGGAAGCGATGCAAACATAAAAATGAAGGCCGCGGTTACCAAATGGGCCATGAGGACAAAATAAAAGCTTTGTTCGTTAAAAAGATCGCCTTGTCGTGATAGCAGTCATAACATTGTTATCGCAAACATCAAACAAATTATGGAGATATTGGAAAAACGAAAATAGAAGTGCGACTACTGAGCCGCCGCTTTGCAACTTCTCTCTGACGTCGCGGAATCTTGTTTGTGCGATTGGTGGCCACCACCGAAAAACATCACTAGGTGACTGTAGTGGGGCCTCTAGTTCTGTTTTATTGTGCCACATACACTAACGTGCCGCTAACGTACATTTAACACACAGATAACTGTTTTTTTTATTGTCACACCACATTACGTGACTGCAGCACACAATTTGAAGTTTCTCAATATTTCTCGTATTTTTTCAGCTAAAAAATCTTTCTTTGCCCCAACGACGCTGAGTTAGCAGAGGCTGGTTCATTGAACTTTAACAAAGAAGTGTCCGCGTGGCCTTTTTATTGATGACGTGAAATGAGATACGCTAACGACATCTCAGTCATCCTGTTCCTTTACTCTGTAAGATAAGAATCTTATGGCTCCATCTAAAGGGCACGGCGGCCGTATCTAAACCCAGTACCAGGCTCTATGCAATCGCGATGTGCTCGGTACAGCGGTGTTGTTTAAAATGAAAGGGCCTTGAAGTGAAAGCACTGGAAAGTGAAGCGTGTGTGGAGTTGGAGTTGCAGCAGCACGTTCAAAAAAATTATTTCGATACTTCCTGAAGTAGGCAGCAACACACACACACACACACCACACACAAAAAAAGAAAACTCGAAACCTAATGTTCCAGAACTAAATGCTAGGGTGTTGAATACTAGTAGGAAACACTTCTTTTAAGGCAAAAAACCTGAAGTTTTACCCACTGTGCGTAAGACCAGCATTGTTGGGCCTGTTGTCCAGTGCAGAAAAAAAAATAAGAAAGCTCATACTAACGGGCAAGACGTGAAGGCAGCAAAGCTGTACGCAACCTTCATGACAGTAACGAAGGTTTTAGTCCACGATTGCAGCCGATTTGCTCCTTCGTCGTTGCCGCAACGACCTTTACTCCATAATTGTCGCTATAAGTGTGAGCTTCTTTCATTTTTTGGAAGTGGTAATTATTGGACACCACCTTCGAGGGGCGTATGATATGGCTTGTCTTTCTCGTTCCGAGCAAGTATTGCCATGGTTACGGCAAACGCTGGAGTTTTTTCACTTTTGGCCAGTCTTGGCCAATTTTTTTAAGTGCGTGTGCTTGGCTTGGCACACGTGCGCCGGAGACGCTGAGCGGTCGCCGCGAGGCACATACACACGAGCGCTAGGCATTTTCTTGGTTTTATCAACAGCTGGGGGTTCGTCGCCGCGATGCTCGCGCTCACGTGCGCTAGCGCGGCAATTTCTTGGTATTTTTGACTGACGACACGAAAAATTATGACTAGCTGAACAGCGTCGCTGTTAATAAATAGCCGCTGCTGCAAATAGCCGCTGCTAACAAAAACCGGATTTGAGTTCGTTGGGAATTCAACCCGGGTCCCTACAGTAAGAGCCGAGTACGTGCGCCTAGCGCGTACGCGAGCAGTACGGATGCGCGCCAGCCATTGAGAACTCTTATTCCGGGGAAAGTGTGGCAAGAAATCTCGCCAAATTTGTCTGTCCAAGTTATTTGCGCCAATGGACGAAGAACCGGAAGCGAATTAAATGGACGCAAACACGATGCAGCCGTAAAGACGTCTGCTCGGCTGTCGAGCAGACTCGAGTGCCCAGAGCAATTGTCTTCCCTTTCGAGGTCGCTCTGTTTGAGGGAGCACTTCTCGGCAAAGGTCTCTGCGGGAACGTTATGCGGTGCCTGCTAGTCCGCTTTCCCGTGGAACACCGTAGCTTTGCGGGAAAGCCCAATACAGTAAATACGCAAGTAGGTTATAGTACTTCCTAAAAAATTTTTTTAAGTGCGAATGCACTTTATAAGCGACCCCGAACCTTCCGCCGTCCGCATAGCAACAGCTGCGGGTGCGCGCGCTTTTCGTCTTCCTTAGCAACGGGGGGAGATGGGCGCGCGCTGCCTGGCCGCTGACATGGCACATACCCACGTGGGAGATTGGCCAGGAATAATGCACTTCTTAAGCGAGCCTGAATCGTCGCGCTCGCATAGCGCCTCCTCTCCCCCCTCGCCTACTCTCCTAAAGCCACTTTACTACTCTCCAGCTCGCAACACCCTCTCTCGGCGCGCCAGCCAGGCCACTACACTATATAAAAAAAAACAGCATCCGGCGCCAGGTTGCGATCTGCGGACTTTGCGGCCGCAGCGCGACGCTCTACCGACGAAGCCACGGACGCGACGTTGATATCAGTGTTAGTAACGCGCCTTATATCTTTAACGCATTCAAACTACGTCGTCAGCGGCGTGCGTTGGCGACTCAGCGGCGTTATAGCGGCTTGATAACTGCGTAGTGTGCACGTGATACTACAAACCCGCTAGTTCTGCATTCTCTCACGTGACTGCGCCTCCTCTCCCTTCACTCCGGTCGGCGCTTCGCAGCTGCGGTGCGCTGCGGTGCGGTGCGCTCCTCCTCTCAAACATACACGTTAATTCACCAAGATTTCCGCAGAGGGACAAACGAGGCGCGTTAAGCCGAACGTGATCACGAGGGGGTGTTAATGTAACTAACGGGCAACCAAACTTCAACAAACTCCCCCTCATAGCATCACCCCGTGCTTCGCACTTCCTCATACTCCCCTTCGGGGAAATGCGGGGGAATTTTTTTTCTTTGTGTGTGAGTATGTCATGCCGCAATGTGCCCTTCCCCTATATTATAGTGGGCCCCCATAATGAAAAACTTTTATTGGTTTCCTTCCTGATGGTTTTTCTACGAAGAATTTGCTGATAGTGTTTACACCTACCTTAAGGGAGTTAATCTATTTGGTATGGTTAGCTCTATTTAGGTTAGTCTTCCCATGTGTCTCTGAAAGAGGGAAAAAATCTTTCATTAATTAATGCAATAAACTGTTCTTTTATTCACTAGTGGTGAATCATTGGGACAGATAGCTCGCTCCTCTGAGCATATAATGATTGGTCGACGCTCAGACATCAGTCTCCGTCACTCGGGTTGCATTGAAGAGATGATGTGAAGTTGCCATTGACTATAAAAATATGCAGTGCGCCTTTTTTTTATTACTTCATAAATTTTTTTGTACCATTCCAAATGACTTGCAGTGTGCTGTTACATGTGTGCTAAAAGTGGTTTGATGCATAGTGTACTGCTTCGAGTGCATTTAAAAGCGGACTTACTGCGTATTTTTTTTCTGTTCCAGCCTTAGGACTTCAAGAATGAAAGCAGTGGCCTTCTGTGCGAGATTTCTACGGGGCTCTTTTTTTTTTTGCCTTGACAGTGGTTTCTTATCATGTAGGATTCTCCACAATTTCATTTTTGATGGCCTTCTGAGGAATGAACAAGTGTAATGTTGAGGGGGACACAAACAAACTTAACGAGGTGTACGCCGGAAGCATGGGTAATTAAAAACAGCCCACACTTGGTGTGAAAACTTGGTGTAGCCTGGTGCGCGTTTTTAAAAAAATGTCTATGTTATATTGACACCAGCCCACCTTCTTCGAAGCGTTAGTTTGTTACGCAGAGTGTCGTCTTACTAGTGATGACTGACTGAATATTGCTGCTGCTCTTATTGTGGTTTTTCCTCTTGTTGCTTTTCAAGTTTTGGAAATTTGAGAAGAAAGTGTTCTGCAAGTTCCTGGCTTCCGCTAAACCACGTATTCATTTTGTAACGAGAAAATGGTTTCATTTTGTAACGAGAAAATGGTTCACTATACTGCGGCATGTTTGTGCTCGGTTGGAAATTGTTACTGAGGTTTTCTCAGTTGTGATGGCTTTTGAGAAGGATTTGTAGTTACAACCGGCTTTGCAAATACAAAATTTTGAATGCTACACCACTGAAGAGAGAATGAACAAATTTTGTACTCTCTGTTTACACCTGTATTGTATAATCCAAGCTGCACAGTTCTTTATGTTTCACTGTTTAGTGAAAGTAGAGATGTTCAGTTCAGCTGTACAACTGCTCGCACCCTTTGTGGCCACCTTACGAAAAATTGTTAGTTTCCGCCCAGTTTATGATTAGTGTCTTTTCGGGTTCACGTGCGGCTACATAGGTTAAACATGCCTGCAGTTGATTACATACTGCCTAGTAGACTTGAGGCTGTGCCATCGCATTTGCCGTCACAAAATCGGCGGGGACTTGAATGCACTTTTTGTGCAAAAAAAGAAAAAGAGAAATGCAGGGGTGTCACTGTGTGCAAATCGACGAACGAAACTGAGAACGTGTCCTGCTTGTCCTGGACACCAAGTTGATAGAATAATCCTGAGAGATTCATAGGTCAACTTCGGTGTTGTTTTGTGATGTCCCATCACTTCCGGCGGTTCTGTTTTCACCCTACTTATTCAGGTCTCGTTGCCTCTTTCCGGCAGTTAGCGACGCATTCAGAAGCGCTTAGAAACATCACTGCTCCCACTTTTGCCAAGAAAAATATGAATAGGGTGTGGAGTTCTTGGTCCACACAGTGTGTGGTACAAGCATTTATAATTAGAGTTTTGCCAAAACAAGCTACAGAAGGGGCTCTTGTACTAACTATTCTTAAAGCTGGAGTAGTACTTCAAGGCATGTTATCAATAAACAACTGAAATTTACAACAAGTACAGGATCTCAAGTTTACTAGAAAACTGAAACCTACACTATTAAGCTTTATGAATCTATACCGAGTATGTTTGGGATATTTACATTCAATTGCTGAAGGCAAAACGTCCTGCTATGCATGCTAAAGAACAAAGAGTTAGCTTGAAAAAGTGAAGCATTGAACACTTAAGCAGGCTGCTGAAAACAAATATACTGAATAAAATAGATTACATGTCGCTAAGTATGGCATGCAAAACAGATGAGACAGTGTCGCGAAGCTTGATAATTCTTTATTTAACGCTTTATAACCTCCAATGTAAGTACAACCAGAGTCCCTGGTACAAGCTTTCATGTGCCCATCACGCTTCATGCCAGGAACATCTTGGCTCAAACATTTCCCCAACTCCTCACCTGCAAAACCAAAAGCAACAATTACCGGTTTCTTTTTACAGCCACCCGACATAAGAAGTCAAATACATGTAAATTCCAACTTCGTGGTTTATTTTGTCCTATACACGGCGACATTATAAGACACACAAAAAGAATTTTAGCCTGCTTTTAATCTTTTTGGTTCGCTCGAATCTACAGATAATGTAGTGGCATGCCAACAAATATTAACGACGTTTGAAGTAATTTTGACTGCACGTTTCAAAAAGCAGTTTTTACGAGACATTGGGGATCCTTCACTCTTGTGTTTTTATGTCAGAACATGCTTCTGTCATCACTTCATGGCGAACTAAGTTTTTGACTCTTGAAAACCTGTACAAAGCCAAATCATAGCTGAAACTGGTAGGATTCACAGTGCTTCACTAGGTTCCCTCGATCTCACTAACTGACAAGCTGCACTGTCTTGCGCACTAGGATAAGCAGTTTGCGGATAGGGTACTGCAGAACAAAGGCCAAGCCTAATTTAAGAAAAAAAAAAGAAAAACTGCATACCGCGGTTGCATCGAGCAAAGCTGTTCTATGCACGCCGAATATCCTACAATATAAACATACGCTTTCACCTATGCGCTTTGACGGCGTCTATCAATTATAAGGTGCGCACGCCGTAGTGGAAGGCGCCGGATTAATTTTTCACAGCCGGGGCATCTTTAACGTGCGCCTAGATGTACACACACGGACGTTTTCTCTTTTCGCCTCCATCAGAAAAGCGGCCGCAGCGGCCGAAAATCGAACCCACGTCCTTGGGCTCAGCTGCACTACACCCTAGACACTGAGCCACCGCGGCGGATATTGATGGATACGTCTGTCTACAAGCGTATACAGCAAGCGTGGCTAATATATTAGTACACGCTTCGAGCTCACGTCAGCAAAATGAATTTCGCCGGGTTCACCGGCATAAGCCACACTATAGGGCACCTCAGCGTAAATACTACGGCCGCGTCCTCTCTTCTGGGGTCATGAAATCACCCCCCTACCTAAAACGCACCGTACGGCTTTTTACACGTTTCGTCACACCGTGCCTACATTTCACCTCAAGGACAATGCATAACGCATCTCCGCAACAAGCTCCGACAGCTAATATTCTTACAACTCTTTCCGTGAACTTGAGTGAGCATAAAAGTAGCGTAAAAGTAGACTTTCTCTTTCAACGAGAGTACATGCACGTACCGCTGATAGCTTTAAGAAAAAGGTATAACTAAAAGATGGTGTTCCCTGAGTGCGTTTTCCACTGTCATTCAAAACGCGCGGCAGGTGCCTCGTAGGAGTTGTGAAATCCCCCGCCTACCCCGAGAATGTGTTAATTCCCTGCGAGGCCACCTGCGCTCACTTCACCTTCAATTTCCACGTATGTGAATTCTATGCCTCTATGAACTTTACGTGAACTCTACGACGGGCGTCGTCATATGCGTGCCGTAGTCGTGAAGCTCGGCAACAACGTCAGGCGTCGTGAAAATGCCGCATTCGCTTGCTGCCGCGCCGCCCCAACTCTCCCACCGTTTCCTGCCCTCGCATACTATTTTCTCCCCCCTGCACTTGGTAAATTCTCATCTGTTTAACTACACCTCCTGCGTCCTCACCTCTTGCCTACTTTTCTTCCAGCACAACTCCGCCAGCACCCGGTCGAGGCGTACACTGCCGGGGCACGTTGCGAGTGACTACAGCAATTTCACGACGCCTGACGTTGTTGCCGAGCTTCACAAATACAACACGCAAATCACGAAGCATACCGCGGCCCGAAGACTGCGAGGCGGACGGGTGCGACGGCGGCAGCCGGTCTCGCGAGCGCAATAAATGGGACGCGCACTGCACGGAATGAACCGTCTTGTGTGTGTGTGTAAGGGGGGGGGGGGGGAGATTTCACAACACCGACGAGGCAACGCGCTAAGCCAGTTATGCCTAACTAGGGCACAACGTACGACGTTTTCAGTAGACGGAAAGCTACAGGCGATTTCCCCGCCCCCTCCCCACTCACCGGCACTTATAAAAATGTTTTACCTTTCGTTTCACGACGCAAGAAAATGTCTATAAGAACGCAGCGAGGTTTCTTTCTCTAAGATAATCGAAGTTCATTGGCGCTTAGCAACTCCGACTCCCACACAAAAGCGAATGGCTATGGCAATACGGCTTGACATGGCTTGACCACTGTTGGCTTTGCATGGCACAAAAAAGAACAATGAATTTTTTTAGTTACAAAAACAATACGGTTTAGCCTAATGAGCAGCAAATCAAACAATACAGCATGGTATATCAACCCAACTATTTTTGTGAAACTTTACGAGATCTGCTGTCTTTCTTTTTTTGAATTCGAACTTAACTACATAAAGTTGACTCGTACAGCCCGCAACGAGTGTTTTGTGCGCGAGCCAGAAAGGCGCGAGGGGGACAGCTATTACAATTGTTTTCTCAGCTGACAAATTGTTTGCCTCCCGCAGCAGGCAGCAAGAATATAGACACATAAGATAATTAACTCGAGGCTAATTAGGATAAGTTACAAACATGATCGAGGAATAATTCCTTCAACCATACAGACGTACAATGCGCGTCCAGCGGACTTTATTGATGCGACCATAGTAAACGTCCATGCACGAACGTAGCTCGGACGTCCGTCGGAACAAATTGAACGGACATTCCCGTTTCCAAGAAAAATACGTCCGAAGTACGTCCGGCAGACGTTGATCGAGGGACTCGGGCGTTAGGCTGTAAAAAGGACGTCCTAGTAATATCTGTCGTCCAATGGGGGAATGTGAAAGTATGATTGGAGGCGATATCGCTTTGCCCTACTTTCGTATCGCCAAAGCAACTTCCTAGAATTGATCATAGAATATGCGGAACCTATTCTATATTTTTCATCACGTTGAGAAGCATCTGCATATATTACAGCACCTTGCTGAATTGAGGCTTGATGATCATGGAGTAGACCATTTTACAGTCGGCCAGTTAATAGTTGTGCATTTTGCGAATGCTGTTTCGGGAGAAGTTTAGCATCAGTAGATTACCCATATGAAGGGAATGCATCACCCTATTTATCGTGACACATAACGAAGACAGAAAGCTTTGTATTAGAGTACTTTGCGGACAAAGGGATATGGGCCAGTGGTACCCGAGAAACGCGGCTGACCTAGCCACAAAGATCAACTGCTCCTTGTTTGCTTTGGAGCCATAGCCCTCGATAAAAAGTGACGCCCTAAGGTTCTTGAGCGTAGCAAACCGGCAATTGCAAACCCAGAGTAGCACAGACCCCAACTCCAGAATAAAGCCCACGTGCATTCGCTATATCATCAGAAGAGAATCTTAGCGCATTCTGTTCTCTTCAAGGCTGAGGCGCATCAACAGGCCAACAGGGCGTGCACCTTTAGAAGCTATGAGCACTACATGCAGACTCCAGTTACATTGACTGATGTATACTTTACCTAGGTATTTTAAAGAACCAGCCTGCGGAATGATATTATTGCGCTAACAGACAGTGACAATAAACAAAGCTGTGTACAGAAAAACTGGAACAAGGCGTAAAGAGTGAGGCAGATACTGTTTACCCAGGAGTCGTCTAAAGTATTCAAACACGACTGCATTATTACGTGCAGTGTTTGTATGTCAAAAGCTGCCGTGAAAAACTTCATATCGTTGGCGTAGATGTATGTATGAACATCGAAAAACCACAGAGACCATCCTTAACAGAACGCAAAAAGAGAACCGGCAAAAGGCGTACCCCTGTGGTACGCCTGTTGTCTGCAAACACCGAGAGGAACAAATATTGCCCCTGACGAAACTCAGCCACCATGCCTTTAGGAATTGATAAAGCCGTGCTACAATGTACGTTGGGAAGTTTAAGTTCTCTAACATTGACACTATACAGGAGATTCTACGCTGCCATATGCTTTTACACTATCTCAGGTCACCAGAAGAGCCGCGACCTATTTATTCCGGCGGGAACGTTTATACAGTCGAACACGGATATATCGAACTCCAAGGGGATCGCGAATTAGTTCGATATATGAAAAATTCGATATACAAAATATGGGCTCTGAGACCTCACCTATGGCGGACGATCACTTACCGATCGTCGCATTCAAGAATGACAACTAATTCCGCACTCACGACGCAACAGGACGCTTTATTTCCGTGAAAAAAAAATCGCTGATCTTAGCCTGCTTCTTCGTCCAGGAAATGAAATCAAAGACGCTGGTCTCGATCTTCTCGAGGCTGCACAACTAGGACATTCCAGCAGTACACTGCGCCTTCGCAAACCATGCACAACACGCACGCAAAGAGAACAGCGCGCACGTACTAACAATAACTTTGAAGGTAACAATTACAAGGCTCTCTGAACGGACTCCAACAAAGCGCTCGCGATGGTCATCTCCGAGAGAAACAGTGATCTCCAAAAGGTGCGGGACAACTCGCCAAACAGCAGCAACAGCAACCAAAATGCAAAAGAAGGAGGAGGCCGCCAGTGCCTTCGTTCCCTCTTCCCTTTGCCGAGACGACATAAGGGGAAGACAGACCCAGAGAGAAAGAGAAAAAAAAACTCTTTCGGCAAGCCGAGGAACGTACGCAGCCGCAAAAAAAAAAAGGACGTGCGCAGTCGGGGCATCCCTACCTCGCACTGTCACATTTTCGAGCGTTCGGGCTTGTGTGCCTAGAGAGATTTAGCATACCGGGCTCCGTCCGCTAATGCTACGGCGGCCGGTAGCGGGGCCCGACTGGGCAAGCGAAAATTCGTTCCGGTAGGGGAATTAGTTCCGCGACCCAGTCTTCGCCATGCCCACGCATTCCTCCAAATTCTCTTCAACCTCAATCGGGGGTGCAGCGACCGCCGAAGAGCACCTTCGAACTCGTGCGGCGTTCGATATACCCAATGTTGGGAAAAATACAGTTCGATATAAACGTACCAACCTATACTTTTACACAGAATTTTCAAGGGGATAATTTATGAGTTCGATATAGACAATTTAAGTCGATGTGGGCACTCCAAATAGAACCGCCCGGGCGAAAGCCACTTTGAGTTGGGCTGAGGATATTATGTCGGCACAAAAATTGTGTAATGCGCTGATGCAAACTCCGCTAAATTTATTTTATTGGATTCGGTATCAGAGATATACGCCTCATGTTATCAACCGCGAGGCCATGATGACCATTCTTAGGCATAGGATGTATTCTTGCCACACGACGCACATCGGGTATTCATACGATCTTGAGAGAATAATTGATCATACTCATCAAATCATTCGGCGCCCGATCGAATAGTAGTTTTAACTCTTCAGTCGTAATGCCACACGGAGAAGGCACCGACGCGGGCATTTTCGTCATAACACCAAAACCGTGCGCGAGGGTCACGTCCACAAAGTCGCCAGGCACGGCGGTGCCGTCTTTCTTCTGTTACCCTTCCCGGCTGCCTTTATCTGTGGAAGCATACGTCAACAAAGCTAGGGCCAACGTAGCTCTCACACCCCACATCACTAGAAAATGGATTCACCACCTCCTTACTTTCCATATTGCCGGATGACCGTATTCGCCACATTTGATCACGTAATCTGGAGCTGCTAGGGCCTACGATCAGCAATGCTGTGCCTCTCGGTACGTCACAAGATGACTCTCCATTTGAAGATCCTAATTTTCTTAAAGCCCTTTCGCTGTTCGGCGTAGAGAGTGGTCTGTCAAGAGTAGTGTAGACTGGGGTCTACTCCGGTCGTAAAAATTTTCTAATAATAGACCTTCACCTCAGCCTGACCTCCGCAGTCTGAAGGGAACTCATGCGCGGTCTTCGTGGACGCATCATCTCTTTAACTGGCCTACTCCTGCCTTACCCTTCTTTCCCTACCCCTATTTTGGCCATCATGGCCTTCCCTCGATTAATAAAGGAATACAAAAACAACAATTCGGCTCCTTGGGCGCACGTGAGCTTGCGCTTTGTGAGGAGTATCCGGTGTTGTACAGGCGTATACAGCATCTATTCTGGCCACACGACACACATCGGGTATTCATACGATCTTGACAGAATAATTGTTCATATTCATCAAATCATTCGGCGCCCGATCGAATAGTAGTTTTAACTCTTCAGTCGTAATGCCACCCGGAGAAGGCACCGAGGCGGACATTTCCGTAATAGCACCAAAAACGTGCGCGAGGGTAACTTCCACAAAGTCGCCAGGCACGGAGGTGCCGTCTTTCTTTTGTTACCCTTCCCGGCTGCCTTTCTCTGCGGAAGCATCCGTCAACAAAGCTAGGGCCAACGTAGCTCTCACCCCACATCACTACAAAATGGATTCACCCCCTCCTTACTTTCCCCATTGACGGATGGACGTATTCGCCACATTTGATCAACTAATCTGGCGCTGCTCGGGCCTACCATCACCAATGCTATGCCTCTCGATACATCACAAGATGAATCTCCATTTGAAGATCCTAATTTTCTTAAAGCCCTTTGGCTGTTCGGCGTACAGAGTGGTCTGTCAAGAGTAGTGTAGACTAGGGTCTACTCCGGTCGTAAAAAGTTTTTAATAATAGACCTTCTCCTCAGCTTGACCTCCGCAGTCTGAAGGGAACTCATGCGCGGTCTTAATGGACGCATCATCTCTTTAACTGGGCTACTCCTCCGTTGCACTTCTTTCTCTACCCCTATTTTGGCCTCATGGCCTTCCCTCGATTAATAAAGGAATACAAAAACAACCATTCGGCTCCATGGGCGCACGTGAGCTTGCGCTTTCTGAGGAGTATCCGGTGTTGTACAGGCGTGCACGTCGTTGTGGCAATGGTGCCAGACGATGTGGCTTACCCACTGAGGGCGATTGGCTTGAACAGGGGTGCTCACCGAGAGAAACTATATACTCAGTAATTAAAGAAACACATATCATGAATGCATTTAAAATAGGCGTTTAGGGGGAAATATAAGCAGAAAAAAAAGAACAAACTGCCCAAACATGAGATGTATCCCCAGGAAGTGTTTGGCACACGCCACGTGAGAAGCTCCCGACTTTGAAGTCATCGTTTTCTGCAGCGGCGGACCGTGGGCGGGCCAATCGCTAACCGTGTCCTCAACCGGCTAAATATTTCTTAGTAATAATATTTCCTTCTCTAAACGCTTGGTAATCCTTTTTTGACTAACTTACCACTGGGACGTTCTGCAGTAGTTTGAACGAAATTTGTAGATTTCAAAAGCTCTGAATACAATCAATGATCAAAGGGTGTTCGGCTGGTCGACAAGGAAGAAGAAGAAGAAGAAGAAGAAGAAGAAGAAGAAGAGAAGAAGAAGAAGAAGAAGAAGAATAAAGAAAGAAGAAGAAGAAGATAGAAGAAGAAGAAGAAGAAGAAGAAGAAGAAGAAGAAGAAGATTAGAAGAAGACATAAGAGAAGAATAAGAAGAAGATTGAAGAAGAAGAAGAAGAAGAAGAAGAAGATTAAGAAGAAGAAGATAAGTAGCACTATTACCTGGCACCAAGACCATTCTCAAGTTTGGGGGCAAGAAAATAACATACCTCTTTCTATACGGCCGTGCACATTTGTATTCCCAGCACATGGAGCAGGGAGAACGGCAAAATGAAGAGCTTCTTACAACAAAGGTGAGCTGACCGCCGTGTGACGAGGAAATCATTCACGTATCCGCGTACAAATCGTTCCACAAATGTGGGGTACGCCACGCGCATTCGTTGCGCCTTCGGTTGCATCATTTCCTGATCTAACGTGATAGTAATGCGTTGTAATTCCTGGCGAGTTCTCAGCTTTATAAGCTTTTAATGGGATATAGCATGACGCCGCATATTTGCATTATTACGTGCTTCATTGAAGAAGCTGTCACATGTGCCATTAAAATAGTGTTAATGCAGATACTTTCTAGCATCGTAATCTAGTTAATTGATTGTAGGGTTTAACGCGCCGAAACAACAACGGTGAAGAGGCGCGCCGTAGTAGAGGGCTCCGGATTAATTTTGACTACCTGTTGATGTTTACCGTGCGCCGAAATCTCGTACACACGGGTGTTTTTGCTATTCGCCTCAGTCAGAAAAGCGGCCGCCGCAGCCGGAAATCGAACCCGCGACCTCGTGCTCAGCTGCATAACGCCTTAGCCACTGAGCCACCGCGGAGGGTAGCGTCGTAGTCAACAGGAGCGCTCAAAACTAAAAAGAAATTACAAAAACAGAGCGTGCCAGTACGCGCTAGCAGTGCATTGGTGTGCAAGAGTAAAGCTGGCATGAAAAATCGGCCGCGCATATGCTTGCGTCGCCTCAAATGCAGTCAAAAGATTGCAGCCCCCTGTAGCCCCTCTAAGGTAGCGACCTCTTTTGTCTCATTACCACCCTCTCACGCTCTTGCCCTCCTGTCTTGGTTCACCCGACTGGACGTTTGCGGAGTTCAATGTTTCCGCTTCGGTATGCTGGCGCGCCATGTATTGAGACTGTTGGGATTCAGAGCTCGATCCACAAAAGCGTGGCTCGGGGCCACCCTTCGCTGTATTTTGTGGTTAAATGAATGTTTCCTATGCGTGTTTTTTTAAATCGTACTCGCAATAATCAAGCACACATCTATTGTTAATAAAAGAACACGGCAGACTCCATTTAAGTATTGACGTTCGTCCGCAAACCAGCCTAATATCTTTGTAACAGTGATGAAAAATAACGCATCTTTCCATATTTATTAGATATAAAACTCTGATATGGGTGTCATTAACACAGGAACAGAATTACATCTCCGTGGTTCAGTGTTTAAGGCGTTGCGTTGATGAGCACGAGGTTGCGGGTTCGATTCCCGGCAGCGGCGCCGCTTTTCTGAAGGAGGCGAAAAGCAAAAATGCCCGTGTGAACGAGATTTCGGCACTCGTTAAAGATCCCCAGGTGGTCAAAATTATTCCGGAGACCTCCACTACGGCGCGCCTTATCGCATGCGTTGCATCGGCGCGTTAAACCCTACAATCAACCAATCTATACATCTCTCGTTGAGGCTGAGGAAAATGAGATTTTTATCGTTGCCCACACAAATTTCAGATCACAGTCAAGTTGGAATTAAAAACGCCAGCAAAGGAAACCCTAACGATAACCAGGTTTGGCGATTGGAGACGCGCGTATTACATGGCAGAGCGCGCAAGACAGCTTAAGAAATAGAATGGCAGCCTCCCTATGAACGAGAAACCTTGTATTGATGAATGTAAGAAACTTACACAAACCGTAAGATATGCTAACCAATATCCTGAAATGCATACCAATAGTAGCACGAGGTAATCCCCAAACCTTTGTAATGAAAACGTACCACCAAGACTTGAAGCAAAGACACGCCAGGTTAAGCAGGCTCTTCTCCACCCCTCCAAACACGCAAAGCTAGACAATCTTCCAGTACGAAATCCCGAGGTAGTATCGCAATAAACAGTTGGAAATGTAGACTAACAGGTCCAACCAGGCAAACTTCACACCAAGAGATATCGACAATATTTCCCACTTTTCAGAACCGACATCCAGTTCGACCAGGCCTTGATTATTTATAATATATAATTATATTAATCACATTGCGAACAATATAACTTCTCCTATACGACTTTTTGCGCATGTCTGTATAATTTATAAGGCAGATCACTACCCCCAATGACGTAGCTATTTTGCAAAGCGATTTAAATACCGTCGTGGATTGGTGCGTCGTGTGAAAAGTGGAAATCAATGCAGAGAAAACCAAAGCCGTGACATTTTCTTCGAAGCTAACTACTCCATTTAATCAATACACGCTATGCAGTTCGACAATTGAAGGAACCTGTTCTTTTAAGTATCTAGGTGTGATATTTACTCCTGATTTAAACCGGGCCACGCATATTGAACACATAACAAACAAGGCACCAAAAAAACTTGTGTTGCTAAAGCGCCGTTTATATCTTGCGAACCATGAAACTAGACTTCGCGCATACATTTCCCTCATCCGTGCAACCGTCGATTATACGTCAAATATTTGGAACCCTCACACAGCTGTTCTGTCCGACTGTATCGAATCCATTCAAAATGAGGCTTTATTCTGCACTCGTACTCGCCATACCAAAGTGTATCTGGATTAAACAGATTATCTATCTTCCAGACCCTATAGACCTCGTCCCAAATTCTTCCGTTTCGTCTTTTTTTCAATCTTTTAATCATGGTGTTACATCTTTTTCGTGTGCTCATATTTTTCCAGCCCATTATGTGATCAACCGTACTGACCACTAACGTAAAGTGTCGCCCATATTCGCAAGGACTATGGAGTATCGAACTTCCCCTTTTGTGCTATCGGTAAACGGGTGGAACGAGCTACCCCGCGAGATTGTAACGATAAATGAGCCGTCTGCATTAGAATAGGCCATGCGCACATTTCTTAATGCGTAAAATTTGTGTAAAAAGTGTAACATGTGTAACATTTCAACTGATACTTCTTGTGAGCCCTGTGTTATATCTTGTTTACCAGTGCGACTTTGAAGATCAACTGCCATGTGTGCTTCTCGGAATTGACATGCACTGCAAATGGGAAATGCGCCGTGTATTGTCACCCCGTTGTTTCTTCTCTTTCTTCCAACATCAATCGTTTACCTAGTTGTGTCATATCGCTGCGTGTGGTGTTTTTACACGTATTGACGTGTAACTTGTATGAATAGTATCCCCGCTTCAGCGTACTGAAATAAATAAATTAATTAATTAATTAATAAATAGACAAACCCAACGACATTAACGGCATCACTTTCCAGCCCTCTCCTCGCAAGTCTGCCACAACTGCCAGAACAAGACTTTTTCCACTTAGTAGCCCCAATCACACTGAATGATGGAACAGGGTCAACGAAGAAACTTCACGAAGGTAAAGTTGCAGGAATATAATGACTGCCAGTTGAGTTCTGTGGTACATTCTGGGACCTCCTTGGTCGTTTTACAATATACTTGCAACTCACACAGACCCAAGCTGTTTTAAACGAGGTAGAATTAATACCGAAAAATACCAGGAATTGAACGAACCCACGAGTTGACGCCCCAGTACTCTGCTAGGGGTAGACTACAGACATCTTCCGTCAGTGCTGACAAAGCGCCCAAAACTTGCGTTACCTGAAGTAATAACGTCATGGCAACGTGTGCTCCATGAAAGACAGAGACTGCCAAACCTTGAACATGTTAAATAGAGACATAAAAGAATACACGAAAAGCAGACCGCCCAAGGCTGGGTTGTTTCCTCAGAAAAAGCACATACGTTTGATAGAGTATAGTACAAATACATATTTGCAACATTAACAGCTTTTGGTTACCCGCAACAGTAAATTAATGTCTTTGCAATCCTTCACGGAGACATGAAGAGCGACTTAGTCTTCCACAAACAGATAGTAACCGAGAGGTGTCATCCATTTTCCCCACTACTCTTTGTCTCAGAAATAGAGTCGTTCTTGAAAAACGTCGAGGCCAACACGAACACCTTAGGTCTACAGTTACCAGGAAGCCAAAACAGTCAAAGTAACGGTGTACGCAGACGATACCACATTGTACCTAAGGGAAGAAGACAGCGTAGTGCATGTACCCAAATGTTTCGAACAGTTTTCTGAGCTAGCCGGCGCAAAATAGAACCGTGCAAAAAGTAAATCTTTAAGTCTAGGCCCATCAAGAAAGCAAAACATATATTGTATTCCAGTAGCCAACCACGTAGAAATCCTTGGCATTACCCAGAAATAAAACGGAGGATCGCTTCAAACCTGGCATGAGGCACTTAAGCAACTCACAAAAATGTTGAAGGAGCTTTAGCGAACGACTTCCCAAATCCAGTCAAGTGGTAACTGGCAGTGAACGTGTTCACATAGAAAATATGGTATATTGCAGGAACGGTCGCCTTTCCTCGCCGCATAGCGCTGAAGATCATATCTTAAATACTATGGTTGTTATAGTCGGACAAGAGAGCCCTGGTAAAAAAAACTGAGCTTGGCTAGACAGCTCGGAGAGTGGAACATTCCTTCAGTACCTACCTCCTTTGTGTCTTATGCATTGAAGAGTGTTCTTATGGTCCCTGGGATCCCGACAGGGCACCCAAGTACCCTCAGGACCCCACCTCAGTGCATAGTTTTTGGGGGCACAAGGCCGGCTATCTCTCCAGCAGGCTCCGAGTGGGCCCACAGCAACTCAGGCACCCATCAAGGTAACTGAAGCATACAGGAACTTGACCGCACCTAACTTACAAAACGATACAGTGGAGATGTGGATGTATATTAGCCCACTAACTCGACAGGGTGAACTCAGAGAACCTCGACAAAAAACAAAAGAACTTCCCCTTGCGCACCCTAATCAACGCAAATTTCCCGGTTGAAGCCAAACACATAACATGAAAGTTTTGATGGTAAGTCTTGCCGATTAGAGCTGTTCTAAAGAAATGGAGTCTAACATCAACAGACAAGAGCGTACATTTCAGGCAGAGAGAATCAAATGTACATGCCCTGATCCAATGTCACTGAGAGTGGTTAAAACGTTCTGGGTCACAGCGGCTAGGGAGTTCAGACAGCTCCGTTTCCGGGACTTCCTGGAGGGAAGGCGGTGCCCGACAAGCCCAGTAGCAGTGCTCATTGTAACGATAGATTTTTGTGCACTATGAATAAACAGGTATAAGGACGTCAAACAACACGTCCCCTTCGGAACCAGTGGAACATACTGATTCACATACACACGATGATAACAGGAAACCTGAACGTAGACCTCTCCTTCTTGGGGGTCGAAGAGTTCTTCCAAAAATAGTCTTGCCCCTATAGTGAGGTCCGAAATGGGCGAGTGCCCATAAATTGCACATAATTGTACATGCCCTGATCCAATGTCACTGAGAGTGGTTAAAACGTTCTGCGTCACAGCGGCTAGGGAGTAAAGAAAAAAAACGAAAACTAGACAAATAAATAAATATCAAAATACAGGACACGAAGAAGTAGGACACACCTTACACACACACACCCACACACACACACAACACCCCACACACACACACAGGAATTCTACCCTAACAGCTACACTCCACTGCGACCCGGGCAGTTACGTAGAGTTGTAGCTTAGTGCATTGTGGAGCCCCGAGGACCCCAGGTATGCTCCCAGGGGGCCTCGGGGCTCCACAATGCACTAAGCTACAACTCTACGTAACTGCCCGGGTCGCAGTGGAGTGTAGCTGTTAGGGTAGAATTCCTGTGTGTGGTGTGTGTGGGTGGGTGTGTGTGTGTGTGTGTGTGTGTGTGTGAGTGTGCAGGTGTCCTACTCCTTCGTGGTCCTGTATTTTTATATTTATTTATTTGTCTAGTTTTCGCTTTTTTTTTTTTTCTTTCGCCTAACGTTGTATATAGGTTATTCTTGCCCATGTTTTATATATTTATGTTAGCCCTCTACCCTATCCCCCTATTCCTATGTACTCTTTCCTCCCTATCCCACCTCCCCTACACCAGCAGGCGTTCCGGTGTCCGCCCCTAGGCGAGACAATTTACGCCTGTTGGTGGACCTTCCTTTCTTGTTTTTGTGCAATAAATACATACATACATACCAATACAAGGCGGATCGCGCTTTACAGGAAGATGAGTTGTTAAATAAATTAGTACTGGTAGTACATGTTTTTGGTGGTGAAACGTGTCTGATAACAGCAGGTAATACCAGTGTCTTGAGTTTAAGGCGACTAATAGGACTGACACGTGGGCACCCGAAGAAGACTTTTGTACACATGCGCGCGTACATGACAAAATGGACCGACAGACAGAATATGTGGTGTTGGGTGATGCTAGCGTGTGAAGTGCGCTGCTGCCTGGGATAGTGGAGACGTCCCTCCTTCTCTCCCCCAGCCACTGGCTGCCCTGCTGTTGCAAAGTCTTTGTGTTCACGGATGTACGCCACTTGTACTTGGTTTACAATCGGCAAGGCAGTTTGTTCTTTCTGTGAGTGGTGTTCGAAATTCCTTTATCGAAATCCCTTTAGTTACGGTGTTGCACGTGTATGTTTTACAGTCGTATGTTATGAACCACTATGCCCGTATGCGCCAGCCTTAAGGCGTGTCTTACGAGCTATGTTGGGAAACATGCCATCCATCCCTATTTCAAGCTCTAAATTTCTTAAATTTCCTGGCACTTCAGCAGCCTGTTGCAAGAATTAAAGGATTTTGGAGAAATAGGTTCGGTGACCATATCGTGAATGCGTAGGGAAGCTCTGACTTGCCCAATCAGTAGTGTTCTGAGATGTTACAGCTAAAACACCAAAAACACGCCAGTCTCAGAAACGAAACAATAAATAGAGGGGGTCACATCGGTTTAGCGGAGTTAACTCCACAATGATATTTTTAAATTTCTAGGACAGCTTCTGCTTTGAATACCACATATACACCTAAACCAGTCTCAGCCTGGGTAACCTTGTGCGTGACCTTACATGGGGGATTCTGCTGGCAAATATCACGCTAATAACACTCTGCCGCTGCGCGATCTTTTAGAGGCAGATCCCCACGCGACGAACGCGAAAGAAGCTCATGTAGAATGACGAATCTGCCGAGCACCTGGCGGCACCGCAAAAGCGTTCCCACGAGGCACCCTTCTCTTTGCAGCATAGCCAAATTCCAAAATACAAGTCGTTACGCCCAAAAGTCAGTGCATGAAAGTCAACTTACACAACGGATCTCAACAAAGGCACATCAAGAGCGTCACGAAAACCCGCTTCCCATGGTTGCAATCGTAGCTGGGTCCCTCGCGTTCTGAAGCCGACGTTATCTGATTTCGCCTCCAGACACGCTCGAAGCAGTTTGAATTTTTAGGTGCGGAGTATTGGACCGCACAATGTCCGTCGCGTTCGTGTGAGATAGCAGCATTTACAATCGCAAAAAATCAAACAGGCGTCGGCTGGATTCGTTCCCATGTCTGGTACGTGTCAGTCGTCTTACCCATTGTGCTACGACCGTGAGGTAGTAGCTGAGAGTCAAACAGCTTACTTTTTCGCCTGTAACGGTGCGGAGTACCTTAGGACCTCTCAATGTCCGTCAGCGTCCATCCGTGCGCACACCACCATCAAACGAAAATCAAGCGAAATTCGGTTTGAGCCGTGAGTTGCAGTTTCATTTAGGGAATAATCAAGGTGCAACTCACTGGCTCAAATCGAATGACGGTCCGGGGCAAATCGGATTCGTGGGCGAACTTGGATGTCATTTCGAATCCCCGTACTCCGCACCCTTGCCATCATCCACGGAGTGGAGATGCTGCCATTTTTTACCTTGATTTTCACTCAGGTTGCACGGGAGATAGCTTCGCCTCTTAACCATATTTCTCTAAAAAAAAGGATTTCGATTTTTTTATTTCGCGCATAAACGCATTTCCGTGCCTTTTAGGCTTACAAGCGACGGATATTTTTGAAAATATATTGTGAAATGACACCACGACCAATGCAGCAACCGTGCGCACCGTCATGCTCCTGGGCTGATTGTTTGGGGCCGTACGTGTCCCGCAAAAGAAAAGGAAAGGAAGTTTTGCACCACCTAGAGACGGCACCGTGTTCAATATTTCTCTAATACAGCCTAACAGAGCTAGCTGCAGCTCAACACACTTTCTATATTGCTGCTGACCCTTTCCTACGTTTAGACTGATAATTATATTATTTTTATAGATGAGAGGTGGGTGATGTGCAAAGCACTACATGCAAGTTTGATGGGCCTGAAAGAGAAGGAAACCAAATGACATTGGCGCTACTTCTTCAATCACGCGTGGTAAAACTGCTTTATCACGGACCCACATTTATAATTTCTTTTAGTGGAGAAAGCTTGAATGGTTAGGCTTCCAGAGTCAACAATTTACTCTGCGGCCTGTGTTCAGCGTATTGAAAAGTTTCTTAAAAAATGAGAAAGGGCTTATGATCATATGAAACCGGTTACAGTGCTACTGGCAAATAGTCTTCCAGCAATGCATTTGTGTTTTGTGCTGAAGCCAACTTTAGGCGGAGCAGCGCTAGCTTCGTCGTTGTAAGATGGCTTTCTCAATATTGTGTGTAGCACAGTGAAATATCGCCGTCTAGTGAAGGAGTATGATTACTACCGCACTGTATACTTCTCTCCGCCGTCGTTGCCACGCCCCCGAGACGTGTGTACTCCTCGCCATCCGTCGCGTCTCTCTCTCTCGCTCTCTCCTGTAACAGTGCACAACGCAGAGATTCTTCGGTGAACATTTGTACGGCTCACTACAGCCTGAGCTGTGACAGACGTAGCCGGGCTATTGTATAACCATACTGTTATTTAACTGCCAATAGTGTGTTTCTCAGTCTGTGAGTTGAGAACAATGCGGTGTACCATAATTCATTCACGGAAAACCTCGAAGTAGCTAAACCCCAACGTAGCGGATTCATTCAAAGCGCCACCTTTGCTGGAAGCCCCTCTTTACGCGCTGGTAGAGGTCAGATTTTTTGTGCTCAGTGGTTTAGGTTTCCAGGCTGAAAAACTGTTTTGAGGCGCGGCAAAAATATTCGTTCCGTGCCGCCATTTCTTGTTTCTGAGCTCTGTTAGACAACTGAAAACTAAACACAGGCCCGCGAGCCATATGTAAACTGGAGGTTCCATCAAAAGGTAACAGTAATCTTCCGAACTATTTCATTTAGAGTGTCGGGACTAAAATGCATTAAAAATTTTCATATTTTTGCAATATTGCGATAAAATTGCATATGCGACCATATTCCGCAACCTAGAAACACACAACAGACATTTTGACTTGGCACTGTGTTATATGGGCAATTTAGCTATGCTTTTCGTTGCATGAGTTGAACCATTTGCCAAAAATACGCGTCTCGGCATAGTTCACCTCCGTGAAACTTGTTATTTAAGCACAAATTCTTTTTACTCACATTCTACCTTGAGCGTGTTGCATCAATATAGCCACAGCAAAAAAATACCGCGGATGCGTTTTGTGCCACTTGCACTTTGGATGCCTAAGCTCTAGCGATCGAAAAGCATTAGTATCATGCTAGATCTCCTCACAGTTTAAAACGTTTGTTTGTCTTGGTAAGCGGGTGCGAATGCCTGTTTTCCCCAGAACAAATCTGAACTAACTTAGTTCAGAGATTTCCTCGTTTATGCAACACAATTTATGACGGCTTGTAGAATAATTGTACCCGAAACTACGCTCTCGACTTGTATGCATATCTCTACTGTTTGTCAATGGGTCTACTTTTTGTATTTACAAATAAACAAATGAATAACTGGCTTATTTCAAGGAGCAGTTCACACCGACCTTTGCGGGACACACTGCGCCGTGGTTCCTTGTAGTCACGCCTTTAGATGTCAGCTATGGCCGCAGTGAAAGGGATCAGTTCTCAGTTACATCAAACGTCCTGGGTTATTTCTACACCTGAAGAATTTTCCGGTCAACGACCGCAGCTGCCGCAGCACATGCTCCTAGACTCCGCAGGTGGGGAAGGAATGAGTCTCTCCGCCCCGTGATTCAGCTGTGAACCTCTCATGCAGTTACTCAGTAGCGGCAGACATTGAAACTCAGCCGATCTTCTTTCTTATAGCGTCGCACGTTGATTATATGAATCCTTCTATTGACAATCCTTTTTCTCTTGCAGATGCAGCGATTCCAACGAAAGTGGAAGAAGACAGCCGCGATCTTCGTACCAATCTACGCACTCGCCACGTGCCTATACTACGCTAATGAATTCAGTCTCACTACATACGGAAGTCGGGTGGACCTTAGCAAAGACTGGGCCCCGTACTACAGGCGCAACAGCGGACGTGTAGGAAGAACCGATCCGCCCAGAGTTCTCTTGTGGGACATCCCATTTGGCAGATTTCCTGACGGTCTTTCGGAAAATGTTTCAACACGGCTGGTGACTTGCCCTCAGCAGTGCATCGTAAGCTACGATCGCACCATGCTGATGTCAAGCGACGCAGTGGTCTTCCACGGTCCCGAAGTGAGATTCTACGATAGCCCCAAGTGGAGAGCCGCGCGCCAGAAGTGGGTTTTCTGGAGCCAAGAGCCCCCGCCACCCGTGGGCTCACTGAAAAGAGCTTTCAACTGGACGATGACTTACCGGTGAGTAGGTGATGCTTGTGAAAAAGGGCTGCATCAGCATGGTGCACGGCTTCTCCGTGGAGTACATATTCAGATAAAATAAAGAACAGAGGTTCCCTCATCAATACTATACAAAACATTCCTATTCTGGACAGCGATATTCCGTGTAGTGTACAGATGAACAGAGCCCTCGAAAAAAAAAATTGGCGCAGTTTGCGCTTGGAGAAACTTGAAGAAACTTGGAGAAACAGCGTAGCGATGTACAGCACGAACAGCGTTAGGGATTCGTACAGGCGCCCAGCCAACGCCTCGTCGTTCTCGGATCATCTTGGCCTTCCAAAGTTCGAGCTGGGAAACGGGCACCTCGGCTTTAAGTTTCGCGTAGGCGCCAACTCCGCCGGCAGGTCTAGCCTAGATGTTCGGCTATTCGCTGCCGGTTAGTTGGGGCGGCTCTG
>CM023457.1:103298300-103442896 GCA_013339765.2 Haemaphysalis longicornis
GCGCGCGCACGTTAACCGCCGCGCGTGGCGTTGTTGTGCCCCCGCCCGAGGAGATACCGAAGCGGCGCGCGTTGGTCGACGTGCCGCTATGCTGCGGTTCGGCGATTCACGCTGTGTTTTGACGTTTTTAAACCGCTGCACATGGTCTTTTTTGTGTGTAATTACAAGAGGAGCCTTGCAGGCACTGCACTGATCCTTAAGTGTTCTTGATTCTGTCATTTATTGGTAATACGGACAGGGTGTTATGCGTGCGATGGTCTCTAATTGCAGAAGGGTCTTGGCTCATGCAGTTTGAAAGGATTGTGCAGTATTGTGGGGTAGGACTGCACCCCTAATAAATTTATGTGATTGCTAAAATATTTTATATTTGCGATTTGTTTTACCCTGCTAAATTTATTTGTTGAGTTCCTAACTGTTCATAATTATCTCGTCTAGAGACGTGGGCAGTACATTTCATGAACTTGTGCATTTCTAAAGCGCTGTAATTATTTTATGTTAATGGGTAACCAGCGTTCCAATGAACTGTGCACTTTTAAAATGATCGCGCAATAAAGTGTGCCATGTGGTGCTTTTCTTAGAACTACGTACGGTTGCGAATGTTGATGCTTTTCGCTGACTTGAGTGAAGTTTTTAAAACGTGTGTGTTGCGTGAACTGGTGCACTGCAAGGGCTCGGGCCAGGTAGCACGCATTTTCTCGGAGCCCGGGCCAGGCTCGGGCTTCAACAAAAATATTTGGGACGTGCTTGCCCGAGCGCATGCATGCAGTGTCTTCGTGATGGTTGATGCCAAAAAGTTTCCGCATTGATCATTTAGCTTAAATGAAAAACAAAGGAAAGTGCGAGGTCACTGCGGCGCCGTTAAAGATATGTTCCGCTGATACTATACTCAAAAAATATTTTCTGTCAGGATATATATATATATATTATATATAGCTAATCAGAAAATGGGAAATGAGGGGATCTGTGAAATAAGACAGAAAATAAGGGTTGGCATTCAAGAAAACCTCGGAAAGCACAGGGGAGGTTGTGGGTCATAGAAACAGATGAAGAATTTTTGAGTCAGAAAGAAAGTGGTGAAAAAATGCCCGCCGGGTGGGATCCGAACCCATGACCTCCAGAATACCGGTCTGGTGCGAAAGTGGTGAAAAAATGCCCGCCGGGTGGGATCCGAACCCACGACCTCCAGAATACCGGTCTGGTGTTTTTTTTTTTTCTTCATCTGTTTCTATGACCCACACAAAACCTCCCCTTTGCTTTCCGAGGTTTGCTTGACTGCCAGCCCTTATTATTATATATATATATATATATATATATATATATATATGTGTGTGTGTGTGTGTGTGTGTGTGTGTTGTGCAAAACTCGGTCCAAGTTTCAGAAAATTAAATGCGATATATCTGTATATATACTCGCTCTACGTTGAAAAAACCGATTTTTTTTCGGGCGCATACTCTGTCGGCGCGGGCTGATATTTAGAAACAGTCTGCGGGCTCAGGCTTATGTAATTTGTGTGTGTGTGTGTGCAGGCACACTTGCACACACACACACACGCAGACACGCACGTACCCGCACGTGCGAACACACACGCACGCACACACGCGCACACACGAGCACGCGCGCACGCTCGAACACACATACACGCACGCATGCAGGTACGGACGCCCACACAGCGCGCGCACACGCACGCGCAATAAAATTGTTTATTTAATAATAAAATGATCACGCAATAAAATTCTGCCTTGTGACTTGGTGCTTTTTCGAGAATTGCGGTTGCGAATCCTGTATTTGCGCTCTTTTCTTTGACTTAACTGGAGTTTTAAGACATCTGTCATGTGTGCTGCATGGGTCAAATTTGAAAAAAAGAAGACGGGAAACGTTTGCGTACGCACGACGCAGTTTGCTCGGTATGCAGATCTTGATAGAAAAATCAGCAAGAAAATAAAGAAAAAAATCAGAAGTGACGTATGCTGGCCAGCCTAAAGCATGCCACTCTTTCCTCAGTTGAAACAATACGATAGCGAAATCATCAAACAACGAAAAAAAAATATCGGCATGATAACGAGCCCGATCGCTAAAGCACGGCGCCCAGACAACACCAAGACATCCTGAGGACATCCTCAGGATGACAATTCGAGTACATTATGACGTCTCGAGGACGACCTCAAGTGATCCTCAAAATATATTAAAAAGGTCCAGATGTCCGGCTCAGGACATCCTCAGCACATCCTCAGGAGAGCATCTTTTTACCTTCCTAGTTCCTTTTTAGGACATCGGTAACAGTATGAATAAACACCAAATAGAAATAAAACAAAGTATCCTTGTTATAAAATTTATTTGCACTCAGAAATCAGCCTTTTTCCTCTCTCTTCGTGCCATTGTGATGCTTCAGCATACCCTTCAGAAATGACTCAACATGTATGTACCAGCCCCCTTTGATCTCACTCTGAAGCATAGTCTTCGGGAATGGATTCTGGAAAAAAATTGAAACGGCAGAAATGTCCAATCAGGTAAAACTGCGAAGGTAAACTAAAATGCATTTCTACCAGCTACAAAAAAAGTAATTGTGTCGTTATATGACGACCCTGTTCCTGAAAACATTATATAGTGACGAATCAGCAAATAAAACATTAAGAAACAACGCAGAAAAGTAGAAAACATGGTCTGTTTGCAGTGAAATTCAGTGATCGAACAGAAGAGCATGTTTCACAACGAACTTTGCAGATATAGCATTTATTTGTAACCATCCGCATCAAACTGCACCATGTACTTCAGCAGTTGTTTTTTTGTGCAGGGTCTGTGAGCCTGCTGGCAATACTGACAGGCAACAAACAATATAAATTTCAGGTATGCAATTTTTTACTCATAGAGCCATTTTTAAGTATGCCAGCATTTATTTAATCTCTCTATAAAATACTTATTCATAGCCAGGACGGCATTTCTATTAAACAAGACAGACCTGGCTGGCTGTACACCAGGGTGAAAATATTTGCCATATTATGATCCTCACAACCCAGACAACGCACATAAATCCTAGGTAAGTGCCAGGGATGTCCCACCTGGGAGTTCGGGAACTCCTAGGGACATCCCACTGAAGTTCCAAAAACATCCCAAGTGATACAAAAAAAGACCTCGCTGGGATGTCCCAGACTAGGACTTTGCTGGGAGGTCTGACATCCCATGTAGAACAAAGAAAGGAAATTTTTGGGATGTTCCAAAAAGGTGCTCGTAGGTCCTTTTTAGGACACGTTTGATTAATTGTGGTTATAGCTCAACATTCCATTGCAATGGAGCTTTTCCTCCACTCAAGTGCACAATTAGAACTCTGCAAAACCTTGCAAAACCATTTTATTGGACGAATTTCGTACATAACAGAGATCAGTGGCAAAATCAAGCAGCACTTAAGTCTTAAAGGTACACCATACACTTTTAATACCACAAACAAAAGTTCTTTATAACTTGATGCATGACTTTACTTCTGTTTCTGACAAGAAATTCGACTAGCTGATGCAGCAGTGAAATTTCACATAAAAAATTTCTAAAGGTAGCACGAGTTATGTACAGAAAGATAAGAGTCGTCTCTTCTCTTTTACATCAGAAATGTGCCATGCACCTGAATAATTCATTTACAAAATAGAGTGAGCCTAATTTCTAAGCAATTTATGGCATAAAGAATAAGGTCTGAAAGTGCTGTACTTTATGAAATACCAAAAGGTGAAACATGTTTCACGACACAGGAAAAGCACATTAGTGCACAGAAAGTTACTGAAAACCATTAAAAGGGCCATGCAGACAAAACACGTTTGGTTCATTAGAAAGATTGTCTCGATAGAAACATTTTGACATGACTTTAAAGGGGCCATGAAGACAAAATACAAGTTTGTTTTCTTTGAAAGATTTCGTGTTCTATAGTGCCCCGAGTGCTTGTCCAGAAACAAACGATGCTTTGTTCACTGTGAAATTAATCAATTTAAGCTAGAATTTTGATTTTCACGCCAAAACGTGTGTATGAATGACGTTTGCAGTGATATAAGAGCAGGTCTTTCAGCCAAAGTTGGTGTGGAGCAGAGACTTGCTTACTGTTAGTTGACCTAGATGGCGCCACCACACCACGGAAAGCAGTCTTATGTTTTTGGTTTGTATGTGACCGTATTTAAACGTGGCTTGTTTTTATTCACGGAGAAAATAATCATTTTGTGAAACATGGTGCTCGCTCGACAAATGTGGTCACGTAAGACACCGTCGCTTGCGTCAATTGGCCAGTGTTGTCTGAGACAATTCCAAAGCCCCGCAGTGCTATGCATCTAAACGAAGCATAGTACGTGCAGTACCAACAGAAGTACGCAGAGGTACTTCAATGTTTACGTGTGCTTTCCTAACTTCCACTGTTTGTCCCATCATTCTTACCGATATAAAAAGAATGTGCCCTAAATTTAAATGAAAATAGCTCTTTGGGCATGCTTATGAACTCTGCCTAATTTGCGTTTGCCGGCCTCAGCCAATCGCACAGCTCGGCATATGACATCACCGGTTCTGCTGCGGTAAATGAGCTAGTGGGTCGCATGACCATTCCCTTTTTTTCCTAATTATGTAGCTTATTTGAGTGAAGTTTACGTTAAAAGTGGGGTCAACCTGATTCTACAGAGGCAATCTTTTGAAGGAACCAAACTTGACCTGTCTCCATGGCCCCTTTAAATGTAAACGTTGCTCAAATAATCTACATAATTAGAAAAAAGGGAATTGCCATTAGACCCACTAGCTCACTTCCCACACTAGGACACATGACACCATACGCGCAGCCGTGCGATTGGCTGAGGCCAGCAAAAGCAAACGCAAGTTAGGCAGGGCTTATAAGCTTGCAGAATAAGCTATTTTCGCTTAAGTGTAATGCATATTCATTTTATAGCAGTAAGAATGGTGGAGTGAAACAATGGAAGTTACAAAAAAAAGAACCAGTGCGTATTGCTGTTAACTACTGCGCACACTATGCTTGTTATAGCAGCACACGACTGTGGCGCTTTGGGGTTGTCTCAGACGACACTGGCCGAGCGGTGTAAGCGACATTGTCTTACATGACCTTAATTGTAGACGTACCCCACGTTTCACGAAGCAATTAGCACCTACCGTAATAAAACCAAGCCAGGTGCAAATACAGTCAAAAACAAAGCAAAGGTGAAGACAGCATGGTGGTGGCGATATTTAAGAGGATTGATGGTAAACAAGGCTCCGCAGTCCGCTGCAGGCAGGACGGCGCACTTGAAATTAGCTTGAAGACCCTTCCTTGTGATGTCATGGCAGACGTCACAAAAAACACACGATTTGGCGGGAGAATATAAAATTTTAACTTGAACTGATTAATTTCTTGGCGAATAAAGCATCATTTGCTGCCCGACATGTGCAAAGGGCACTACAAAACCCCAAATCTTTCGAAGAACAAAAACAAGCTTGTATTTTGTCTGCATGGCCCTTTAATGTGGCAGTCACACTCCCTCAGGCCGCGCGGCCACTTTTTAACAATACGGGGCTACCGTAAGGCATCGCTTTGCACACACACACACATATAAATCATTCGAAAGGCCAGCTGATCTAGTTCTGATTGATATAAAATACTAGTTCTAAAACTACTGCAAATGAAAAAAAAACTTATAAAATAAAATTTTGGATCACGTGTACCTACATTCGAAAAGAATTATGTAGAACTATTCAACGTAAAGGGAGGACATTTGCTGTGTGCTTAGAAGACATGCCAATTGGCCACATGATGACAAATTTGTTCTCAGCCAAATAGGTTTTCACCTGTCTGCTAAAAGGCAAATAAAAGCTAACAGAAGAAAATTGATGAACAGGTAACATTACACGGCTTAGAGCAGAAGAATAACACTTTGCACGTGTTGGCTGTATGAATATTTTCTACCTTTAAATTGGGCTGCATTTTGTTACCATTTTACGCACTGAGGTCTAAATGTGGAAATATATGTGCATGCATACTTATGAGTTAGCGTTGAAAATGTGGGACCATGTAAGGATGTATATTGCGACATTTTAACCTTGGCAATTAAAAAATTCCAAATAAATGCAGCCAAATTTTGACGGCAAAAAAATCAGTCTACAGCCAACATGTACAAAAACTATCACTGCTCTGCACTGAGTCATGTAAATATCAAGTAGAGAATTTCCCTTTTTAGACTTTTTTAGCAGAAATATGAAGAAATTTTGAAACCAATTGAATTCCATCATGCAGCCACTAATTGGTATGTATAATGAATGCACAGCAATCTATCCAATTTCTGTTTAATTGTTTTCTATAACTTCGAAAATACAGAGGCAAGTGAAGCAAAATAAGATTTCTCGAGTTTTAAATTTGAATTTGTCTCTCATACACTAAGATAAATAATATTGATATCACTCAAAACTAGACAGGCTGCACTTTGTAATAGTACATTAGCCATGTATGTAGTGTTAGTTGACGCACAGCAGAGACCATACAAACGTCCAAATGTACAACCACACCCTGAGGGAGTACTGGTGCCATGCACCTTATTCTGGCATGATGCCCTGAAATCTGTAGTTTTTTTACCACGTAGTAGCTTACCACACACACACAAAAAAGTTTAGATTAGTGTCAGGAAAATATACATGAGCAACCAAGAAAAAGAAAATCAGATTAAACGACTTTCATATCATTCCTTGGCAGTCACTGCATTGGAGCTCCAAGGATTTTCTAGTGTGCCGCAGCTCTTTCTGCAGCACGTCAGAACTGTGTTGCTGTCTTCGTATCCTTTGGAGTTCCTTGTGGCTGGGGAGGCTTTCCATGGCCCATGAAGCTGCCTGCACATAATTTAGAACAACTTGTAATGAATTCAATGAACAGTGCAGACACCGGCTAGCTTGAACACTGCCAGTAAGGAAACACAACTCAAGCATTACCGAAGTGTACAGATAAACATTTACCCATGGTGATTTCCCACCATGGGTAAAACGGCATGCTTACGAGTACAAGCTGAGCTTCGCTGATCTCTCACAATGCCCTTCCTGATACATGCTCTCGTGATTGCGCTACAGTCAAAATAAACCTCGCGGCCAGAACTCACAACCCTAAAGCAGCCCGCTGCCACACAAAACCTTGAGGAGCTTGCGGGTTTTTTGCGCAGACATTTGATGTGTGATAGAAATTTTGCTATTTAGTTCTGTTTCATGGACATGACCTTTACATTCCATGATTGCCCAAACATTTCACCTGCTTCAGATGTAAATGAAACAGTTTTTCTAAATAATTTTCCGTCAAGATATTTTGAACTGGCTCTTACAATCATGCTTGTTGGCACAACACATCACACAGATGCAAGCTACTACAGCCATTTACCATTAAACGTTTGTCAAATGCGCCATTACATTAGTCTTCCCTGGGATCCAACGGTGCAAAGCACAATGAAATATAACAGAGTAACAATAACAAGGACGACACTAGACACGGGAGTCGCAGTTTTCTGGTAATGCCCACCAGGTTTAAAGCTGCCTGTAAAAACTGCTAACTGCATCACTGAGTGCCTGCTTGCTGACAATAGACTACAGGAAACTGGCAAAAAAAGAAATATAGCTGCTTGGCAGTTAAAGACTGACTGCTATACCTATATTCAGAGCATATCGTGCAATTTGAGAAAGATTACAAACAAAATGAGTGAAAGGTTGTGTTTACCGCTCATGAAAAATTGTTAAGGCTTTTTAAGAGTAACCGCACTGTGAAGTCAGTCTTCGCAGCCCTTTAAACATGATGCACAACTACCCCCACAGTGCCCTTCTTTAAAACAGTCGTCAAAGCGGCCCAAATCTGAGTATTCAAAGCGGCCCAGATCACGTTGCCATTTGTTGCATAGTTTGCCGTAATTCTCTTTGCCGTGGAGGTTGTGTAGTCGCCAACATGCCCATCTACAAACGGCCGCAAAGTTACAGCAGCAAGCCACATTTAGATTGCAGCACAGTCATTAGCACATACAAGGGCAGGCGATCACGCGAGCTGAGTAAATTGAGCACATCACACACTGACATGCTACTCAGTGAAAAATGTTAAACGCGTAAATTATAACGCATAAAGCCTGCGCTATGCTGCTCTATGGTTTCTGAAAAAAAAAGAAAAAGAAAAAAACGCAGTCAGTACCGAGGGCTGTCACTGGACTGTCTCACGCGTTGACAAAACCCGAGACGTGGTTTTTTCTAAATACATGCGAGAAATGAGTGATTTCGTTCCGGGTAGCGCGGGACTGATGATTGAGGCCTAGAACCAGGAACTAAGCTACGCGAAAAGTTTTAGTTAGTCAAACTATTGAGGCCCAATAATGTCTCTTTGTCTAGTTGTTCTTGCTCGGCTTTCCGGCATCTGCGGCGTTTTTTTTAATCTGTTGCAGTGATGCTCTTCTACACTAGTTGTATAATAAATACATGTAAAATAATCAACAGCTAGAGGTACAAAACAAGTTGAGCGACGCGAAACAGTGCAGCAAGCGTTGCAAGTTCTCTCGCCACCCCGGGAGAAGCCTTTCGACCGTTTCCGCACTGAGCACCCACCTTCGACCACAGAGCAAGAAATCATGCATAAAACACAAGAGGGGCATTGGAAGGGTTTAAACACTGAGTGGTACATATAAACGACTTGCAATAGTTACCTTGTGAAATGACGTTCCAGCAGCACGGGAGCACGGCGCACATTTCCATCCGCGGGCGGCCATGTTTATAAAACTGCGATGGCTGAATCGGCTGAATCAGTTTCGTAAATAGCTCACAGACGTCTCTAATGGTGTAGAATAACAACGAAGCTTTCAAATGTATTGAGATATAATTAAAATAAAATAGAAATTTTACTTTTTAACTTATAGTTTGAAATATTGTACATAAATAGAAATAAAATGGCAACAAGGCAGACCCAGAACCAAGCAGCAGGCCATCTGAGCGGGGCGGTTCTTTCCTCCCTTAGAAAGTTGCTGTGCGCAAAACAGCGTTTTCATTTGGTTTAATCAGTGTACTAGCCTTTCTCCTGAAGCACTTCCTGTAACAATCACGCGCTACCTGCGGGTACGCGAGGCATTTGCTCATGGAGGAAAGAAAAGTTTTTCTTCCTCCATGCATTTGCTTTACGGCTGTACCTCCTTCACGCGCATTACACGCGCCTATGCGTTTTATTCATCTATGCACAAAAACAAAACATTGGGCTGACCGAATCAACAAAAAGCACGCATGCGCTTCCGCATACATCCCAATCACAGCCATTCGTGGATATTTTTAGGACACTCCCAGTGCAAAAGTCCCAGGGATGCCCATAGGCTGTGCTGTTTGGGACATGGGATTTAGGGCCTTTTTTGGGATGTCCTTAGGATGTTGGGTGTTGTCTGGGAAGATCTACATTAACAAAACATGACCGCATAGTATATGAAGTGGTACAACTCTAAATAGTGTCTTATCCAGGTGCAGTACGCGGCCCAAATATGCACCCGCGACAAACTGCCTGCAGATCCTGCCTTTCACAGATACCATAAATACCAAACAATGCGCCAGAAAACCAAATATTGGACCGGCTTGCACGTACCCCTGGTTAGCTTTACGAAAACATGAAGTGCTGCTTTCAGTTGCTGAGGATCGTTCTTTCTTTCTTGTTTTTTTTAGGTGAGCTTAAGAGCATTGTAAAACCAGTAAATCACAAAGAAGTTAGTGCCTCCTCTGTGTCTATTTTCTTCTCCTTGTCTTAGCCCTTCTATTCTTTGCCATGTTCTACCAAACCAGCACTCCATGTAATTTACGTTACCTTCATCTCGAGCACTTGCTGTTTTGCCTCAAGTTTTTTCAACTTTTCGCCAGAGCGGAGCAGCCACGTCTTAATGATAGCCTCGATCTCAGCTTGTTTTGCATCGGCAAAATTTTGCTTCACAGCCTCTGAAAAATACCAAGGCATTAAGATTTACTTCACTTGTATTGCGAGATGAAGCAGAGGACATTTACCAGGCTTGCAATAAAAGGCATTAAATTTGTCTGCATTTGAGCCAAAACTAGATACACACTATACGGGGTCACAATAAGGCAATGAAAATAAATCAATGTGGCTTACTGATGATTAAGCTTACGACATTTAGGACAGAAAACTTCTTCTTCCCCTTCTGTCCCAGCCAGCTGTACCGCACGGCTACTCTTTGGCTCATAATGGCCTCCAGGATTCGCCTGGTAGCTGGTGCTGCAGCTGAGCCGCCGAGACCGGCCAATTGGTGCACCTGAAAAAAAAATGCCACGTTATTTATTTCTTCCCCTAGCAGCAAGTGTAAAGTATGCCTTACAAGAGATGTCTTAAGTCGTCCATTTGTGCCGAGCCCAGCATCAAAATTTTCAAAGTCTTCAATGTTCTGGAATGGCTGTTCCAGAACTTCTTCATCCCTGTCTCTGGCAGGGCTTCGATTGTCACTGTTTAGCTTGCGTATCATGGCATCCAACTGCCTGCCGTGTTGCTCGCACCGCATTTCAATGGTATGTATTGCTCTCATTAGCTGTTCAAACTCTGCAAAATGTTGCCGAATCACAAAAATAATTGGTTTTAGCCAATCCTGGGCTGAAAAAACTAGGTGTCAACTTATATTGACACCTAGGTTTAACACAGAAATGACATGCCATCAACTGAAACAGCTGAGAAAATGTCATATGTTGACAGAAGGCAGGCACCAGAAAACGTTCTTACCGGAAGGTTTAAAGCTTCTGGCTGGAGGTGCGTTGCCTGATGCCAGCCCACCAGACCTTGCCCTGTGTTCTAAAGGTTACAAAAAATGTAAACAGAAAGATAAAGCAATATTTTCAAATTCTTACCAGGTGAATTGCTCCAATCTTGACGGTTCTCATGGGGAATGTATGCCGGCTGAAATGTTGATGCCCGGTCTGCTCGTGCACTTTGAATTTCGGGCCCTATTTTGAAAACAGAGTTAACTCAGGCCAAAATGCCTAAGAGAATGTGTGACAACTCAAACTCACATTCTTCTCGGTTGTCATGATGCAGAAGCTGTGCAGGTCTTTGCAAAGAACTGCTGCAACTTTCTGCGTACCATGTGAAAAAATAAAAGAATGCCACTCCTTCGCACAATTCCTTTTTTATATTAGCTTACATGAGTTGCAGGAGTCTGGGTGAGGACTGTCACGTAACTGTGCACCCTGCATCCCGTCCCGTGGTTGGCTGCAGAAAGCGGTGCCTCGCACTGGGAACGAAAAGCGAAATGTTGACTCCACACTCTTCAAGTTCTCAGCCAAAGTAATCGAGACACTTACAAGTGCCAGTTGTACATAACGTGGAGCTGTTGATCTGTAGGGAATAGGGTACGTCCTCGTCATTCCCATCTGCAATAAAAGCAAATTCTTGTGCACACGCTTGGGTATATAAACAAGTATGGGCCCACTAGCCCAGAAGTGTGCCCTAAAGAAACCAGGAAGACAAAACTCAACTTTACATTATTTGAAAAATTGGGCAGCTCATAGCACATTAAAATTTTGCTTAACAATGAGCAAGCATTGCTGCCATTGTTGTATTAGTGTTTGTATGGCAGGATTTTATACTACCTCCCACTCAGTGATGTACCAATAGTGGCCAGTCAGTGCATTTGGTGCTCCTAGTGTATACCTTGAAATTATGTTACCTTGCATGTACTGTACTAGCTGACCTTATCACTGCAAAAGACAGCTGTTTTGAATTTTAAGCACGACAGGTTAAATATGCAAGCCCATCCAACTTGCGTGTATTTTTTACTGTCAACAGCCAATCGCGCAAATTAGCATTATTAGGTCACAAGTCAAGTGTGGGAAAGTAGCAGCCAATCTTTGAAAGGACCAAAGTTGGGTGTTGTCATCTTCATCTCTTAAAGGTTTAAGTATACTACAATATAGCCTTACACCAATCCGGTCCAATAAAAGCAAAACATTTGCCTATGACTGAGAGAGAGAGAGAATGCTCTTTAATGTGAACTGGTGAGGTCAGCCCTGCTAGGGACGAGGCTTGCTACACCAGATGGGGGCGATTACGTTGATGAGTTGTGAATATCAGACATTGGGGCTACAGCAGGAAGAAGACAAATATGAAACGTTAACAAAAAAAAGGACAAGAAAAGCAAGAGAATGCTGCCAGCAGAGTCCGGACATAAAAATACAATTGAAAAAGAAATCGTTGATGAAAACGCTGAAACAAAATGAAAAGTAAACGACGAGAAAAAAATGAGTAACACCAACATAAGAATAATAAATAGATGAACTCCACAGTCCGAAAGAGTAGATATCGTGATCACACTGGCTCTGTCAGTCATTTAGAGAGATTTGTCCAGTTCAGTGTTTTGCAGGAACTGGAGCAGAACTTTTGTACCTAAGGTATACTGTCTGTAAGGTTTTGTTAAACCCTTCCTCAATGCGCAAATTACCAGGGCGATCCAGGTAATTCCCTGTAGATGCTGACTCTCTGGTTGGTCTGCGTTCACTCATGTGCCCTGCAATGCAAAACAAAAACTTGTTTCAATCTTCAAGCCGCACTACACATAATATAAAGGCTACAAAGGAGGATTCTCACCATGCAACACACAAAAAATGTGCTGTAAAGCACAAAAATAGTCTCTGACGACCATATGCTAACATTAAAATGATCTGAAAAATGTGTTGCAAGTGACTTTCCTTCTCTTTTGAAGCGCTACTATAGCCATACAGAAGACAGAGGGTCAGCTGTCCCTGAAAAAAGTTACTTCGGATTAAACTGAAATCTGTACAGCTGCTTGTGCATGCACCATCTGAAGCAAGGAAGATGCAATTCCCTTTATATCAGGCTTCAGCAGGCTTTCCTGTGGTAGAAACATTAAAAAACTGGTAGAAATGTAAGCACATGGTGTTTACCTATAGCAGCGCTGCTAGCTGCTCCTCGAAATTGGCTTTTAGTCAACTTCCGCCCCGTCTGATCTCTTATTCCTATTTAACAGAAACAGAAAAGCAAAGTTTAGTTGTCAACACAGCACAGTGACTACTGTGTGGCTAGGGCATTCATAGCATTCTGAATTGAGGTAGTTTGCCCGTTTCATAAATCCGTATCCGTATCTACTGCATGATGCATGTTTGCATGGATGCAAACATGTACACAAATTATTAGCAAGAACGTTACAAAACATTTGGAGATACTTCAAGCTATGGCAATAGCTTCACATCCTGCTTTTGCGAAGTTCACTATGTAGACACGAAATCGCTATGAATGACACGTTAAAATATGAAAGCTGAATTTATTATTTCTGATTTGTGTTACCTGCATATCTGAACTGTGTGTTGCTCTTGGGGCCAAGGTACAGCCTCCCAAATTTTTAATAATATAGCGGGAGCGACGACTGATCGGCTAGTAAGCGCCTTATCACGGTGTTCACCGGCGAAACAGGCGACAGTACGCGCACGCGCATAGAACTATCTGCTGTGTGGAGCGTCGTCTGCTCCGCTGTTCTCCTTAGGGCAACACAACCCCCGTGTTTCTTAATTTGCAAGGCCGTTTCGCTACCGCCGAAGGTAGCTAAGCAGCGTTGGGCACACAATTTTATTTTTATCAGATGTGTTATTTATTGCATTATATCGCGCGGCGGCCTGAGGCCATTCCGGCGAAAAAACCCTCCCCGTTCTACTTTTTTAAATATTCCTCTCGCTGTGCGGGGCAAGTGATCCGAAAGAAAAATCAAAGGCGCATTTGATATGCGCTTGCGTTTCACATAACCACGGTTTCTTGTGAACGAAGTCATTCAGATGCAGTGGCAGGGGGTGTACCACTCTCAAGGAAACAGCGTAACAGACGACACCCATGCAGTAGATAGCCCCATGCGCGTGCGCGTACTCTCTATTTCACCGCTGGACACGGAGATAAGGCGCTGGCATGCCGATCAGTCGTCGCTCGGCTATATTATTAAAATTTTGGGAGGCTGTACTTGGTTACGTGAATTATAATATGTGTGTGTGCCGGCCTACATTTTTCGTTTCTTTTACACTTGCGCATTTGCTTTTTATCGTCACCCTTTAAGTACTGTGATGTGCTTCATATCTAAAAGTCCTGTTTAATTCACGCTTTCGTCAGTTCTTGATTGCTTATAGTTTGTGAGAATGCGACATCAGCACGTTCTCTCGCGTTCGGCTTCGCCGCGTTGCTTGCTTAAGAAACGCGGCGAAGCCGAACGCGAGGGAATGGGGGAAACTTGCTTGCAAGACGTTGGCGAGGGAGACCTTCCTCCTCTCCGAAGGAGCGTACTGTGGCTGGCGAGAGTGCGGACTTCGGGCTTTGCTCAATAAACACTTTCTCTCTCTCTCTCGGAGGGGAAGGATAGAGAAAGAGGATGCGCCTGGCGATTTCCGCGTACTTTGCAAGATCGTGCAAGAAGCGCGACAATGGCGCCACCGAGGCAAACGCGAGCGCGCCGCTGAGACGTCCCGGATCTGACGGTTGTCGCAGTGAGACACCTCGATTCCCTCAAATTGCCCGGCGAGGAAATTAATAGATCCTCGCTGTTAACCAGCTAGCCTGCATGCTCTTGCAATGTTTATTATCCAGTAATAAATATCAAATGAGCGAAAACACTTGTCGCTTCCTTTGTTCAGTCGAGCCATGACCTGCCGCTGGTGGGAGATAGCTTGCTAGCTGGGCGAAATGAGATACCAATGTTCCTTGTCGCCGGTTTTGGTATTACATGGGAAAGTACCTGCCCTACATCCCACATTTAGCGCGTCAATGTCGGGCTGGCTCTCGGAACATGAAGGATGTGAGAAAAGTTCTTTGCCCGAAGCTGACAGGCGCGTGTATGTTGTGCTAGCGTGAATCGAATCGCTAGCGGAGGCAGGCGTACTTTCTTGAGAGCGGAGTGTTGGTTGCTGATGGTTATTGAGCGTTAGATTGGGAAACTCGTAGATCGCGTTTCGTTAGATCGAGTTTTCGCTAGCGCCTCGCAGGCGTCGTAAATTCTCCTCACCACCCGTTCCCCACCCGTGACTGTTAATTCTCTGCAGTGCACCTCGCAGCTTGCTCGCACACCGTGTGTCTTTGTCCCACCCAATTGCGTCTATGTCCCTTTTTCTGCAACGCTCGTAGATATTTTACGATTTAGTGAGGTTAAAAGAACAGGAGGGCTTTCAGGTGCCGCACTACAGGAGCTGGCATACTCCGTGGAACTGAGCTGACCGAGAAAAGAAGCTTAGGATTGCTTATGCACAAGCTGTAAAAGAATGTAGTGTTGAGAATTAGCAAGAGGATCGAAGCAGCTGCAATGGACATTAAAAATAGTACAAGCCGTCTGGCTACTAATATGAGGTTGGAGACAGATGGGGGGGTACTATTAAACATGGCCTGGGGTGGCTGTGACAGCTGCCAATCTTCGTCCTCAGAGCTACTAATCCTCCTGGGCTGCCTCTTGCGCTTGCCGCGCCCCAACTCTTCGTCAGACTGGAGGTCAGACGTTTCCTCTGCCTTTCTTAAGGCATCGTGTGCTTTTTTGTAGTTCTCTGAAAATATTTTTGTAATTGACTCTTCAGGGGTGGCACACACTCACAAGATATTAAGCATGTATAGAAAAGCCAAAGAAATGAAAATGAATGGGAAAGTATGAAACAGTTGTAGCTTAAATACAACCATGCCAAATTATGGGACACGCAACAATGTTCCCGGAAAAAAATGGTCCCATGCTATGGTCCCATGCTAGGGTTGATGTGTTTCCTTTCAAGTTGGTAAGATCTGAACTTTTTTGCGGTTTTAATTTCCTCCCTTTGAGTTTTAGCTAACAGTGGAGAAATCGATAGGATGCTTTAATATTCATATAAGGGCCAGAAATGAACGCTTATGGAGGCTAAAATCTAACAAAGAAAATTTGGTACACAGACGGATGGATGGTAGGGCTGAGCATCGATTAAAAGTTTTAATTTAGTCAATTGGCAGGCAATAATTGATTAAATTATTCGTTTATCAGTTGGTTTGGGTTACAGAAAGAATAAAAAATATTACCAGATTTCGAGTTCCAAGCCTCATTTCTTGCTATCAGGTAATCAACACAGAAGCGTTGAAACCGTATACATTCCCGCATTTTAAAGCGACTGAGTCGATGTGGGCTAAACAAACCCTCGCGTGGTACAGATGTGGCACGAACGCACCTTGAACTGTCGCTATTTCTCGAAAGAGTGAGACCGCCGCCTCTCGTCTTCGACTATATGCGGTTGCAATTAACCATGGTATTATAAAAATGGTTTGTTGCTATGTGAGGCGATTCCCTCAAGCATGCTTATGCAACGTTTTGGGGAGCTTAATATCTGGTCTACTCGCCTCGTGTGAGTTCAACCGATTAACAGGTTAAAGAATTTATTTGCGAACAATGCATTAATCGATCATTCGGTAGGTTAATCGATCAATCGCCTACCCCTAAAGCAAGGTTGCATAGATAGTAAGCCTGAACAACAAACAACCGAGACTCGAGCTACCAGAGTTTTTAAAATATATAACATAAAGAGACAACACAAACTTGGTTGTAGGTTAGTTGTTCATGCCATGTTTCTGCTTAAAACACAATCCTTTTGGAACAGTGAAGAGGTGTACCCCTGTCCTTTCCCCAAACGTGTTTTGTGCTACCAATTTTTCCGGGACAATTTTTACCTACACCCCAAATTATGCATAGGGATAGCTAAGGGTAAATCTTTGTAGTGACTAGTTAAATGAGACAATAAAAGAGGACCATTTGTTCTGCTGCAATTAATAAAACATGTACGACCCAGAAGAGCAAGAGCGTTTAGCAACTACCTTGAACAGCACATTGCTTTTGCAGGGCAACAGCAAAACTTATATCATAGTAAATTCACCATCAAAAGATATCTGCCATTTTAAATAACAAGGTAAAAAGCAAGCACAGTGTTACCATACGTCTGTAGTATGCAGCAGCGCACCCTGCTCCAGTCAGGCCCCGGTGTGGCCCCTCCATTCAGAAGACTTCTAACGTCTTTCATCCGGGGCGGCCACAAGCAGCCGTCTCCAGTAATCCACTTCTTATGCACGATTGCAATGTCATTGTTTTCCTCGAAAAATTTCACGAGGACATAGACACCCCCTTAGTTAAGAGAAAAACAAGTAGGTTTATTATTTACAAAGGACAATATGACTGGCAGTGACAAAGAAACACATTTAAAAACAAGTAGCTATCTTGTATGTAAAAGATGAAAAACAACAGTTTCGCGCTTAAAAACAAGCTTCACACATTTTTGCTCAACACTTTCGAGTGGCCAAAATCTCAAGTTGGACAGTTGTGAAACAACATGAATCCCAAGCATTTATGATGGACGGGGAGGAATATAGGTCTTTGCGCTGTAGGAACTTCCTCCCTATGATACAAGGTGCCTTTGATGGCAGATGTGCAATGTTCTCAATGACTACCACGGACCCATCAGCTAGCACGCAACAGCTGTTCTTCTTTCCAGCATCAAAAACAACATTGCCTGGTAGCTTAACTTTCTGAAACTGCTGCCCTTGACAAGGGCCTATAAGTGGCCCACGGTTGTGTGGTCCACTAAAAAGTGGCCTGTCGTCCACTTTTACAGCGTTCTCGAACAATGGTGCTTGTTCTGCCAGTCTGTTGCAGAGCTGTTCAAGTGGGAACTTTGGTTTTCGGACCGTCTTCTTCAGTGTACTCATGTAGTTTTCGAATGGAAAAGCACTCCATGAATCTAATGGCCCAAGGTGCTCAACGTCGGCTGCAAGATGACTGAGCCCATGCACATTATGCGACACATGATGCTGGCCATAGATAACAGCAAAGCGTAGCACAAAATGTCAAGAAGCTGTCCAGCATACTGAACCTCACTTGGTGTGACACTAGGCATCGAAAGCAAGGTGATTGCCACATGCAACATAAGAAAATGTTGAAACATGTCATCAGGAAGAAGGGACGATAACACTTGTCCCCCATACAACAGGAAAAACCGAAATTCTGTGGCCTTCCACCTGTCTAGCTCTGCTAGGCTGCGTGGTTTTCGGTTGAACTCGAATGGGACGAACTGTGCAAGGGCAACATTGCGCTTTGAAAGTGCTAAGCGCACTTTCCTGACAAGCCTCACTTTCTTTGGCCCATGAAACCACAGCACGATCAACTTGTGCACGAGACCCAAGCAGACAAGGTGCATGTAATCCAGAGGCACATCTTTCACGAGATCTATAGGAAGTGCTGCTAGAATAGTACGCCCAGTGTGGTGCTGCCACTGTGTTTTGCGCCGAACGGAGCGGTCTGTCCTCAATGCACATTTTGTGCCAGGAAAGCAGACCCTTTTCTTTCTGTAACGGCCTTTGATGGTGCACTCCGAGCAGCTGTAATAGCCTGTGCGATGCTTAATACATAGGACGAAAGCTTTCGCCGGCGCATCACAAACTAGGGCATTCAGCCGTACGGGTATCCTCGCCGTTCCAACAACAATGCCAGAAGTACCAAGAGTGTTCAGTTCTTCAACAAACTTACGCATGAACTTGTTCGCATCAGTGGGCTTGCTGTAGCTGAAAAATGCACCGATGACAAATGGTGCAGCACCTTTCAAGTTCTTCACAAGACCAAGAATAAGCCAAAAATGTCCCTTCGAGCTCTTCGAGATGGGGAGGCCATCAACATTGAGGTTGATGACAAGTTCTGTAGGCAGCTCTTTGCAGCTCTGCAGCGCTTGCCGTAGACCTGCCTCCAAGCCAAAGGGATTGAACTTCCCTCCTGCCATGGTCAAAATATGCGTAGACTTTGGAATTTTCAGCAAAGTTCTGGCGGTGGATGGAAGCGATGCAAGGCATTTGTGCTTGCGGAGCACTCCGAGCAACGATGTGACTGCTTTGTGCGAGGACTTGGATTCCAGTGCCCATAACTGCAGGCTACGTCGGAAGTCGACAGCATCAACGTCGTGCTGTGCTTCATCATTTGTAACATCAGCCGATGCACACATCTGTTCTAAACGGCCATCCCCTCGACCATGACCAGATTCGCGGTCACCTCGAGAACTCTGCACGCTTACGCAGGCGCTCTCTTCGTTGTCACTTCTTTGTGCACACCGATCATCTCCATATGCGAAGCTTGGTGACGGAACAGGAGCGCTTACGTCCACGGTTAGTGTCGTGCGCGGCACAGAATTTTCACACACACGCTGTCTTTTTGCATGCGGCACACAACTCACTGCCAACACATCCGCTTCTAAGGGTGCAGCGAGCTCTAGACATGCCTCAAGGCGCCGTTTCCTTACGCGGCGAAATTGGCGCTCACCGATTTCAGCCATGTTTACAATAAGTAATAAATGCGAAGCACTCACCGCTTTGCGAAGTTGCCATGGCGCCAAAAACGAATTCCAGGCTCCAGCGCCAAAACGTAAACGGCGCGCAAGCGTAGAGACGTCGGATGGTCTTGGCTTAGAAACAACTTGTCTCCTTGGCGGTTTCTATTTCACGGTTTCCAGTGATTCCCAGCACGGAATCACTTCAAAACAAAATCTGCAAAACTGCTTTATTTTACCAGTATAGAAAGAAGTTAAAATATGCTACATAGAATTACGAGAAAGTAAAAAAATTGCGAAATTTTCGTTCCTGGGCGGTCAATCGATCCAGGACCGATCCTTGTGGCACACTGATGGCACTGGCATGTCGGCCGAGCGCGCAACCGCGGTATACAACTCGTTGGTGCCGGTTGGAGAGAAACACTTGAAGTCCAATTCAGAAGGGTGCCTCGGACACCAGCACTGGACATTTTTTGTATCACGAGAGCAATGTGGAGGGTGTCGAAGGCGTTGCTCAGGTCGAGCTGTACGAGGTCAGTTTCTTTACGGTTGTCGAGCTGGTCGCTTACGAAGTGAGTCAGCGTCGCCAAGGCAGTCCCGCAGCTACGGTTGCGACCGGAACCCGTGCTGGGCGTTGGACAAGTAGCTGGTGCGCTCCAGGAAGTCGAGGAGTTGCTCGTTCACAACGCGTTCGAATGTGCGGCAGATGATAGACGTTATTGACACTGGTCGGTAGTGCTGGGGTTCGTCCGTTGGTTTCCCTTTCCCCTTATGGACGATGGCAACTAGTGCTACAGCGTCCTACAGTGCAGTGCCCTTCGGTTCTCTGGCCAGCGGCTTTGGCGTGCACATGTACGAATCAGCGAACAGCGTACATGTGTGGAAGTGACTAATAAGTGCGCAGAAACGCGTGTGGATTATTCTTCTTAGACGGATAGATGGATAGCGGGATAGTTTGCGCCTTTGAAAAGAAGCGGCCTTTGCGCGCCGTAATACGAGTGTTGTGGCGTGAATTCAAACGTGTGTATTTACTAGTGTAATAATACTTTGCAGTGAGTCTGCCTGGTGTTATCGTGGTGTTCTGTCGCAACCCGCAGTGGCCAGCAGTGTTTACTGCACTGTCCCAGGTTGGTAGCATGTTTTGAGGGTCGGGGGCTAGTCTGTTCCCCGTCCAAGTCGGAACTACTGGTGCTCCTCGCCGAGAACGCGGGCAGAAAGAGAAAGTACGGCGAAGACAACGACCGCGCTAGCTCCAAGATCACCGTGCGCACGGAAGGAGGGCAAGTCATTTCGGAGGTCGACAAGATCAGAGTGCTCTGAATGCTCGTCGGGAAGAATCGCGCCAACGGCGCGACGGCCACCAAGCTAGCGACGAAAGCAGACGCGGCGATGCGCCTCGTCAGAAGTGTCTCCAGCAGAAAAGGAGGGATGAAGGAAGAGAACCTCACGAGGCTCGTCCAGTCCTTCGTCATCAGCGACATAGCGTACGGTGGCGCCCTTTCAGCAACTGGCGGCCGAGCGAACGGGCAAAGATCGACGCAGTCATACGCAAGGCGTACAAGACGGCGCTGGGGCTCCTGAGGAGCACGAGTACGGACAAGTTCGCGGCCCTGGGCGTGCACAACACCCTGGACGAAATAGCAGAAGCCCAGCAAGTGGCGCAGCACGAGAGACTCAGGAACTAGAACGGGACGACACGTACTACGGCAGCTGGGTCTGGTGCCCAAGGAGAGCAAGACGACGAGCGGGGAACCGTTGCCCGAAGGGGCGGGACGACGGATCACCGTGTGCCCGATACCTCGGAACATGAACCCCGAACACAACAGAGAATGGCGACTGGCAAGAGCCAAGGCCCTGGTGGACCTGCAGGCCAACGACAGCGGTGCCGCGTACGTGGACGGGGCGAAGCACCAAGGCCAGAAAGAAGCCTACACTGCGGTGGTGATAGAGGCGACGATGGGCAACACGAAGACAGCAGCGAGCATCCGCGTCCGGAAGCCACACCAGGCGGAGGAGGTGGCCGTTGCCCTGGCCATCGCCGATCCCGGCTGCACGACCGTGCTGTGCGACTCCAGGACGGCGGTGCGGAACTTTGCCAAGAACAGTGTGTGCAGTGCCGCCGCGCGCATCTTGCGCAAGGGCCAAAGCCAACGGCAGCAGTGGTGGTGTGGTGATCAAGTGGTTTCCGGCCCACATGGGTAAAACCGTGTCGGGCCAGGGAGAGAACACGAACCACGAGACGGCCAACGCCGTCGCACGAGGACTTGCCAGCCGCGCGGAAACGACTAGCCAGGCCGACGCCGGCGGCGTGGTCGCGGGCAACGATGACAACGGTACCAAGAACACCATGACCAGTTACAACGACGCGTGTGAAGTGGTACAGACTCAATAGAAGAACGATGCCGCCCCCTCACCTGAGGCTCACTCGGGAAGAGGCAGTGCTATACACACAGTTGCAGACGGGACTTCCGTGATCACCCCGGTGCTTGCGAAACACATATGCCCAATGGTGTACGAAAGTGACGTGTGTAGACTGTGCGCGAAGGAGCGAGCCATGCTGGCTCACATTCTGTGGGACTGTAGCGTTAACGCGAAAAGGGCAGCCAGGATGACGACAATCCTGCCGCAGCTAGAAGGAGCGACGTGGACCTAGAACTACGACATTCAACTCCAGGCCGTCCAGCGGCTCTCGGCGGCCCTAGAGAGGCAGGGACCGAGCGACGCCGAGGGTGAGGAGGACGGTGTCCCTTCCACACCCGTTAGGTGGAACTCGGGAGCAAACCTCGGGGGTCAGCCAGGACAACGTCCAGGCCGCGTCGCGGCGAAGACAAGCCCTCCAAGATGAGGGACGTCTAAACCGATCTGAGAGGCGATCTCAATAAAGTTGTTCTCACTCACTCAAGTGATGTGCTTGTCGCGCCAGTGTAACATATTTTCTTTTGAGTGGCAGAGTCGTGTGGGAATTGAGGGCGGCGTCTTCCGTGGTAAACTGAACTAGTGACGACGCCCGTAAGTGTCTCTGCTCTTACGCGTATTCCGCAAACATTAACGGTTTGTTCCGCAGTTGGCATCTTTGGCACACGGGTGCGCGCAAGCCTTATTTTGGTACCTTTTCAGAGCAGTTTCGGGCAGTTCCTGGTTCCGAATCTGATCTTGCAATAGAAAAGTTTACGAGATAAAAAATCGGCCACGTATCTGCTCCTTCCGTTGCAAATGTCGTCAAAAACGATAGTCTTTGTAGACGTTTGCCACGGAAATGCCCCCTTTTGATTTCGCGCTCACCTCTCATGCTGTTCCTGTACTGTCGCCCTCATCATAAGGTAAACACACCAAGGGTTTGCTCAAGGCGATTACCGCGTTCCACTGCTACAGGCCGGGTTCCTGGACCAGCGCTGCAGTACGGCAGTGACGCACGTGAATCAAGGCGGCCGACTTCAAGGTTTAGGGTTTATAGAACCGCGTGGCCGTGCTCCACGAGCGTTCGAAGCAGAACGTGAACCTAGCTAGTGGAACAACCGATTTAGCCCTGGCCAATCCCCCATTGTGGGTGCCCATGCCAAGATCTTTGACTACATCATCATCATCTTCATTGCTGTTGTCGCATGATTTTTCATATTCTGCAGTAAATGTAGAATATCATATGCTATCAAAAAAACCAAGCATCCATGAATTTTTAAATAAACGAACACTGTAAGTATCCCTTGTGTACTAATTTCCTGTCTTATATTTGCATGATGTCTTGTTCTTGTTCAACAAAGTTGACAAGTATGAACATATAAAACCGGGCTTAGAGACGTTTACCTTTGGCTGTGAGTACATAAGGCTATTGCGCAATATCTACTTTGCTTTGGCCGGGAGGCTGAATCGAGTCACAGACATACAGACAGATCAAAATTTCTGTGTTTCAGTAGCCCAAGAAAGACTATCGTCTGTTTAATAAAGTACAGAGCTTTTCTGGAGCAGTTCTGAGCAATCCAAAATGATAAAACCGGCGTACCATGCTACGCTATGTGTTACGGTGGCAACGCTGGGTAGTGCGGTAGAGCGCCTTTGATTTTTGTGGTTTAACGAGTGCAGTGAAGTAAAAATTGTTTTTAAGACTGCAAATAAATTAACTTTGTTCACCAACCACTCGATCCCCCGCCCCCCCAAAAAAATAGCAGATGCCCATGTCTCAGCACATGGCAATGTTCAATTTCTGAAAATAATGTAATCTCTAAAATTTATTGAGCAGTTTTCCAGCATACGTCCTCAAAAAAACATTGTGAGGACTATACCAGCACCTTAATGTCCTGAACGTGTCACTAAGAAGACGTTTTGGGGATCATCCAGCCTTAGACGTTTTCAGCACTTTTTGGGGACGTTGTTGAACCCTTGAGGACATTTGTGCGTTTTTAGTACTGTCCTGAGGACATCGAGTGTTGTCTGGGTTAGAGGAATAGACACATGCAAAGCTTCACAACACTTGGATTAACATCGTGCATACGAACAAAGAAAATGCAAAGAAATGCACAGAAAGAATGGCGTACAAGGTAATACAAGACAACGTTTCTTTCGCACCAACGCTCACTGTTTAACGATAAACACTGTACCATACTCGATTCGTGGGGCCCGTGCGACATTGAATTTCGCCCTCATGCTCGAAAAAAAAAATCAGTGGAAGTAGCAAAACACACAGAATAGGCAATTATCTTACTCGTACAAAAAGTACAACGCCGCGAAACACAATAAAATGGCAAAAAGCGATTTAAAAACATAATGTGAATATATGAATATTTCACTGCACGTTCACTCGCGCGAAAATACGACAATGTGGAGATGAACCCTCCCAGCTTCAACTTTCAACTGGGTGCAGTATGCTTGCGAATTGAACGCCGTGGTAGCTACACGGTAGCTTGGTCTTCTTCAGAGGCAGCTTGCCTTCTTCTGATGACAATTCATCGTCTTCCAAGTGGGAAGTTTCTTCTGTGTGACGACCAACCCTTCAGCTGTAACGCGTGTGCGGTTGTTGCAAATGGCTTTCTTCCAGGCTCTCCCAGTTAGAGCGACACGATATGTATCGGCAGGCGAAACTTGAGTCACTACGAGGTGAATCACGATATCTCGCTTGCGTCTTGGTGGATTCTCCGCTGCGTTCCGGTCCCCGTCTCATGAAGCCACCTCCCAAACCTCGTACAGTTTCGCCGGGAAATGGCGATGGTCGTAAGCGTGTTTACTGTCCTCTTGCTCCTTCAGGATGCGTTCCCCGGCCTTTTCTTGTAGCTCGTTGGGGTCCTTTCGTTCCTCGGCCGGGTCAACCAACTGCTGCAAAGCGGCAGTGTAGAAATCAGGCGTGTAGCTGTGGAGTAGTTCAAACGGCGTCCTCTTTGTCATCATATTCGCCGGCGTTGTTTAGGAAGCTCTCATCTGTCAAGCCTCCCGTCCCAGTCACGATGGTTCTGGGTCTTCAATATGCGCCGCAATGACCGGCATCACTGCGGTTTACTCGTTCTACTTGGCCATTTGCCTGAGGGTGGCGTGTTGAGTTGAGCACGTGCCTTATCGTTCTTTCAGCGCAGAACTCTTCGAAAACCTTGGACGTGAAGCAGCTTCCCCGATCAGTTATTGCTGTTCTCGAGAGACCTCTTTCCCAAATCATCTCTTCAACGTTTGGAGAACAGGCTTAACAGAAGTATCACGGGTGGCGAAAAGTCTCACAAACTTGGTGAGGTTGTCCACAATAACCAGCAGGTATTGGTTCGTTTTCTTGCTTCTCGCGAAGGGGCCCAAGTGTCCAAGTGCAAGACTTCAAATGGTCGGTTACCCGGAGGAATGGGTTCAACAGCCCTGTTCTCTTGCCTCCTGGCACTTTGTTGTAGATGCACTCGAAGCATTGTGAAATATGACTCCTGACATACCGCACATTCTAGGAAACCAAAACTTCTCTTTGATTTTTGTGACTGTCCGGTCTGTGGAAAAGTGACCTTGCAGATCATGGCACTTGACCACAATCGCCTTTCTCATAGACTTGGATACAATTTTGTCGGCGACCTCATCAGTACCCTTTCTGACGAGCTTAGAATTGCACAGCGCGTGACCACGTGTTTTCGCGGCCTCATCCGCACTACGGTTGTCACAGGGCCTCTCAAGTATGTCGATCAGCTCTCTAAGCTCCCTTGCACCTCTTTGAACAGTCAACATCTGGTCATAAATCGTGCCCGCCACCAACACTTACATTCTCGCCTCTACAATATTGTCTAATGTGTCAGACGGCCCCTCCATATTAATTGCAAAGCATGTCGCGGTACTCATTTAGCAGCTGCAAAAGTTCCACCTTCTCGATGCAGGTGGTACTGCTGCTAACGTGAAATTCTTGCAGTGATATCGGCTCTCTTGCCGTCGTCAGGAATAACTCACTACACTTGGCATTCTCCGAACTTCCTGTAGGAGTGATGGCCTGCTCCAACACTTCTTCCAACACTTGAACTGGCTCTGGCCGCCCAAACTGTTGCCCTTTCTTGACAACCACATCCTCGCTTACACTCTGAAAAACTGGCAAACTGACCCTACCTAGCACATATCGACCAGTACATCCTTGCCCATTCTGCTCACAATTACCGGTCCCGTGAGGTAAGAGTCGGCAGTCAGGGCAACCCAGCTCACCACCTGGGCCTTCAGCTCAGTGTCTGTCTGTAACCCTTAGGGTCATGTGGTCACACAAAGTGGGCTTCAAGAGTCTAAACGGGCAGTCACTTCTGCTCCAAAAACGTCTGCAACCTCCCATGCTGCCGCATGTCACGTTCGGCATTTCTGTGAACGTGCGTCCTACAAGTAGGTTGACAGACTGCACCTCATCAGCAACCACGAGAATAGAGACCATCTTCACTGTGACGCTATCGATTTCCAAGTCGGGGGTGAAGCTCCTAAGTGTCCTCGCTGCCGGCGTGCTGACGCTCCCTAAACCGTACACGGGCATGTTGCTTTCCTCCAACTCGGCGCCGCAACGGTTGGCCGCAGATGAGCACATAATGCAACTGGAGCTCCCTGTGTCAACGAGGCCGACGACTTTGGCTTTATCGTCAACCACGACTGGTTTCAGCGGAGGACCGTGCCCCTTTCCCTCGAAACTGGTCACCAAGTTTGCTTCTTCCTTGCAGTGGCGTTGTCGGTGCGCAGATTTTCTGTCCACAGGACTGCGCAGTCCTGTCCACTTCTTTCTTTTTGTGTCCCTTGTAGTTCGCGCTGTTCCCCAAGATGCAAGATGATTTTTTTTGGTCTGTCTGTCCCGGATCCTGTCCTTGCACGATCTCCTCCTTTTTGCTTGCCTTGGCAACTTGAAGGAGTTCTTGTCTTTGCCTATCCACGACGCTCATACTCCTCGATGTCGTGGAGTAGGTCGTCTTCATCGTCACGCGGGCGACCCATCAACAAAGAACACAAACTGCTTGATCTCAAGCCTACCAGGACCTGCTCGCGGGTCTCCTGAAAGTCGAGATGCGCCTCGGTGCACAGTCGCACCGTAGCACGAGAGTACGCCGCGGTGGTCTCATTCCTCTGCTGGACACGTTCTTTCATCCTCTCGTACCTTTCTGCTGTATTGGTTTGGCTGACAAAACTGCGTCGGAAGCGAGTCTCAAAATCCTCCCACGATTCTATCCTCGAACGATGGCTACGGAACCAGTCCAGAAGCCGGTCAGGCAAGGGGAGCTCGCAGTCTCTAATTTGGAACTCTGGCGGCCACTTGTGCAGTGTTGCCGTCCTGTTCAGATTTTCGAGCCAGTCGCTTGCTAAGGCTGAATCGCCTCCAGCCGTAAAGTAACGAATTGCCTTACTGAGGTCTGGCATTATCTGAAAGGTCGACACAGCACCTGCTGTTTTGTTTCTTTCAACGAGCAATTCTGCGATGAGTTTGTCTTTTTCGGTTATTATTTTCATGAGGTCGCTCATCGAGAACTTTTGCTCGCTGTCTTCCGCCATGTCACACCTTCTAAACGGTCGTCTCAAACAGTTTTCTTCCCAAACAAATGTCTAAACCCTTGCAATCCCAGAACAAACAAAAACCCAACTGGCCGTGTAAAACTCTTGCGCGTCGACTCACAACAGTTGCTAACGAAAGTGATCACTCGCGCAACAAAACTCTTTCAACACGGACACACTTCAGAACGCACTTCGAGTAACATAAACATGCGAAAAACTCACAATTAGCATCCCGCGCTCACTCCTAGCTCACGCACTTCAGCTAAAAAGTTAATGCATAGCTCAGTCGACACTTATTACAATTTACACTCAACACACTCGTCTAAAAAACTAAAAGGCTCCCAAACTAAGAAATACGCACATACTACAAAAACTTCTTAACAGAGCACGATCAAATGGCTCGCTCTAAGTTCTCTCAGTTCGTAAAAAGGGTTCTTGGTCAACTCACAACCCGTGGCCGGTTGTTCTTTGTTGCCGAAGGCGTTTTAGCTGCTGACGCTTCGATGGAGGCTGTCGATGACACCGGTTGTTTTTCAAGGCGTAGACTTGGCCGATTTTGGGGTCCGATAAATCTCACTTCTGAAAAATGTTAACTTTCCTAAATTAACTTTCGCTCTGGTCGTTTTCTTGCTTAAAAACCGACGGTCGAATAATAGCTTCCGTACAATTTATAGAAGGCAAAAACAAACTGTTTAATTATTGTCTTGGGTTCGTACAAAACAGACAAATGCGCCTGGGCGGCGCCGTTCTTTTCGCTCACATACGCTTTCTCGCGATCCGCTCAGGTCTCTCACCACACACGCACACTCGCTGACGCTCAAACGCTCGACTGCCTGGGCACAGTCCGTCTCGCGCCCCGGAGCCAGACCACTTGAGTTCGTGTCAGTTGTCTTGGCGCCGCTCGGTTGGTCATAAACACGGCACACGGGATGTCGAGCAACGAGACAACCGTGGGAGCATGTTCGCCAGCCCGACGTAAGTGGAAACAGGGGTCCGAAATACAAACAGAGCACTGACACTAAAATAAAATACACAAGGAAACGCAAGATATGGGAGGGGGATGAATCGCTTCGCCTACAGGAGCAATGGCAAAAAGCTTAGATCCAACGCCGGCTTGGTACTTTTGCTTAGTTTTTGCTGTGAAGGGGCTTCAACATGGCACTAATTTTGTGTTTGCGTGTGCGTTTGACGCGTATCGTATAGCTTGTCGTTCATTGCCTGTAAAATTGCATCTCTGGAGTCGTAAGTGGTACGCAACACTGAAATGTTTGCCTTTTTGGTTGGGAGTTATTTCGTGCAGCAACCTGGCTCGAGCCAAGGCCGTGGTCAAGCTGCACGCCGAGATGCTGCGCACGAGGTACGTGGACGCGGCAGAGTATCGAGACACGAAGACGTGGGCTGCGGTGGTCGTCGGCGGCTAGACTGGCATCAGCAGTCAGCGCGGCGAGTGTCCGGGCACGTGAGGCGAGATACGCCGAAGAGGTGGGTATAGCCTTAGCCATCACGGACCCAAACACCAGGACCATTTGATGTGACTCTAAAGGGGCTGTGCGGAACATCGCCAGAGGAAGAGTGTGTCGTGGAGCAGTGCGGTTGCTCGCTTCGCTGGACTTCGCGAACAAACACGTGACAGTGAAGTGGTTTCGCGCACACGCGGGGAACGAGGTGTCAGAACAATATGTAAACCACAATGAGACGGCGAACTCAACAGCGCGAGTGTTAACGGGCTGCGCGGCTGGAGTGAACCCGTCTGCAGAACGAGGGGGGGGAGACCAAAGACAGGATGGGAACATATGACGAAATCACGAGATACTATAGAATGAGGAAGAGAAATGGCGCCGCCACACCGCGGCCTGTCCAGAGAGCAAGCGGTAGTACTAAGACAACTGCAGACGGGTTCGTTACTGACCCCAGTCATCATGAAGCTTGTGTGCCCCGAACAATACGAGCAGGGATTTATCCAGAATTTCGATTTTTTTGGGGGGGGGAGTATGTTTACGCGGAGGGGTGTGGACCGTGTGGTTACGATGTTTTTTATATATATAATATGCGAATGGGTGTGTGTATAAGAGGCTTGCGCTTACCGGGTTGTTTTGTTTAATTAAGGCTTAACGGTTTTTTTTGTAAACTAATGGGGGACGGAAAAGCTACAATTACGGGAAGTAAACTAATAACTGTAAGCAAGCATATTTTAGAGATAGTAAAGATACTTTATTGATAAGAGAAAGAGGTCGGTCTGGTGTGCTCTGGCTCGCAGCTCTACATGGGGGAAAATGGGGGGAAGTGGTGAGCTGCAATGATGATGGAAATACGGAATTGACGCGTATACACAATATGGTGGGCACTATGGCTGGCGTCAGATCTGGCATGCGGCCCATTACTCTTAAAAAAAATCTACAACTGCCGTGTGTTGAAACAATCTGATCGGACATTGCAGACAAAGCACGAACTTCAGTTGGCGTTTGCATTACGACGCTTGCCAGTTGTAACAACCAGATCTTCCTCTGTTAGTTTGAAAGCTCGTTTTTGTGCTGGTGTTTTTTTGCTATTGTAAGCGTTAATTTCTTATCCTTTTAGTCATAATTACTACGTAAACCCCTATCTTTGGGTTGGCCTTGTGATATGTTGGTTTATTTGGTTGTGTACGGTGAAGGTCGCGGCAGGAAGGCACAAAGGAAGGCTGTATAGAGGGTCAAAATGTGGGCCTCGCTTTGGAGGATGAATTATGCAATACTAAATTTAAAAACCCATAGCATGCTGTCGCTACGCTTGAAAATTTTAAGAACGTCAGGAACAGTATAATTTTCATTTGGGTGCACAAAATCTATTTTTTTGTATACAGAACAAGCTGAGGCAAGTTTTTAATCTACAGGTCTTGATGGAACAAAGTTCACACGTTTTCAAACTTAGTGCAATATCATTTGGCACAAGAAAAAAATAAGTACAACAGAAATGGTGCCAATATATCTAAGCAATACCGTCGCCTAAAGCAACACCGTCGCCTAAACACAACGTCTCGCACACAGACCCCAAATCGGGCCTCATGACCCAGACAGAGGGAGAGCCCGCCGCCCGGTGGCTATTAGACTCTGAGCCCTCGCTGAAAGCGAGGGAAGTGTAGGACGGACGTGCAGTGGCAATAAAGATCGCGACGGACGACGATGTGAATTTTGTATGCGCAGCATTTAGGCTAATTAAAGCAGTTGTTTTATATGCTTACTGGAAGTGCCGATGCTTGTTATTCAACGTCAAGGACAAAAACTTTGGTGCCGAAACCCGGGAGTCGCCCAATTATTGGCTTCAATAGACTGCGTGTCTCCACAACGAATTGGACGCTCCGCCAACGAACGTCATCGGGTCTTCCGGAAAGCTCAACGCCATGGAACGCTGCCTCAGTAAACGTGCCGCTCTCCGCTCTCAAGTCACCGGGATCTTGAACGAGTGCCAAGATGCTATGCAGAAGGACCTCCTAAGAAGCGAAGCTGCAGTTCTGCACGCTCGTCTGAAATAAGTAACGAAGAACCTGGAGACCAGCGACAACAAAATCGAGACGCTCGTGCCAGATGAAGACTGAGGACGAGTGCGCGCAGGTGCTGGACTATAACGACCGTATTTTATCGTGCCTCACAAGACTCCAGCAACGCATAGACGACGACTCAGTTCCGAGTGCTGCCCCATCAACGGTCATCAACGAGGTGGTCAGCACAGAGAAAACGCAACGGTCCAAAATCAAGCTGCCAAAGCTGCAGCTGATGAAGTTCAGCGGGCGAAGCAGCGAGTGGCAGCACTTTTAGGAGCTGTTCGAGGATGTTGTCGACAAAAATGAAGACGTTTCATCTATCGACAAGTACAACTTCCTCAAAGCGTCCGTGACTGGGAATGCTGCCACCGCCATCGCTTGACTTCCACCGACAGCTCGTTGCTACAACGATGGCGTGCAACTACTAAAAAAACGATTCGGAAACGAGGAACTCCTCATCCAAGAACACTTCAAAAAGCTGATTGATTTGAAGCCTGTTCGTTTGTCAGAAGATGTGCGCGGACTGCGTCGACTGCACGACACCCTGGCAGCCCACATCAGAGGCCTGGAGACACTCAGGCACAAGATGGAGATCTTCAATTCTATGTTGCTACCTATCGCACAAAGGGCATTGCCAGGGGACCTACTGCTGGATTATAGTTGGAAACGCACCCTCGAGACATCGAACGACGGCCGCTAGAGCCGACAAACGCCTCACACTAAGGGTGCGCCCGAGACTACCACTGACTCGCAGAAAGGTACCGTGACATCTTTTTCTCGGCTTATGGACTTTTTTAGAGTAGAAGTAGAAAGTCGGGAGAACCTGGCTGCTTCCGTCGCATGGACGTAAGGCAGGAAGCGAAGCATGAGCAGAAAGGTCGGCAGAAACAACCTGAAAAGCGACATCAAAAGCGTGCATCCTTTATTTCAACGTTGACCCAGAGTGCCAGTCAAGAATACTGCTTTTTCGGCGACGACAACGCGCATTCCACCCAGAACTGCAGCTCTGGAAGGTCTATTGAGGAAAAGAAGATGTTGCTTTCTGTCGGACGATGCTTTCGTGGCACGACGGGGAAGCACCAAGCACGCGCATGCCGTGTGAACGTAAAATGCATGAAATGCAACAAGAAGCATGCCACCACCATGTGCGATCCAACGTATACAGCGAGAAAGTCGCTCGAATCAATGGAGCTTGTCAACAACTCGCACGTGAGCTTAGGAACCGTAACCCCTGATGGGGTGCCTGCAGCTAAGACGACTGTTGTCTTGCTTCCAACGGCGAAGGTTATGTGCAGCGGAGAAACTTACAACGCTGAAATCAGCACGATCTTTGATGGAGGAAGTCTGCCACATAGAAAAGGCTCGGATGTCAAGTCGTGGGAAACGAAAAATTGACAGTTGACGTGTTCGGCGGTAGTGAAGAAGAAAATATGTTCCAGAGAGTAGCGGTGACGCTGAACACAAAACAGGGACGCCGGTTCAAGTTGGTGGTGCTGGAAACCGACGTGATTTGCGACCATAAAATATCGGCTCCGCCACAGTCAGTCGCGCATCAGCTTGGATACCTTGATTGCGACATCGGCTACCTCGCCAACAGCGAGGCTCCTGAGGACATTGGTTTACTCATCGGCTCCGAGTACATCTGGGGCCTCAGAACTGGCCGAACGAGAGAACTCGGCGAAATTCTGAGGGCTGTTGAGACGCTGTTCGGTTGGAGCGTGCAGGGTCCAATAGAAGGGACATCTCAGCAGAACATCTCAGGAGAAGGGACATCTCAGCAGAAGGGACAAATCCAGCCTGAACCTAACTCCTCTCGCTACGCGTAGAAAACTGTCCCGTCTGTGCATATTTCAGAAAGTGTATCATAACAACCATGTACTCAAATCACGCTGGATACAACCCGCACGTTTCATATCTGAACGTCTTGACCATCGTCACAAAGTTCATATGCCGCACCAAAACAGTGTCACCTACTCCCATTTTTTTTGCAGAAAACGTGCCGTGAGTGGAACCACCTGCCTGCTTCATTCGCTTGCATTACTAACCCTTACCATTTCCGGGAAGCATTGTTAAATTCAAATTTGTTGTAAGTTTTTTTCTTTGTTTTTTTTTGTCTTCTACTTCCTAGTAAGGAGTGCTTTTTCGTTTTCGTTGTGTATTGTTTCTTTATTTGTGTATTCTATGCTTGTGTCGATCGGCCGTTTCTGTGTTCTTTTACGGCGAATGATGTACGTTTACCATTTGCTTTTCTTTTGCTCCAAAAGTGATGGCTTGTACGGCTGCGTTTAGTGCATTTGCTCTACTTTCTTTACTGTATGTTTTTGTGTGTGCAATGGTTAAACACTTGTCGCGTGCTTCTGACATCATTTTTGCTCTTTTATGTGAGCCCCTCCCCTCTACAATGCTTGTATGCCCTGAAAGTAAAATAAATAAATAAACCAGTGTACTGGAACTTACTTTGCGGACATCGGTCGTTGAAGACAAGACGGCAGATATCCTGAGCAAATTCTGGACCTTGGAATTCATCGGAATCACTGACAAGGAAGAATGCTAGCCGGGCGAATGCGCTGCGATGGAGGTCTTCGAACAGACATTTACGAATGTCGACGGCCGGTACGAAGTGGCACTGCCTTGGAAAACGGAGATATCTCTGGGCGATAACAAGGAAATCGCTGCAAAAAGGCTGCAGCAGTTAACGAACAGGCTCTGGATGTCGCAAGAGCTGCTTGAAGAATATGACGCGGTCATCAGACAATACATTTCTCAAGGCATTGTAGAACGCGTGGAAGGAGAAGTGGACGATGGGCAGAACGTCTACTACATGTCACACCAGGCAGTGATTCGTGAGTCCAGAAAACTCCGAAGAGTATTTGATGCCTCATCACACCACAGGAAGTCGAAGTCCCTCAACGAAAACCTAAAGGCTGGGCCGAACTTGACGGCCGACCTTGTCGGACTGCTACTCAACTTCCGCAGAAAACGAATAGCTCTCGTCGCGGATATTGAACAAGCTTTCCTGCAAATAGGGGTGAGAAAAGACGACAGAAATGCCCTCCGATTTATGTGGTTTCGTGAGACACCCCAGCCTGGCAACACGATGCCTCCGGTTGACACTTGGAAAATGACACGGGTTCCATTTGGGATGACGGCAAGCCCATTTCTCTTGTCGGCCACTTTACAGAACCACCTCAGTGGCTGGGAGGAGCAGTTTCCCCTCACTGCACATCCATTGAGACGCAGCCTCTATGTGGATGACCCCTAACGGGAGCCAATGACGAGGAAGCGGCCTTGAAACTCTACAACGAGGCTAACGAGATGTTCACTGACGCCTCCATGAAGTTCCACAAATGGTCACCCAACAACGATAGGCTTTGTTCGCAGTTTGAAGAAGATTCTCGTGGATCTAAGCCGCTGCGGTACCTCTCCGGTGTGCTGAAGGTCATGGGACTGACGTGGGATTCAATAATGGACGTACTTCGCATTTGCGCCTTGCTTGGACAACGCCATATCTGGGTGCAGCACTAAGCGTTCAATGCTGCTACAAACGGCACGAAATATTCGACCCGCTTGGCTGGTTGTCACCCTTCATCGTACGTGCGAAGATACTCTTCCAGAAGCTCTGGCGCCAGTGTTTCCAGTGGGACGACCCTTTGCCAAGTGCCATTGCTAACGCATGGGACATGTTGATCCAAATTACGACACCTCCCTGAAATCCAGGTGCCACGATTTTACAGAGCCGACATCTCGGGACAACAAACATCGGTATCATTACAGGTCTTCGCAGATGCCAGCCCAGCCGCCTACGGAGCAGTGGATTACATCACAGTCACTAATGACGAAGGTACCATTTCAACCGTCGTGATGAGCAAATCACGTGTTGCCCCAGTAAAAGAGTTGACCCTGGCGCGACTCGAACTGATGGCGTGTCTTCTCGCAGCCAGGTTGTGCCGCTACATCCTTAACACTCTGGACGAGCGACCAGCAACGGCCTACCTGTGGACAGACTCCACCATTGCCTTACACTGGATTTTCGGGAACGCGGACCGCTGGCAGCAGTTTGTGCGCAACCGAGTCGTCGAGATCCAGAGACTGACCGGTAATCTTTCATGGAGGCGCTGCCCTGGGAGGGACAACCAAGCGGATCTCCTGACTCGCGGGCTGCCGGTGGCCCACTTGACAATGACAAAACTGTGTTGGGCAGGGCCGTCCTGGATATGCCTAGGGGAGAGCGAGTGGCCTCATGATGTTCTCGACTTTGTGTTCAGTGACTGATAGCTTGAGCAGAAAAGTAAGCAAGTGTTTCCGACGACGTCATCGCCACTGACTACACATGTCATTATTGACGCGCGGAACTAGAGTTCGTTAACGAGGATACTGAAAATCACTGCATGGATGCTTCGTTTTGTTGGCAAAGCCAAGAGACAAAATAACGAACCTGGACCACTGACAGCACAAGAGTTTGGAACGGGGTGAACAGTACTGGGTCCTCAAGAACAAAGAAAAGGCTTCCCTAAGAGAATCGATTCTTCTCAACAACCAAAGAAAAATGCCTGCAGACTCACCTTAAAGAACGTGTCACTTATGATGGATGACAATGGTCTTCTCAGAGTCGATGGAAGACCACAACAAAGTCAACTCGACTACAACGCAAAGCACCCTATTATACTGCCTAAACAGAGCTGCCTCGCAAAACAGATGGTCGTCCAGTGCCACCGTCAAGTGCTTCACGGAGGCATCCGTGATACGTTGGCGCAGCTCAGAGAAAGGTACTGGGTGGTTGGAGCGAGGCCACTCGTGAAGAAGACACTGAGGGAATGCATAACATGCGAGCGCTTTAGCTCACGGCCGGCCACTCAGGTTACCGCGCCGCTTCCAGCCGATGATGGCATCTCCGAGGCAGCCCCTTCGAGGTGAAGGGTGTTGATTTCGCAGGGCCACTGTTGGTCGAGTGCTACATTGCGCTGTTCACCTGCGGTGTCACGCGAGCAGTACATCTTGAGTTGGTCAGCGATATGTCAGCGGTCTCCTTTCTTCTCGCCTTCAGACGATTCATTGCCCGCCGCGGTGTACCAAGTACCGTTTATAGTGACAACGCCCTCACCTTCAAGAAAACCAGCAAGGACCTAGCCATGCTATGGACGGTCAAACGAAACGATGACGTGAGGAGCTTTATCGCAAACACCCGTGTTGAATGGAAATTCGTCGTGGAGCGTGCACCGTGGTGGGGTGGATTCTACGTTCGCCTGGTTGGCCTGACTAAACAAGCCCTAAAGAAGGCGTTGGGTACTAGTTACCTCACCTTCGAGCAGCGCACGACAACGCTGAGTAAAGTGGCAGCCATGCTCAATTCTCGCCCATTGACCCACGTCTGCACCGAACCATCTGAGCCTGATGCCCTCTGTCCGACTTTTTTATTGACCGGAATATGGCTAACATCTTTACCCGGACTACAGCGCAAGGAAATCGCCGAATTTTCCTGCGGCAACCTGTTGCCCAGTCGAAGCAAACTGCTAAGTGACTTCTGGAAAAGGTGGGCATCAGAATACCTAAACGAACTGCAAGGATCTAAAATTCACCGGGGAACAACGAGGGACCTGAAGAGTGGGGACTTGGTGCTACTGAAAAAGTCCCTGCAGCCCAGACAACTTTGGAAAATAGGATGGGTTGACCACACCTAACCTGGCCGCGACGGAAAAGTGGGATCCTGTATGGTGCGGGTATCGGGGGGATCGACAGTCAGGCGCCTCATTCAGGTGGTCTACCCTCTGGAGATGAGAGACTGAGAGAAAGATCGTCATTTCGGGAGGGGGGGGAGGGGATGTGTCGCGAATGCAGCGCCAGACAGTCCTAAGTATACGGCCCCTGCAGTTCGGGCACAAGACATCGAACGCGGCCCCCATATCGGGGCCTCCCGACCAGCAGAAATCGTGGTCTGTCGCCTAAGCACAACGTCTCGCACACAGCCCCCAAATCGGGCCTCATGACCCAGACAGGGAAGGAGAGCCCGCCGCCCGGTGGCTATTGGACTCTGAGCCCTGGCCGAGAGCGAGAGAAGTGTAGGACGGACGGGCGTGGCAAAAAGAACGCGACGGACGAAGATGTGAATTTGTATGCGCAGCATTTAGTTTAATTAAAGCAGTTGTTTTATTTGCTTACTGGAAGTGTCGATGCTTGTTATTCAACGTCAAGGACACGGGCAGCGCAGGCAGGCCAGATGACCTCGAGACGAGTAGCGAGGGAGCGGCCTAGTAAAGAGCCCAGCCCGGAAGACGTAAAGCCGCGTCACGGCGCTCAAGTAACGGACGCCGCCTGCTGGCGATTTCAATAAAGCCTTTTCACTCACTCACTGCTGAGTGGCAAACAATTGCGGACCAAATTAACACTAAATTTTTCTTGTGGCTGTTTGCAGTCAAGAAAACAGATCGAAACGACAGAGTGGTCTCTGTTGTTACTGTCATTCAGAGTGACAAGTATTTCAAAAACAGAGTGAACGTGGTGAATGCTACAAATGGGGGAGTGTTGAAAAATAAACGCTGATTTCTCCACAAAAAATTGTCTTCTTTTTGGCTGCAACTGGTGATACTACGACTTTGGACGTCGTCGCTTTTTGCCGACAGACTACGAGAAAGCTGTGCAAAGAGCAAACGCCGCAAACCTATGTTAAATAGGTGTCATATTAGGCGATGCAGCCACTCTGCAGAGTCGATGTCGCTGCCACCATGTAAACAGTGATTTGGTCGCGCTTCGAGAGTATTTTTTCAAACGTATTCCACGTACAGTTATTCCTGACGTACCCTCCAGCCACCCGCACGTGTCTGGAGATTACTATTTGAAGCGTATATGGGTCTATAATGGGTCTACAGCACCATCATTCAGAGTCAGACAAGGAGTTATTCACAATGCTTACAAGAATTTCAAAAACAGGTGGGAGTAAGGGTTAATGGAGAATACCTCAGTAACCTCAGATTTGCTGATGACGTTGCCTGCTAAGTAACTCGGGGGACGAATTGCAAAGCATGCTTTCCGCACTGGGCAAACAGAGTAGAACCGTGGGCCTGAAAATTAATATGAAAACTAAAGTAATGATCAATAACCTCGGGACAGCACAGCAGTTTGAGATAGATGGCGAGGCAGTGTAAGTGGTAAGCGAATATATATACTTAGGCCAAGTTGTGACCCCAGATCCCAACCATGAGGCAGAGATAATTAGAAGGATCAGAATGGGGTGGGGTGCACATGGCAGACATTTCAGATAATGAATAGCAGCCTACCATTGTCGTTGAAGAAGAAAGTGTATGACAGCTGCATCTTACCGGTACTCACCTACGGGGCAGAAACTTGGAGGCTCACTAAGAGGGTTAAACTTAAATTGAGAACGACTCAGCGGGCAATGGAGCGGAAAATGATAGGTGTAACATTAAGGGACAAGAAGAGAGTGGAGTGGGTCAGGGAGCAAACCGGTATTAAAGACATATTAGTAGAAATTAAGAAGAAGAAATGGACTTGGGCAGGGCATGTAATGCGAAGGCAAGATAACCGCTGGTCATTAATGGTAACAGAGTGGATCCCTAGAGAAGGCAAGCGCTGCAGGGGGCGGCAGAAAGTTAGATGGGCAGATGAGATCAAGAAGTTTGCGGGGATAAATTGGTCACAGTTGGCACAGGACCGAGGTAATTGGAGAATAATGGGAGAGGCCTTTGCCTGCAGTAGGCGTAGACAGGCTGGTGATGATGATGATGATGATTTGAAGCGGATTAAGCGGCGGAAAATCGCACGGTTATAAGTGCAGCATTTTGTAACCGCGGGGATCTGGGTGCAATCGACGGCGGTATATGCTACTACTGACGGTTAAATACATGGCGCACTCGGCGTACTTCTTCGAAAGGTTGAAGGAAACACAGAAGGGTACGGACAGAACGTACAAACAGCGCGAAAAATTCGGTGAATATTTAGGTTCAACAAGGCTGGGAAGTGGCCTAATTGGTCGTGTTTCAACGTATTAAAGGGACACTGAAGTGAATTTGTCAAGCTCCCGTTTTTGCTTGCACTGCGTAGACTGGCTCAAATTAGCACACTTTTCATCGTTTATCCGTTGACAAATCGGTAATTATTTTACAAAGCGCGAAAGAAGAAAACTACCATGCGCGGTTTGCGGCGGCCGCACCAACTAAGGCTGTGACGTTGAGAGGAGGGGCGCCGTGATTGGACGATGCCCAAGGTTAGCAATCACACAAGTTTCGGTTTCGGTTTCGGTTCTGTAAAACATAACCAATGGCTTTGTTGGATGGGCATTCTCAATATCTCAGTAATCATCGTACCGCGCTTCTGCCATGTTGTCGGCTGTAAAATGCACAAGATAAGCCTCCCAGGACGGCTTGTAGTCGTAGCATTCACTAGCCGAGACCTACGCAGTGCATGAACGCCATCCGCGTACCCGCAGACGCCCAAATGTCATGCGCTTTTCCCCCATATTTGGAGCTTGCCTCCCTCATGCCTGTATCGTAAAAAGCGTGCTCGCACCAGGCCAAGGGTCTGTTCATTCTGGCCTGTGCCCACTGCCTGCAAGCAGTCGGTGCTTATGGCAACAGCACGCCAACGAGAACTCGCTAGCGCGCCAGTGCCAGCCTGCGCGCGTTTTGTGAACTAGTTCGTGTAGCCGAACGTTGCGGCCCCAAAAAAGGTGAACTCAGTATAGAAAACATCGGCGGAAAACAAAAAAGTTAACTTACAAAAAAAAAAGCACGTACCCGCGGGGATTCGAACTCGTGACTCGCAAAACATTTACGGTGTCCTAGCGCCCCAGACTGCTAGGCTACGGAGCGGGACGCGAAAGCCTTGCTAATATAGGGTATATATTGTACAACCGGTTTACACTTTTATTTAGTTTTGGCATTTCAAGCCGCTTAGGTGACTATTTGTTGTATGCGATTGTGCAGTAAGCGTCGCCCGAGTTTCCACAGTAGCTCACGTCTAGCAATTGCATTTCGTAGACGGAAAAGCGTTCGCAATGCGTAGTCGTGCTGCTGACCGCTGTGCTTGTTCGCCCAGCGCAAAAAAGTGCTTCCCGCGCCCTAGTTTTACGCTGTACGGTAAAATATCAGTTGATTTTATTTGCTTAGTACCTATATTGACTTTGCTGACTCTTCTCCCGCCTTCAAAGGCCTTATATTTTCCTACTGGCGTACCAGTCAGCGAAGCGTCGCATGTGCAGCGCTTGTGTGAAGCGACCTTGACTTGGAGCTAGATACAGTGTACAAACAAACCAAGTAAAGAAAGGCACATTCTTCCATTCACAAACGTGTCCTGGCTTCGTTTCAACTAAGCGAATGAATTGCGACCAAGCAATTTTTTTTAACCTCCTTGATTGCGACGACCCTGTCGGCTGTCGGCCGGGGAGCCGTGCAGTAGCGCAGCCGTGGCGCAGCCAATTGCCAGCTCATCCCCTCCTGACGTCACACGAAAACGCCACAGAAAATGGGCGAGCGTAAAGAGAGGAGGACAGCGTTTCGAATTAGTTTTTCTACTAAATAAAATCGCGTAAACGGCCTAGTTGTCGAAACATGGCCGCAATGTTTCATAACTTCAGTGTCCCGTTAAAGTGCAGAGGTGCACTGCCTGACACGAAAACGGGTGACGAACAGGGAAAACATCCACAGACGAGGTTATGCGGAAGCCAGCAATTGTTTATATTATCAGAAGAAAAGAAAAGATTTCGCATGTGACTCACGGCACAGGCGTAAGTTTGTCAACTGCGGAGAGGGCATTCTATACAAGATCCCTCTCAGTTGTGGCAGGTCTTACGTGGGCAAGTCAGGCCGCTGTCTCAAGGACAGATTAAGGGAACACCACAACGCTTGTGCACAGCTCACGATAAAAGGAAATTTGTCCGCGCATGTTGAGAGTTGGATTAAGGGTTGTTCGCTATATTTCGAGAGGACAACTAACTTGTTGCACTCCAAAAACAAGATTATAAGATTACCCGTGCAGTCTTTGAAGCATTCGCAATGTTGTCAGGAGCAGGAGTAGATTACGTTAGCGCCCCTTCAATCCGGCTTTCTTCCCGTGAAATAGGTTTACGCACAAGGAATAGATTCCATGCCACGTGTTGCGTTTGTCAATAAGTTGTATTTTTGAGCTTTTGTTTTTTGAGGTTATTAGACATAACACCCGTTTCATGATAGTGAACAGTTGTTGGTTTGAGCCTCGCCCTGTCTCTTCATTGTACTTCCTGTTCGTCGCACGTTTTCGTGTCAGGCAGCGCATCTCAGCACCTCTTTAAAGGGACCCTGCACCAGTTACCATTGACGACTCGGAAATTATTTAGGGGTAAAGTTTTTTTTATTTAGGGCAATCTCCTCAGCAAGAATTAAATCCGTTCGCACTATCACCGACACTACGCGCGACGAGATATCGGGAATACTCGTTCCCTCTCGACTGCGGACAATGCGACGAGAGCTGCGCGCTCTCTCCTGGCACGGCCGGACTCGACTCTCCTCCTCCCGCCCTCCCCTGAGGAGGAGAGTCGAGTCCGGCCGTGCGCCTGGAGAGGGGGCGGCTCGCGGCGTCCTCTTCGAAGGCCATTGATGTATCCAAGGCCCCGGAGTTTGATCCTTTTCTCCTCAAAGTGGGGGTTCTCTTTCCGGTCGTATGCAACAAAAAAGGAGGCGTGGTTGCCTGTTCGCAAGCGCACTCACGCTGATAGGGCGTTTTTGAAGCAATAAACGTTTTTTGTCGAGTGGTCCGGTTGAAAGGGAAGTATTGAGGTCGGCACTGAAACTGCGAGCGCACTCAGTACAAAAGAAACGTGAAAACTGTGCGTACAGGCTCAGGCATCGAATAGGTTGGTATTCAGCGCCGACGATAGCGAATATAGTCACAGGAAATGCGAGAAAAAAGACGTGAAGTTGACCAGCGACAGCCAATAGGACAGCCATGGGAGAGATGATGTAATGTCGGCCGTACCAGTGGTGCATAATGAGGGAAACTGAAGAGAGCGCGGTTGGTTTTTCCGCGTCTTTCAAAGCGTTTTGCGTGCTCACCGCGTCACGTTTACGGGTAATATTTGGCTCAGATGTTCCTGGCAGTGTAATCTAAACGTCGCGGAGGTTTACTTTCACTGCTCCAAGAGTGTTCCAGGGTCCTTGAAGCGTTTAGACGACAACTAAAAGTGAAGCAACAAACAGACACGCGCTGACTGTCAGCGCTTGTCTGTGCTTTTTTTTACTCTTAGTCCTCGTGTTTTTTGCGTTGTATGTTCAGAACGAACCAACTCGCCCCGCTTCAGATGCTAACTCTGTACTGACAGAGAAAGGCGAAGATGTACTTCTTGATGTATCGAAGGAATCACGGCAGTTATTTGCGCTACTTATACACTGGGTTGGGATGGTTTTCAAAAGCTATAAAAAATGTATTCCAACATTTGCGTATAAAATATACCGCCCATCGGGCATGTTTATAAAATGGCAAGGGAGCCCTGTTTCAGCGAAAGCACGATGACGGAAGGCAATAGCTGGCAAGGGGCAGCTCAGGTTAGTTTAGTTTAATGGTGCGTGGAAACATGAAACAGCGTCGTATCATTTTGAGGAATCGACCTCGGACAATCACGTCAAGCGCTTTACTACCTGTAGTCACAACTGTGTTATCGCTCAAGAAAAGGAACGATTTGTGGGGAGAATACAGTCGTAAAAGATGGGCCGCTAATTAATGACGTCCGCAAAACGAAGAGAGCAAAAAGGATCCTACACAGTGCCTTACCTTGTTCGCACTAAGCATCAAGTACGGTTCCAGAAAGAATGTCTGTTCTGGCACAGCGAACATTGCGCGCGGGTATCGTGATGTTCCATTGCTAAGCCAACTCATGGTGTGGATATTGACGTCATTTATTTCAATAACCACGTCCTGCTAAAGCTTCGTGCTTGTCTCGAAGGATTGGACGGGCTTTGGTTGGGAAGTGGAGAATATTCCAGCCTTGAGGGCCATGTCGTGAAAGTGCGACCTGGTGTCGTTTAGCAGCTCAGCCACAGGTCCATATTCCACTACAGTTCCTTCACTCATAACAAGGATTCTGCGAAAAGAAGAAAACAAAACGCCAAATATCACCAATAAATGTTTTTTATAAGCTTGTTTTCGTCGGAAGCCGACATATCACAACGTTTAGGTCGCCTAGCCTGATCTAATGGCTGTTACATAGAAATGCAATAATAGTCCTTGCTTAAATTCCAATTCAGATACACTGCCCACGGTGTTATAAGATGTGTATCTCAGCAAAATGTTTCTGTTTCTTGGTAGCTATATGTCATGTGGTGTAAAATAAGTCAAGAAAGTGAGGGCACGTCCTGGATGTCTTATCGCTCCGCATCCCCAGAAGGTAAAAAATGAATTAGCCAGAAATGCCTGTACAGTCGTATAAATTATTTAATACGTGGTGCAATATCCACAGCTTTGGGATAGACTGTACCATATGTGATGGTGGAGAGGATACACTGGAGCTTCTGCGAACTGGTGGAGGAACTGCCATCAGGGTACCAGCCGATTCGCCAGCACACTTCAGCTAACAGGGAGATATAAGAGAGTTTTAGCAGTCCGTCCGTTCCGTCGCGTACGTAGCTAGCGTGTTGACCGAGACCCGTCTGGGCACTTGGGCATTCGTCACTGTGGGGGGATTTGTTCCGCTGGCCTGCTATTGCCATGTCCGCGCTTCCTCGCTCTTCCTCCTCGCCCTTCCGCGCGCGCAGGCGCAGACCGGTCCCGGCAACCCGGTAACAACGTAACGAACGAAACGGATGGACTGCTAAAACTCTCTATTCTCGACCATCAGGAAAACAAAGAAGCGTCACAAAAACATAACTTAAACTACATACACACAAAACGATATTGTATTTAAGGGTTGAGAATAGATCCAACCATGTTTTATAATGCTGACAATGTCTTGTGGCATATGAAGCCTTTGAAACGAGGTACATCCGGCTGCAATGCACAGCGTGGGCCATTTGAGATTACGAAAGTATTCGAGCGCAGTGGATCACATGAATAGTAACATTCTTTGTGCCCCGGTATGTACCAACGCGATGGAGCGAATCTCTTATTTCGCCACTGGTAAGCGGCAGTGGTTTAATAAAAGGTAGCCATGCATAGTTACGCGGCAAATCGTCTTCATAGCCTAAAACTCTTGGTGCAGGATTTGTCATTGCTCTCAATCTTTTGTCAAAGCAGCGAATACTATGGGTATAAGCCATTTCTAATTTAGAAAAATTACCTATAACTACTCGCATAGGTACAATTTTCAATACAATATGTCGTTTCAAGCATTTCTCATGTTGTGAGCAGTTTTCTGATTCGCAGTACTGTTGCCTAAAAAACACTTTACCGAGGAATGCTGGGAAGCCGGGTTCGCCTGAATCTTCATGTCGTCTGTGTGGTTCATTGATTATTATTTTGCGATATTGTCGCTTTACATTTTCAGACTTACCTTGAAATATCAGAATATTTGGAACTCATGGGTACACCGCTAGAAATCTCCTGCCACTTTCCTTTTCCAGCAGTGAACAACACCAACACGGACATGACAGTCTTGGATGTTGTTTGAATGCTGCGGTGTTCAGGAGTCCAGAATAAACTGGTATGAGCATATTCTCGCGTAATATTAAAATATACAGAAACAGGAGTTATATGGCTGGCTGGTGAATACGCATGGTATTTATCATTTGGTGCTTCAAAGCAGAGCTACTGCTATTTTTGTTGCTCGCGGATCATGGCAACCAATGCACGTCTTACTTGTCGTAGTCCAGGACGGTGTGCAGCCTGTGGGCGACGGTCAGTAGCGTAAAATTAGCGAAGCTCTCCCGCAGTGTGGCCTGAATGAGGCGGTCCGTATCGCCGTCCATCTGGGACGTGGCTTCGTCCAGCACCAAGATTCGCGGCCTTCGGAGAAGCGCTCGTGCTAGACACACCAACTGCCGCTGACCGGCACTGGTTGCGACGAATTCAAAGCATGACATTGCAGATTATTTAAAGAAAGGCAGTCTGGCTAGGGTCATCTATTGCGCATCTAAAACGTGACACCATCTGTTATAGCCCTTGTTCAGAATCAAATGCTGGGGCGATATGCCCACGGCGTTCCTTCAACTGGTCAAGAGCTTTTGGGACATGAAACCAGCAGGCCTTAACTGTGTCACTATGGCACTCTAATTAGGATTATGCTCGATCGCGGCCTCTTATGGCTAAATTTATTTCGTCTTTGATTCTTCTCAAACTAGTATTCGTGCTTCCCATCTTGAACCGCGACACCCACAAACTGCTTTAAGGGGCGAAGCCACATAGGGGCTGGGGCTGTTGGCGTCTCCTGTCGTCGTCGTCCTAATTGTCGCCGTAATCGTCGTATCACGTAGTAACGGATACCGAAACACCGGGAAAGTCGTTTATGCCTCGCGCTAGAACATAATGTGCACTAAAAAAAACACCGGGACACTCGTTTACGTCTCGAGTGGAGCGCTTCGTAACGCCTATTAGAAAAACATCGGTACATTCGTTTACGCCTGGCGCTAGAGAGCTTATTGCTTCGAAGACAAGTAACTTACACCAAAGCTCTTTACCTCTACCCCCCAAAGGTTTAAGCTTTATTGGAAAAAACTCCAAGGCGCCAAAAATACACCTATACACTGGATGGTACGCCTCTCCCCGGGATTCACGTTAGTGGAGATGGCCAGGGATTTTCTCGTAGCCTAGCTGCTTCAAACGGTCATTTAAACAGTCGTATGATATCGTGTAGGACGTTGAATTAATGTGAAGCATGACCGAGTTATAGTATGTTTGATTCTCATCCTTTATGGCGAAGCCTCTTAGGGGCTCGGGCTGCCGCGTATCATGTCGTCGTCGTCTGACGTCATCCAAGTATCATCAAGTCACGGTACTAAAGCATCGGGACACTCGTTTTCAACGCCTCGCGGTAGAACGTTTCATCTCTGTTGGAAAAAAAAACGCGTACTTAACACACCGGAACATTTGCATTGGGACATTCTTTGCCCATATTGGCCTTCTGCCACTAAACATCAACCATCATCATCATCACCAGTTTTCCAACGCCGCGTGCTAGAACGCTTCGTGCTTGAAATGCACGAAACGTACAGCAAAGCTTTATACCTCTACCCCCCAACGGTTTCATCTCCGTGGGCAAAAACGCAAAGGCGCCAAGAATACATTTATAGACTTCATGCTTTACCCCTCCGCAGTCCTGGGATTTTTGATTAACAATTAACGGTAGCCTTTCTTTCTCGACAGTGTTTAAGCAATGGTCTTTCATTTGATGCTGTGTCGTACGCTGCCATTTAATTGTGGATAGTTTTTCGGTTTTATTTTTTTAAACATCCTTAACTTCAGTTTGCACTAAGCAGCAGAGCAGCGTGACTGAATTACAGTTGAACCTTCACTTGTGTTTGTATACAAAATCCGCACTTCTTGTTCTAACAACCGTGGATTCTGTAGCAGTTTAAACAGGACTTCAGAAAAAGCAACACTTTTGTAATCACTCAAGATGTTTCTTTGTCCGAATAACAAATTTTGCAAGAGCCCTTGCGTCCTGGTTCAGCTTATGAGACCACTCTGTCTTCTCTACGAGGTTATATGCTTGCGAATATTGCTTCTAATCTTATGTAGACGCTTTAACCCCCTATAGAAGGAGGCTCTGACTTCCAAGCAGGATGCGACCGTTGTGACGATTGCAGACAAATCACTTCTTTTGTAGAACAGGGAGTTGAAATGTGAAGCATCGGTTTCGCTATGAATCCACCGGGGAAACGTGCTTTACTGCTAATAGCAAGCATCAATATAAAAAACATATCGTCTCTTTGGCGGCACTTTACGTCTAGATTGCGTCGGAAGAATGCGTACAGTTTTTGCTGTGGACACCGTCTACTTTCAAACAACATAGATTTATTTGTTATAGCAAATAAAATCGGGACCATACGTTTCGAAAACGTAAACATAGCTATAAGTAACTCGGAAATAGTGGTTTTGAATTCTATTGCGTTTTCCGAATTGACAAAAAATCAGGCGAACTTCTGATTCTGCGTGCTGTCGTAGTCAATTACTATTAATGAAACACCGCAATGTTGACACAGTTTTTGAAGTACAGCCTAACTTCCGAGCGTGGAGTACAACCTTGTTTCCTACAAAGCAGAAACAGCACATAACTATTACGCCTTGCGTGCGGGCAATACTTTCCTCCGAGATAGCACCTGGAACAATGGAGTAGCGGTGATCAGGTGGCAATAATACCAGTGGACTAGGCAATGGTTAACAAATTATGAAGGGAAGCACCCGGTATACAGTAAAAGCGCGTTAATTCGACTCTCGTTAATTCGGAAAATTGGTTAATTCGGACACGTCATCTGGTCCCTGTAAATGTACGCATCACTCTATGAGACAGGGCGCTCGTTATTTCGGACAGATTTGACCGCAAATCGGATAATTCGGCGACTTTCAGGCCGGAGGCTCAAAAACGAAAAAAGAACAATTCGGAACAAAAGTGAAGTTCAAACGCAGCATCACCATGCACACCAATTATCGACTTGGCTTGAATTGAGACTGGTTGAACGTCCTTTCCTTCGCGTGTAGGTTTGGCGGTGCCATCGGTGCCATTTTGTGGCTTTGTTCCCGTTGGAGTGCAGCATCGCTGAACGCCGTTTTAACGTGGAAAGATTCAGTGCGGCTCCTTTAGCTTTCTCCTGTGACCGCACTCTCCGCCGATGGCAACGCCGGCGAAGCGGCCCAAGAACGAGGCCAAGTACTGTGAAGGAAGCCGCGGAAGCCCTCGTCGTCCTCGAAGAATTTTGTTTTGACACTGAAGATAGCATGCGAGCTGCTGAGCACCTTGAAGGGCTCAGAAAAATTGTGTCCGCGCGAATTTCTGCTCGAAAGCAGACAAGCATACGCGACTACTTCGTAACATAAAGGTATGTAGAAAAAAAACTTGCATTTATTGTGTTTATTTTGACCATTCGATAATACAGACATTCGGTTATTTCGGACATTTTGTCCGGTCCTTAGAAATCCCAATTAACGAGCTTTTACTGTATATGATAAAAAGAGCCTGTTCCCAAAATTTTAACTTTTGGAGTTTCTAAGTGCGGAGCACTTTAGTGACCTGTCTTGCCGTAGCTCGTTTGTGGTATTTGCGTCACTCACCGAAACAGAGTTTTCGAAAAGAAAACTGCTTTCTTTGGTCAGGATCTAACCCCGGTCCTTCGCGTCGCGAAGCTATGTCTATCACATTGCGCCACACAGGCGCACCTGACTCACAAGTGTTGGGAGTAGTGTTTGCGCGGCGCCGTTGTCACGAACGCTGCCGTTGCTGCGCCGCAAAAAATACACAATATAAAATGCGGAAGAAATTATGAATAATGCGTTTATTAGCCGAAAATAATGAAAACCCAATTTAGTGTTTGTTTAGGGCTATGATGATGATGATGATGATGCTTAGCAGCTTCCTTAGCGGCTTTCTCTTTGTCCAGGGTGGCGTTGCACAGCGACCTTAGTCGTAACGCCACTGTACAATCACCTCGCCAAAAAAAAACCTAATGAAATTTTTGTGCTAGTCTGATCTCTATGTTCGCATGTCTTTCCAGATTGTACTCTGCTCTTTTCCCGCCAACATTCTAACCTTCTTTTACTAACCTCTACTGCTGTCAAATTCACTTTTCCGTCAACCATACAGCCCAGAGCTTTAAAGTCTGCGGCTTCCTCTCATGGCTACGTTCGGCATCAACGCCAGGCTGATACTGGAACTAGTCAAGAGAGGGCACCACGTCCGCTTTTTGCGGGAGTGTAGGAGCAAGGTAGACTGAATTAGGCGACGTTATACAGGTGGAATCCGTTACGAAATGCATGAAATTGCAAAAAACAACATATAAACAAAGTACTCACCAGAATAACACAAGGGAAACATTAGCCAATCAAAACTTCGCACTTCCGACAGCGTTCACGTTTAGTGGATCTGATTTAATCTCTGGTGAAGTTACACTTGGACTAAGAAGCGCGCCATAGTTCAGAGATTCAGATTAAGTCAGGCAACGTCGGTATCTTCAACGTCGGCTTAAATGTCGGCGAGCGGGGTTTTTGCGTTTCGCCTTTATTAAGACCTTTCCCTGTACTTTTGGTACTAGTAACTGTGGCAATGCGACATCTTCCATAAGTTTTATTTGAAAAAAAAATGGCCAAAGGCGAGAATATAGATAGAACATCTGCGTTCCGTGTTGATTCCATCGCGTGCATTCAGCAATGGTTTGCACCTGTCAATCTAGAGTACGTACTTATTGCCCGTTCATACCAATGAAGAATCCACCACTTAGATGCTCCATCCGCTTAAAGGGATGGAGCATCTAAGTAGTAGCTGCGTGTTGGTGTAATGTTCGAAAGCAGAATGAAAGTAAACATTAGTATGAAAGCTGTTGGGCAATCGGCACTTTCTGCAAATAAAAAGGAAAAGCATACATGAAATGTTTGAAGCATGTCTCCTAAATCGACGGAAAACATACCTTGCAGACGGAAATCATACAGGCGTCAATTACCAGTTCAATAAGGAGGCTAACTCGAAGGAAGAGGGCGAGCGTTTGGTTATTTTTGAACTTGGAAAGCGTAGGGAGAAACGAGTTAAATAAAATTAAACACGTACCAGTGATATAATTCACGAATTGCGCTAACGTCGATCACCAGCTGCAATAAATTCTTCCAATAAATAACAAATATGCTATCGGAACAGTTTCGTAAAACCAACAAACTGCTTAAAGGGATGAAGAATGCAACGGTAAAGGATGCCTTTTTTGGGGCAGCGCGAAAACACGAAGAAAGCGAGAAACGCTGAGTATTATGGTACAGGAAAAGGAACCCACGAACTTTGTCTGGTGCTTTACCTGAGATTGCAGCCACCGTCGCCGGTTTCCAGGAGGAGCTGCAGCGGCTGCTTTGCTACAAACTCCGAAAGATGAGCCTGACGCAGCACCTTCCAGAGCTCTTCGTCCGAGTGCTTGCGTGTCGGGTCTAGGTTTGTGCGGAGCGTGCCCCGAACTAGGGTCGGGTCCTGGGAAAATGACACGCTTGATTTAATCTACATTCAAAAATCGAAGACGTGGTGTCTTTGTAATTACACTATCCGTGCAGTCTTCCCAACGAGAAAGAGTGGCGTTCTGCTTTCGCAGTGAATGGCCATGGGGCAATCAGTGTACTCTGAGTCTGTAGATGTTCATTATTATAATAACGTATAAAAAACTTGGCACTCTGCACGTAGTACCTTGTGTATTCAAGATGACGGACCCCTCCCCACTCACGCTCTAACCAACCGTGCCAATGCGGTTTGAGGTGAAGGGTAAGAAACCACGAACGCTGGCCGTCGAAGCCCTGGTAAAGCTCCGGCGGGTGGGTTCCCTGTTCGTTGACGATCAGGGTTACGTCCGTGAAGAATGTCATGATTAAGGGGGCAAAGATGACGTGTCATAGTAGAGCCAGAGGCCGACGAAGAGGAAGACGAAGAGAATGCAAATTTCCCGCGAAGAGGGAGGACTAATGACGAAGTGACGCGATGGAGGCACGTGGAGAACTAACCAATGTGGTGGTGACCCGTGCGGCGGACACGGGCACAGCGAATGCGAGAGTGCCGCGACGGCCGGGCAAAGGCTATTTAATCCCGGGGAACAGGTTGGGAGGGGGAGAGATCGGAAGAACGCCACAGCAGGAAAGGTCAGGTGGCACGAGTTCGAGGAACAAGCCGGGGGTACGAGGCCACGCCATCGACCAGAGCCACGTCAGCCTGGGCCGGAGTGGACCGACGTGGCATCGGCTCCTACTTCCGCGTCGTACCACCAACCTGTGCTTTGGTGGCCCCAGCGGCGACGGTCGGGCGCCTGCGTACAGCGAGCACGCACCGTCAACTAACGACTTGGCGGTCCCCACGCGGCGACGTTCCCGGAGCTCCCCGGCGCTACCTGCTTCCACGGCGACGGCCCCGAGGCCAGGGGTTGCTTCCTGCTACGAGGGCTACCACGAGGGGTAGCTGAAAGAGCGGTCCACCGTGTGACTACCACGCCCAACTACGTCGGTACCACCACTAACGGCACCGCGGCATCGGACAACTACGACTACCAGCGTGTCACGGCCACGCTACGGGTACGACACGTCAGCGCCGGAGACAGCGGTAGGCCCGTCCGCTAGGGACTTGGTAATATATGACCATTGTTGTTAGGATGGTTAACATGAACGTTGTATAGAGTGGAACTAGGACGGTTTGATTTATTAGGGACTTTATTGTGGTGATTTTTGGTATGGTTTGGTGGCTTTTCTGGGTTATTGTTAGGGATTAGTATTTAGGAATTTCTTTGGCTGAGTTCTTTGTTTGCATTGTTGTTTATTTTGCTGAGGTGGTGGGGTTGCTTCCTGCTACGAGGGGTTGTGTATAATAAATGTGTGCTGTGGTAAACGTGCCAACGATTCTCCCGTGTCCATTCTTTTGAGCTGGTCGAGACGTGCCACAAAACGTGACAAAGAAAGCACCCCAGTTGCCTGTCGTGTTCCTATGCTGCATAAAATATCCATACCCCTTAAAACAGCCTAATAGGTCACTGACAATGTGCCGATCAGGTTTAGCGCTCAGATCATTTTGTGCTCTTCAATCAAGGGAAACCACAAGCCGATCATTGCGGTCACCTCACGTTCTACAACGGTAATGGGGCATGGCTTTGTAACGGGATACGGGGCTATTGAGTATCCAACACTTCATTGTATACAAAGTGCGCAATTTTAACTTAATTCTTGGTGGCGCCAAATACATGCAATATAGGGTCACTGCTTTATTTTGAATCCCTTCTGGCGTCCGAATAGTGTCGTTAAAGTCGTGGTAAGAAACGTAGGCCAAGGTAATGGTGCAGGTCCTCGAAATGCTCATTTCAGTTGTCGGAAAGACGCATCTCCGCCCTCAGACAGGAAATTTGTAATCTGCATCGTTGTATTTTATCCTTCAAAGCTTCGCTTCACTCTCCGTGAGAGGAAATTTGTGGTAATCGCCTGCTGCGTGAACGAAGCATTTTGTGAATAATCGGGAAAATGGCAAAATGATTTGATGAAGACCGACACGTTGCAGCGTGTCTGAGAGAAAGGGAGGAGCATGCACTTTTGGCGGTGTTTGTGTTGGTTTTCGTGGCGCCTCAATACCGGGATAACCCTCCAACCGGCCCTAATGGTTCAACAAGTAGGGCGAGGGAATGTTGCACGGTCAAGTTTGCGTCGTTTTTGTAAACGTAGTCGTGCCACAGTATTACAAGCAATGGTTCATAAAGGCGTGATCTTGTAGTTCTATAAAATGTGAATCGGAACCTTACATCTCCAGGGCTTTTTACCTCGGTGGGATCAAAGTGCGCAAAAAACAAGGACTACGGGAAAATACGATGGCTCAAAGCTTCCTTGGTTCATGTACCTCCCTTCGACCCTGTTTCGTGAGCGCTTCGACCACCAGGAATAATGACAACGAACTAGCCCAATTGTGCATTCTGCTGCAGGGCGTTATTTGAATGCATGGAATACCTGCGGGATGACGGTGACAACCGATCTTAGGGTTGAGAGAGGCACAGACGCGATGTCGACGTCGTCGATGAAGATCTGCCCCCCAGTGCTCTTCAACATGCGAAGCAGTGCCAAGACTAGAGATGACTTCCCCGATCCGGTGCGACCTACGATGCCAACCTGGTAGCGAGAAGTGCGTAGGGATGCATCAGATGTGACGGTAACTTAGGCGCCGGATAGACAACGTACATAGAGTTTTGTAATAATTCTTTACGGCATATTTTGATGGCTGCCTCATTTGTAGTTAGGTCTCAAATGTGGAAGAGTTCGGATCGCTTCTTTATGAAGCCGCTCTTTGGGGTGATCGCATATTAAGCGACAGCAAATGTTTTGGCCAAGATGGGCGACGTATACATGAAAGTAGTTTTAGTCACCGTGTGCTCTCTTTGCGGTCAAAAACTGCTTTTTGCGCACCACTGTGGTTCCAAACAATACAAGGTTTCCTGGTAAGCAGTAGGTTATGGTCAGGCGTGTTCTGAGATCTATGCTGTGCAGTGTTGCGGGCACTGTTGGAAACAGACTGTAAATTCTACTCCGGCAGCCCTCGTGAGGCCTGTAAAATAATGAGAGTCAAGGCCAAGATTTTCGACCACAAAGCTTTGCCCAAGTAAACCTCAAAGGCTTCAAGTAATACAACGCTGAAAATTTACAAATATGAATTTCGGTTGTTTCTTTAAAAAACTCAGGTGTTAAAGCCACTCTAAGGTACGTAAATAAAACCAAGTTAGTTCATTAACAGTGCTAAATGGCGGCAAGTACATGAACATTGCATCTTTGCAACTACGAAAAAACGCAGCAGTGTTTCAGATATCAAGTGAGAAATAAAACAAAACCAATCGCGAGTCAGGGGTTCTGGGAATTTTAATCGTGTACTGTACTGAAGATCTTCTTTCATTGAATAAATTGTTTTGTTGCAACCTATTGTGTGAACCGGTAATTCATTTATTGTTCAGTGATTGGTTTGCTGTGAACTCTTCATTCATTAAAATCTCCAGATGAAAGTTATGACAAGCCGCATAACTATTGACCCATAAAACTCTCGTTAAATAAATCAAATCCAAAACAGTTCCGCTCACCGCGAAAGCTGTAAAGTGGGGATCAGTGATTTGACTAAAAGATTGCGGTTCCTTCTCTTGACTAGTTTTAGTATCAATCAGCCTTGCGTTGATACCTATAGTAGTGGAGAGGACGCCTAATCCCTGAAATACCCTTAAACAGACACTAAATTGAGTTTCTCATTATAGGGGTAATCAATGGGTATTCATAATATTTCCCATATTTTATATTGTTTACTTAATGGCAGCATAGCAATACAGTCGCATAGCGACGGCAGCCTCCATCGCAACGACGCAGCGCACAGAAACAACCCTAACACTTTAATTATGATTAACGTTTGCCTCTGTGGCGCCATGGGATTGACATCGGCTTCGTAACGGGAGGGACCCAGGTTATATCACTACTGAGAGAACTGGTGATCTTTTTGAACGCCCTGTTTGGGTGCGTGGCGCCGTGTTACTGACGGCGCGTAACTACGGTGGCTAGATGTCGTTGCCCCGGATCATTTCAAAACGACAAGCCGTATCCCTATGGGCTCCACACTTGAGTTTACTCGAGTTTTACCAGCGCTGCCTGTATATACAGTGCATGATGCACCGGCTGCTTTCCAAATAGAGTAGTAGTGACGCCTGAGGCCGTATCTGCCGACACGCGCCACACGAATTATTGGGGAGACTCTACCCTTCTCATAGGCCCTAAATATGTAGGCGTAGGACCGCCTCCTTGCAAAGATTTGCGTGAAGCCTGCAAATTGTTTTCAATAGTTTCCGGAAAGCAACGGTGGCCAGTGGGCGCGGAAGCTAGCGGAACTGGCTGGCTGGTGGATGAGCAAGAGGAAAAGCCCGCTGATTGGCGATTTTGAGCTGACCGGATCGGTAATGTTTTGCAAGGGTTATTGGTTTAAATTAAACAATTAGGCTGCCCTGGCGACGCAGTCTTCACTTTCAAATTCAACGCCTGGCACTGGGATCAGTGGTCCCTGTATTCTGACAAGTATGCCCTATTCCACAAGCAAGGTTTGCCGAATACTGATCCGCCGTTATGTACGCCGCATGGTTTTAATCGGAACGACCGGTGCTGTCCATTTAGATATTGGCCAAAACCGCTTGAGTTAAGAGGAACAAACAAGAATAGTAACGTGGTTTGGGGGTTTTGTGCCTAGGCATTATGAAGGTTTTTGGTTTTGATTCTGTGGTAAACGAAACAGTTTTATGCTCCCAAAGAGTATAATTTACTGTAAGAGAAAGGATAACCGCGATTCGCTAGACTACCAATGCTTATGGTTTGTTGCTGTATTAAACACTTAAAATTCTATTAGGCCGAAACAAAGTGGGGCAAACCTTAGGCGTGGTTTAAACATTTCAATGCAGTCAAATTTCGGTGAATGGTTTAACAGTCTGCACAGCATTTCTACTTGCCTTTTCACGAGAAAGTATGCTGAACGAGACATTTTTAAGGGTGTCTTCAATCAGCGTTGGGCGGTACGACGCATAAAAATTCCGGAACTCGATGCGGCCTTCGGTCGGCCACATCTCGTTAAGATGATGCACTGCTGCAACCGATGCGGTGGCTGGACTTTGATTTTAACGGCTGGCGTCTTATTGGATCTGCTGTTTCCACTTGTGGCTGGGAAGGAGAAACAAAACCGCGGAGAATTATGCGCAAGGGAATGAATGCAAAGCGTTTCACGACCATCGCGAATGATCCCCCATGGTTTTCGTACGGTCCAACGTGGCTATGGAGCTTTTTTCGCTTGACAGATTGCGTTGCTGGAGTAAACTTGACTTCGCAATAAACGCACACTTCCTACAAATGAGGTACCTAATGAGGATAAAAGAGAATAGCGAACGCTTGTGGTTTGACTGATGCCTAAAATAAGCGCTAAGAGAAGGTATTATGCAGGCTAGTGTGAAACAGATGTTGCCTTATAATATTTTTACATCAGTAAGAATGGTGAACTGAACCATAGAAGAACTGAACACCCGCAGACTAATCTGAGAATGAAAATTCTACATTTTTCTGCAGATAGCCAGAGGGCTCGCGTGCTGGGCGTTTCTGACGCCGCACTGGTCAATTAGCATGAGCGATGCTGCCACTTACGTTACGCGCCTCGTCGAGTCTTGCCCAATGGTTCACAAAACACGTGGCATCAACGTAAGTAAATATATATCGCCACAGCTACTGTCAAGGATAGGAGGCCTAGTTCCATCCCTGCGGCCGGTAGGGAGGCTTGCGGTAACTAATTGCGTTGTGGCATGGCCTCCTGTCGGCATCACTTGCGGTTCCTGTTGGATTCTGGCGTTTGGATGGTGTATGAAATTGCAAGCTAAGTCTCTGTTTGGTTAATCCCTGCATATATTGCTGCTAACTTAACGAAAGCATTCATTGTAGCGGAATAATGAAAACATAGTATGTAGAGTATCATTAGATACCAGGATACCGCTCAGTAGTAATGCCGCCATGGCCATTGTACCGTCCAGCGACATTATAGTATTTTAGTCTTCTTTTGGAGAGACTAGAGTGTCTGGCGTTGTGGTATAAAATAAAGCGCAAAAGAAACAACGAAAACAGGGGGAAATAAATACTGCAGAACTACGCGCTACACTACCACTTAAAAAAAAGGAACTGCAATAGCTCATACATTGTATCACTGCGTCTCAACTAAAGCCTGTATTCACCGGCGAGGCAAGCATGCAGGCAACCATGGGAGAGCGCCGTTACTGGTCACGTCGGGCTCCTGCGGGATGGCGGTGCTTGTCCGTGCCAAGCACATAACGTGTGTTGGACGTTACAAACTCTACCCCACCGAAGGCAGAGTAATGCGTTGAATCCAATCTGAGGTCGATTAAAAAAAAACTTTCTGCGTTTTTGTAGCCGCCTCTTTCTATGGGGTCGAGTTCTCGTGGAAGCCAGGTGAACTTCCCAATGATTTAGTCCCACACAGGGGCCGATCGCCGGGCCGGGAGTCGCTTGTAGATATTTTACCGGTAGGTACCCGGCGCTACCAGCAGACGAATGCACATATTGGACGCTCAACTCGACACCGCCTGTGGCAGGACATGCCACCAGACTCGCTCACCCCGGCGATGCGGGAACGCGGCATGATGGCGACCGGCCCCTTGCAAGGGTAAAGGCAGCTTTCCAGGCGTGGAATTCCCATTTAAGGTTCCGCACTCAACCATGGACGCCTGTACCCATTAAACAAACCGGTGAGTGCCCGGCGGTACGCAGATTCGGACATGGTACTTCCGCATACTAGGCGAGTGCTGTAGCTCTGGGCCATCGGTCTGCTGAACCCCTATCTTTGCGAGCTAAATAAAGTCACTTTATATGGGTGCGATTGCATGAACCAATGCAGATGCTATTCTTTTGGAGATTTTATTTATCTCGCAAAGATATGGATTTAGCAGACCGACTCAAGACAGCCATGTCAGCAGACATTTTCAGATTTGTTGACGATTACCTGGTAGTGTTTCGATGTGACAAACAGAGCACTAATATTTTGATGCGACAACTCCTAACAATGTTTAATGAATCTGAAGCCTCTAGTAGACCCATAACCTAACGGTTGGAGGATGTATTCGATTTCTTGATCTTCACCTTTCTTTGAATCATGAGCACATTTGTTGGAAATACGAACCTCGAGGCAAGAAGTCGCTTTTTGCGTACGACTCTGCGCATGCGAAACTGGTTAAAAGAGGAATTGCGAATCTGTGCCTGAAAAATTTACTTGGTAAGTTTTGCGTTCATATTATCCACTTTAGTTTTATGGGTCAGGTTAATCGCCTTATTAATGCAGGGTATCCTGCATATCTATTAACGCCCGTTGCCGAAGGTTTGTTGAAGAAAATGAAGACTAGGCAAAAAATGATCGAAATAACAAAAAGAAAGGAAATGTTGCAGTATTGCCGTACATACATACGGTGTCGTATAATCTAAAAGAATGGCCAAACTTGCTCATATATGTTGTTTTTTCAGCTCCAGATAAACTTTCCAGGCTATGTCGACACGTGAACAGCAATACCCCAAGTTCTGAGGTTTGTAGGAAGAAGTACCACGACAGTTCATCCCAGGTGCCACAAACGTAGTTTACAGCGTACCTTCATTGTGTGGCAGAGATTATATCTGGCAAACGGGGAGATGTGTTAATAATAGCTAAAGGAATACAGTTACAATGTGGAAAAAAAGCAAAAGTGGTCATCTAGAGTACACTGTAGGGAGTGTCCTGGTTGGAAGAATATCTTCATTAGTACCGCAATATTGTGTTAAAAACAAGCATGAAATAACGAGGGAGATTATTGAGGCTCATAAATAGCTAAAAGAGAAGAAAAGTGTGTAAGCGTACCTTCTGTCGCGCTATCATCAAAAAGAAATCAACTATCTAGACGGTTTGTAAGCACATGGTGGTAGTGCTTGTCGTGGCGGAATTGTTATATTCTATTTTTACATGTTATGTGTCGATTTCTTGTTGCCTTGATTTCTGCTGTATTTATATGCGAGACGCCACAGCAATAAACATCAGTTGTTATTCAGCGGCTGTGTGTCGTGCTCTTGCTATCGTCCTCGTTTTTTTTAGCGCTGTGAATTCAAGATTATAGAACACCAACTCGCCCAAGCATCAACGTTTAGCAATTTGCAAGTGAATACTCGCAAAAAAAGGAGGAAAAGCAAATCTTGCAATGCAACCCAAAACAATGCGAAGGTATATTTAAAAAAAAGATTGATTGCTTGTTTAGTTGCATTGTTTTAATCTTTTGGTGCCAACTTTTTTCCTTCCGTCTTCTTGCCTCCTTTCTTTCTGGGGGATCCGGATCACGCTGGAAGTAAATCCATTGCGGGCCACTGCGCCAGCGTCGCTTTCGCGATGTTTGTGCACAGGCGGGATGATAAAAATTAGTGCTTTTTCAATTTGTGAAAACGGATGCCTGCGAATGTGCACGTCCTCCCGGAGTGCACGAACAAAACAGTTTATTGCAACTTACGACTGAGTCATACTTCCTGGAAAATTATCTGAAAGAAATTTGGAAAGACCCCAGCTTGGAACGACCCCAGTGGACTAACGTAGAACTAACGTAGTGCATGAAACAAATACGTTGTTTGTAATTTACGGGACTGAAGCATACGTCGGGACAATTACCTGAAGTAATTTGGAAAGGCCCGTCTTTATTCTAGTGGACTAACGTAGAAACTATCTCTTGCAGTTCCGCGCTGTAGCCATCGTACTCTTCGTGTAATACACCAAACTAATTCACTCTACCACGGTGTGCACGGGACCAGTCGCACTAAGCTGTTTGATGGCTACGTTTAAACTTCGCTCCAACACAACGAACATGTCATCAGTAAGGGTATGAAACCTTTAGCTCTGCGTCCCTTCCCTCCCCTCCCAATACGTTCACGCATTAGCCTGCAATCGGTCATGAGCGGGTGGTTTACAAGTGAAAGGCACTGCGAACCTGTCGCTCTGAAAGCCCTTTAGGCAGAAAAAGTGCTCAAATGTACACAAGTGTATTCATCTGTTATTATTTCGAAAAAAAATTGCCCAATTTTGTAACATTCTGAATTGCCTCGCGATTGGAGTTTTGTGAAGTGTCTCTGTTTACAATCTGTGACGTTTCATTGGCCCCGATAATATCGTCCCATCTCACTACATCCGTTCCTTGTAAAAATGTTGAACTCATAAAATATTCCCGTTCAATTGATTTTTAAGTCCAATTCCTTATCACTACTGCCAGCACGGATTCAGAAAAATGATTTCTTGTGAAACGCAACTACTAACATTTCCTAATGATTTGCTCGCAAATGCTGATTTGGGAATTCAAAACCAATTGCATAATCATAGATTTCGCTTCTGAAGCCTTTCATAGTGTCCCGCATGATTTAGTATTTTTAAGCTCAGCAAACTAAACATTCATCCCACAATGTTAGAATGGATCAATGACTTCCTTTTTAACCGTTCCCAATTTGTTATTGCTAATGGCCACTCATCTGCTTTATCTCCGGTAGAGTCAGGCATGCCACAGGGATCGGTACTAAGACCACTTCTTTTCCTTGTTTGTACCAAGGACCTTGCAGACTGTGTTCGATTCTAATAAACTAATCTAATCGCGGATGACTGTGTAATTTACTACAAAATTGATAACCCTGCTGATATTCAAAATTTTCAAAATGACCTTAACAGCGGAGCTAACTGGTGTAACAAATAACACATGAAGCTTAACACTATGAGTGGAAAAATTATGAGGATATTCCGGGCGCCCAATAAAACATATATGCTTGCGTACTTTATATACCATATTTGTCTTGTATGTGTTAACTCATAAATATCTTGGTGTACACATATCTGATAAACTGTCATGAAACACTCACATTGATAACGTAATATAGAATGCTAGTCGAATGCTAGGTTATTTGAGCCGGAATTTTCTTCTGTACTTCAGTCTTAAATTAACCCTGCACAAAACTACTGGTTCATTCCAAGTTAGAATACGCCTGCGCCTTCATGGTATCCTCAACAAAGCACGGTTACCCTCACTCGTGAATCTTGTCGAAAAACTGTGCCGCTCGTACACTTATACATCCTATTCGCGCCTTGCCAGGGTCTCATCCATAAAAATACGCTTAATCTGACCAGCCTTCCCCACCAATCGCAACTGATCTCGTCTTTCTGTTCCACAAAATTTATCATCCCAACCCCTACTTTAAAGGATCAGCGTGTCACTCCCCCCCCCCCCGTTACGTGTCATCTCGAATTAACCATTTCAGTATAAAGTCTGGTGCACCGTATGTCGTACTGATATGTATCTGTTTTACCCCCAATCGTTTACCCCCAAAAACCAGCGTAGAATGGAACCACCTCTCAACCACCATCGCTGCCGTCGCTGAGGCCACTCTCTTTAAAGAGCCACTTATAACGCTCCTTGTTGAATCGCTCTTTTGTAATTTGTTCTTCCTTCCTGCTTGTATGCTATTTTTGGAAAACAACTACACTTATGCATGTACGTCACCACTCCTTTCTGTTATGTGCCTATTGGCCTTGAAAGTAATTTCAATAAATACATTATTAAATAAGTGATATTGGCCCCTGTCGACGTTCCAACCGGATCAGTTTTATTTATCCGGGAGGGATTCGCAGCTACTCGACCAGCTGGAACTGGAGCGGCGACGGCGGCGGCAGGGCTTTATGTGGTTTCCATTCCCATTCACGGTGCCTGTTCGGGCTGACGCTTCTTCAGGTTCCGCTCTACTTCCTCCAGCAAAAGACGTGCATCCATCCTATAGCGAAGTAACACCTCGCAAGGCCTCGGTCTTTATTCTACGGACGCACACGTAAGTGTCCCTTCGTCTGCACGTCGTAGACATATTATTGCGTGTGCACGCAGCAACCCAGACCAACCGCCAGATTGCGGAGTACAGCTGACAGGCGCAATTGAGCCATAAGATTCCAAGGTTTCAATCTTCCACCACCACAATGGGTACGCCATCTTTAGCGGCATTAAGCCCTTCTGTGCATGCATGCTCCCTCCCTCTAGCCGCCCGCAACTTGTGCTCGCCTTGACCGGAAACTGGGGATGCGCGCATAATAACGCGTAAAATAGACCGGCGAAGAGAGACAGAAAGACCATGTGCGGCCAGAGTAAGATCTATTCTTATTCTTCCGCCAGAAGAGCAATGACCAGCTGGTCAACGATGGCTCCGGCGGGACAATGTCGCTAGGAACGGCTTTCAAGGTACAGAATTATGTTCTCACGCAGGAGTTCCAACTACGCATGGTGCTTGCAACTGGCCGGGTCGCACAGCTAGTGGGCGAGGTGGAATTTGAGGCGGCAACGCCCGAAGCTACATTCTCGGCGGCGGTGGGAGGAGCGGCTTTTGGACGTTTTTACACAGTCGATATGCGCTTCAGTTTATTCTCCGCCATCATCTGATAATGGCGCTACGGTGGCTGTCGGGCGACTCCGCAACTTGTGGAAGATGCATCAGTGGAGCCGAGGGAGTAGCCGCTGGGATTATCGTTGTAAAAAGAGGGGTCGGCGGTGGCGGGGAGGAGCCACGGAGCGGCACGAGAAATTTCTGCGAAAGAAAACTCCTGGGGGGAAAGTGCGATACATACTGCTTTGCACTAATGAGATGGAAACATGTCAAGGAAGAGCTCTTTCAAGCCTTGTTCTGATATAATCGATATAACAGCTATAGAGAAGAGAGCTTTCAAGCTCGTTTTACAAAAGCGGGCTGTACGTGCCTCGGTTTTTACATAAAGCTTCCGTGGAGAAGTCGGAGTAGACCGGAAATTGAAAGTCTCCGAAGCTCGTGCTTTGGGTTGCCATTTTTACGGGCTCGTGGAGTGAACGTATAGCCGATGTTTTTCCCGTCCACCCGCGATTACCTTGAAAAGATTCCGGAGCGGCATTTTCGCCCGCGTCTTTCTGGTCTAAGAACACCCCCATCACCAATGATGTTCCGTTATGCTGGTGGCAGATATAAACGCGGACGTTTCACCGCTTGAAGCGACCGTAGTAGTTGAGCCGTTCTGCCTTGCGCAGAAAAAAAAAGACGCCTACGACGAGGGCGGTAAAAAGGACATCCCCATGTTTCTCCCCCAAGTTAATAAAATGTGGAAGTATGCTCAATCGGACGTTACGTTTTGTGTTTTGTTTTGTTTCGTATGTTTTGTGTTTTGTTTTGTGCACTCATTGAATTTTGAATTACGCCCACCTTTGCTCGTCATCCTTTTCCACAGAGTGGAACGGAACTGATTTTTTTTCCCGCCCTCGGCTAGCCGGTGTTCTTTATGTCGAACACCTAGCTGCCATGCAAGTCCTGAGGGTGAAAAGAGGTGCTCTTAGTTTTTCTGGCTGAAATGATCAGAGCATATTTTTGGCAGAAACAAGCCTATTTGCCCATTGCGCACAACTTGTCTAAAAAGATTTTGATGCCCTAGGGGGTCTTCAGTTTGGCTAGCGAAAAGAGCTTACATAGGCGTTCATAAAAACGCTCCTGTAAGGGACCCACCTCTTTAGGAAGTTCGGTGAACTCCAGGTCTCGTTCCAATGCAACCATTACCTGCGTGGCCCCCATGTAGGTGATGCATAGCATGGTCATCGTCAACGGTATCTGTTGTAGAAAATACGCGGTCAATGTTTGGTGAGAATAGCACTATTTTTACTTATTTATCACTTCTAATCACGGACATTTTCGGCGTCTTCTGGAAAATGATTTGCAATGCCGGCAGGAAACGCAAAAATAGTGCCAAATATTCGAGAGAAATAAGTTTTGCCTATGCGCCGTAAAAGGTTTCAATTCATTGTTAACGACAAAATAAAATGGCGCCCAGGGAAAACCACACTACTCACCACATTATGTGAACCCACATCGAATAGCACATCAGATGCCTTGGTGAACACGCCAGCTTTTTGGTGTGTCTGACGTACGAAATTTATCCACTGAAAACCTACACAAATTTTTTTACTGCGAATTTTATTCCGGTTTCCCAGCTGTATGCCAATTCTCTCGTCGAATTGAAGTAGTCCTTCTGGAATGCGTGTTCTTGTTTTTCTGTGTTTGTTTCGTTACTGCATTTTTGGTGTCGCTCCAACGCCATCGTTCATTCACACCGATTGCAGCCCAGCGTGAACCGTGTAATTAGTAGAAATACTCAGCGCGGAAAAGAGGTATGTATGTGTGTGTGCTTGGAGCTGGATAAGTTAATAGTATCGTTAAGAAATATCATACATGCCCACATGTTAAATTTAAAGAAAGAGAAAAGATGAGAAACAGAGGAAGTGAAGAATAAAAGTGAACCCAGATGCGTGAGTAGAGGCACGTGTTTCTTTGTTTTCGTAAAAGAGCTTCTTTAAATATGAGGCATCACTGCTGGTGCAACCAGTTTCTTAGCGCACTAAAATACGCTGGGGAGACAAACTAGATAACATTGTTGTCGTGAACTGTCCTTGAAAGTGCAACAGATAACTCAGAGCAAGGCACAGGGAGGCGCCAGCGGGCACTAGGAACCCCTACTATGACGCTGCAATGAATAGGGGCCTTTTTTGTCACAGACAAAATATTTGTCATTTCTTTGCTGAAGGCGCTTGCTTGCCGTACGTTGAAAAGAAGGTAATGTAAGCGAACTTTCGTACAGGCTTGACGTAATCAGGTAGTGAAAAACTCAATGCAGTGCCTCAGCATTTGGGGAAAATCACCGTTAAATTCTTTATTCGGGAACTCGAAGTATTTATCGATATTTCAGTACAAACGTAACGCATGCGGCATGTTAGAAAAATGAAGCTGTTAATTATGTAATGCACGCTGGCTAGTTTTCGAAGGAGGAAGCCAGCTGAACTGATGCGATGAAAACTGCACCGCATTTCACTTGGAACACTCGGAGCTACCTCTTTCATTATCACTGCTCAGACATTACGAGGTGCATGTTGGTGGGTTGGTGCACTTCCCTGTCGAATCAGTGGTCCGGTACGGCATTCCCAATGACCATCACGTGACTTACCGCCAACGCGGCGTTGAGTGCCATCCCTACGCTGCTGGAACGCGAGGCGTCGCCTTGCTCGTCGATGGCTCCTCCACCGATGGATACGATGGAGATGAGCGTCACAAGTACCACAAACTGGCTGCATGCCGCGGCGAAAGTCCGCGTGAGCCGTTGGAAACCGACTGATACGAGAGAAAAACGCATCATCCGATCGGCCAGGTTGCAGAAGCGGGAGTAGAAGCGCTGCGTCATGCCGAACACGCGCACTATGGTCAACGACTCCACGGTTTCCGTGATGTGCTGTAGCACACAGGAGAACTGGGCGCTCCGGAGGAACCGCGTTGCATTAACGGCACGAGTCAGGATAACCTGTGTGAGATCAACCAATACGTTAGGGAAATAACAGTGGGATTTGTGGATGGGGTAAAAAGGCATGAGCAAATAATAGTTCACCAGAAAATTGTCACAAGACAAAAATTGTCCCCAGTTTGGCCAAAAAAAATAACTTTGTATAACGTGGCACATTTGGCACAGTTCACTGCGCATGCTGTTTATGTGGTCATCCTGATTAACCCATAGTTTATATCATTGTAGAATGTGCCCGGCGGTACACTTCGGCGGCGTTTTGAAATGGTCGTGATGTCTGTAGAAAATAAACGTTTAACCTTGCGAAGTCTGGGCCCACGGTAAATACCGAGCCAGCGATGGCGTTCTTTTTTTGGCCTTAAGCTGCTCCTAGAGCCTATTCATACTGTGGGATCTTATGAATTTTGAAATGGGGCTCCTCGTAAGTCTTTGTGAACTCATTAGTGTCTAAAAAAGTAACCATTATTTTTATTGCGTTTATCATTAAAACTCTTTTTGTTTGCAATCTGTGTTGTATTTCGTGTCATCTTGCGTGTACTTTGTACTTTGCATCTATTTGTGCTCCACGTACTTGCTTCAAGGGACAAATTGTTGTATTTAGTGTCATGTGTGCACTTTAGTGTAGTTTTTGTGCTCTTTCAGACTCTTTCTAACTATCTGAATTTTGAAATGACTTCCTAAGAACAATCACCTTTACAGAATCAGGCATAATTATGGGCGAGCAGCAATAATTTCATAATGAACATTCACCTTACGTGAGAAAGAGTAGCCGGAGCTCATGTATGCCATCAACATCTCCGTTTTTGTCGTGTAATAAAGAATAAAGAAGAATAAGGTGCGAAGTGCTATAGCCGACTGTACCTGTGCACGTTTTTGGGCAACTTCTGACACCAATCAATATTGTTTATGATAGTGAGATATCAACTCTGTGCGACAGGCTGCAATAATACGGGGACATCCTTGCGCATTACCGTCTGGAGCGTAACATTTTTGCCACCTCCTGACCCATCTCTATCCCGATCCTTGGCGGTCATCTATAGCCAGCTCCAGACCCGCTCCTTCCCCACCCCTGCCATCATGTAAAGCACCTTTCCTGACACCTACGTAGACGCATATCAATATTGTTCTGCCAGTTACGCATCGCTATCCCACATCATATGGACTTTTGATAGCATCCCACTATCCAGCCACCGATCCCACAAAATGCTCCTTACCGTCAACAGTGAGGCGCACTGGGAGGCGACCCTGTGTCACGCAAACCATGAAGTCCAAGAATACCTGGCCCGCTTGCCCGACGGCCCCGACCTCTACACAAAAGGTGCCCCGCTGCTAGACGGACGACGGCGAAGACGTCGCCGGCATAGTCGCTCCAGATGTAGCCAAAAAAGTTGTTCTGTCTGTCTGTCTGCCTGTCTGTCTGTCGATTGCAGCGAGCGATCCATGCACGAACGCATTGTACGCCCTGCTCACAAATCTGCTCTATCTCGCAGCACTGGCCCCCGGAACTGCAGCGTAGGGTAAATCAGCTGGATCTATCGCCTAACACATGACACGTGTCGACGAAACCTGCTGAACTGCCGGAGCCACCTGCCAGGGAAAAGGACTGCAGAGCGCCCTCGCGGAGTATCGCTGACACGCCCTCGGTACCATATAAAGGCATACTTAGCTGGAAGCTCGACATTGCAACTAGCGATCCAGGCACGGTCGCATTGTACGCCTCGCCCGCGAATCTGCTCTATCTCGCGGGTGCGTAGTTTTCTTTGATATTTTATCAGTACGCTTGGATCGCTCGCTGCATGACCATGGGTGACAGACCCTCGAACAGTATAAGGGAACTGCTGAAGCACTTCATGGACATCACATCCAAACTCAAACAAGAGCTAGACCAAATTAAAAAAAGCATGGAATTCATGAATAACACATTCGAGGAACTTCGTGGCATGAAGAAAGAGTTGGAAAACCTGAAAAAAGATAATGCCGTCCTCAAAAATGAAAGGACAAACTTGCCCAGTCACAGCTTAGTGCAACAAAAGAGTTAACTGATCTAAAAGCGTACATTACAAAGAAAAACCTTGAGATCAAAGTAATCCATTAAGAAGAAAAGGAATCGCTAGTGGAGACTGTTCAAAAGATAGGGGGCAAAGTCGGAGTAGCAGTGGCTGCTTTAGACATTTATGTACACAGACTGCCGACGAAAGAAAAAGATAAAACTAATGTGATTGTTTGGTGTGTATCCCAAGCTAGACGTGACGAAGTTCTCCAGGCAGCAAAGAAAAAGCGGTTTGCAGCAAACAAAATAGGGTTCCCGTACACAAAAGCGGTAGCAATCAATGAACACCTGTGTCCTGATAACCAAGCCTTGTTGGGCATGACCATCGCAAAAAAAGAAAAAAACTGAAAATTTGTCTGGGTCACTGAGTCGGAAATCCACGCGAGGAAAGCAGAAACCGCCAGGGCTATCCGCATTGCCACAAAAAAGGATCTCTCAAAAATTGGGTAAGGGTGCAAATTCTGGTACGCTAGCTGTCCGAAATGGATAATAGTGCTCCGAGGGTTGAAGTCTGCTTGAGTATTCCCACTATTAGTCTCCTACACTGCAACATAAGAAGCCTAAAAACAATTATGACTTTCTACTTTCTCTTCTAACACTTAAAAATTTACAGTTTGACATCACAGCTCTAACATAAAGTTGGTTGAAAGATACAGCTTAACAATTTGCTAAACTACACGTTTGTATCACTTCCCAGAGAAGCTGCCCTCACTGCCATCACTTGCCCTCGTGCGCAAAAAAATAGTACTACAGCAACCTGGTCCTTAAGGCCAAATGGCACTTCCAAAGAAATATCGCGTATAATCAACTCTGACAAAATCGTCCCAAAAATACAACACTCGGCCAGATTTCCGGATATTAAACTGCAAGTCAGGATGGATGTCACGATAATTTTTAACGATTTCTTTATTAACCTACAAAGTATCCCCCTACCAGTAAGTGCGATGAAAACGAGCCTATCTTACCTCTCCCGCAACCCAACTCATTCGTATTTAGTGAGATAACAATATTAGAAATTATAAGTACGGCAAGACAGATGCAAACAAAGAAGGCGATGGGACATGACGCAATTCCTGTTAAAATTATCAAAGACAACATTGACATTCCTTGCGCCAGCATTAGCAGCAATGTTTATTCGGCATTTCTTTCTGGAACTTACCCACGCAGTTCAAAATTGGAAGGGTTGTGCCCATGTATAAAGGAGATGCTCCTAATAAGCCTGGCCAATTACCGTCCCATAACAATTTTATTTTGCCCTGCATCAACAATTTATTTGAGAAACTAATAGCAAAAGCGTGTAATGAACTTTCTAAAACATTTAGCATATGAACGGAACACTAACAAAGTTTCAGGAATAACTACTCAGCTAGTGCCGCTGTTAACGCAGGTATAGCAAAACGTAACCCACGTGATATCATAGTAGTGGTATGTTCTGGATATCAGAAAAGCGTTTGACTCCGTGAACCATACTAAACTACTACAAAAACTAGAACACTATGGTTTTCCAGGTTCAGCTATTAACTTTTCGCGAGGTTATCTCTCCGACCGGAAACAATTTGTCCAAATAGCATTTAGTAAATCTTCACTCAAACATGTCAAAATGGGCGTGCCTCAAGGCTTTGTATTAGGCCGCATTATTTTTTCTCTTTACATTAATGACCTTGCGCGCTCGTTAAAACACGCCAGAGCTGTTTTGTACGCGGACGATACAGCCTTATGATCTCTAGTCAATACTATCACCAAGCAGAGTCGCTTGCTAATCTGGAACCCCGAAATACCTTAGGCTGGTTTAAAGCTAATAAGGTCAATTTAAACGCTAAAAACCAAGTTTATAGTATTTGCGTCGAACCGAAAAGTAAAGCCCGGCCTATGCAGCTTGAACCTCGGAGAAACAACAATAGAACAGGTTGCCACCCATTGATACTTAGCTTTGACTTTAGTTTCACCTTTGAACTGGGCGACTTATATAGAACAACTAACAAAGAAATTAGCATTTGGCTGTTTCACACTGGTAAAGGCACGCAAGCATTTTTCTCCGCACGTTTTACGCCTCATTTACTATGCCGTGTTTCACAGCCATATGACCTATTGCATTGAGTCATGGTGGTTCACGTACGCGTCTTACTGGAAATCACTGTGTGATCCAAAAAAGACCCATTAGAATATTTGCCGGAGCGCCGAGGAATCAGCTATCAGCTATGCTCTTCGCCGATTTCAACATATTGTCGTTTGAGTCAGGGGTATAATACTGCTGCAATTATCTACAAAATACTTACCACAAAGAATCCGTACCACTCGTCAACGATAATTACACCAAAGCGAGATACAAGGCATGATGATCACAATAATCTTAACCTGCTCAATAGTACGCAATGTATATGGTCAGCGCCCCTTGTCCTTCATGGGAGCAAAAGTATGAAATAACGTACTAAACTTCATCAAAACAAAACCAAATATGTTGCCGTCCCCTAAAACTATACTTCAGTATTTAAGTACAATAAACCAGAACCGTTAATTTGAATTTAAGGAACACTGCTGTAAAAACACTGAAGAATGCAACTTGCTGCCAAATATTTTTACTTGTGTGACAATGAACCATTTTGCCCGGGATTATATTTTTGAAATTATGCCTGCAATGGATCCAATACTAGCCGTACAAGCTATGGATCCAGGTGCCTCATCAACATGTTTTTGTGGTGTGTTTCGGTGAAATAAACTACATGGTTCTGCCTCTGTTCTGTTGTGTTTGAAACGGTACTAGTAATGTGTTTTAGTCTGCCATCTACTGTATCATCAGAGCTTGTAAATTCCTCCGCTGCTATAATGCTATTCTTGGCGCTTGCAGAATTCTTAAAGAAACTAGATCAGTACATAAATAAATATATTACCGTACAAGATGGTGCTGTGCCTTATGAGCTTCCGCTATAGTTAGTTTCGCGAGGCAGTGGTTCTGATAGGAGTATTATGAACTTACAATGTTGAAAACTCATTCGCATAGCACCAACTTTCAGGTTAACAGAGTGTGCTTCTGATGCAGGACGGATTGTATTATGATGTGTTGTTACGTATTTGGGCTGATACCTGTGGATGCGAGCGAGTGGGATGAGCACTTATCGGTACTTATCGTCGTTGCGATTGGGTGTATTCTGCGTGAGAAGTAGCTGGCTGCCCGTAAACGAATTGAAGTTGTCATAGCTTATGCTGTTTTGATGACGATTTGTGGCTTGTCTTTTGTAACGGAGCTGTGGTGGACAGCAACCTTAGGACGTAACGCCGTTGGACGTAAGATCGCCTTCTGTCAGTAGGCGGCAGTCAGTTCAGAGAAGATACGCTAAACTGAAGCATTTTCTTTCCTTTTTGAGGCCTTGATTAAGTACCGGAAGCGTGGGGGAAGGTTTGAAGTTAAAATCTGGCACCCATGAGTGTGCGCTCAGCTCAAATGATTGATTGATTGTAGGGTTTAACGCGCCGACGCAACGCAGGCGATGAGGCGCGCCGTAGTGGAGGGCTCCGGATTAATTTTGACCACCTGGGGATCTTTAACGTGCGCCGAAATCTCGTACACACGGGTGTTTTTGCTTTTTCGCCTCCATCAGGAAAAGCGGCCACTGCAGCCGGGAATCGAACCCGCGACCTCGTGCTCAGCAGCGCAACGGCTTAGCCACTGAGCCACCGCGGCGGTTCAGATCAAATGCTTTTTAGGTTTGTAAGCATGATGTTATTCAAAGCGCGTTGTTTTGTTTTCCCTCTACGCAGTTCAGTAAAGTTTGTTTATCTACGTTGGTGGGTAACTGCGCCAACTCAGTCTTGACGTACCAGGCCAATGATGAAGATGACTAACACGATGACACCGACGACGGTGACGACAAGACTCTCGGTGCCGATGACACCAAGCCGAGACATGGCCACAAGGCTGTTCTGAATAGTCTGGCGGCCCGTGATGGCCAATTTGACGTCCACGTCGTTCAGGTCAGCGCTGAACCGGTTCATAGTGCGGCCACGGGGTGTACCGTCGAAGAATGAAACCGGGCTATATAGCACGTGGTCCAGCATGCTGTGATGCAGCACCCGGGACAAGCGGTTTATGGCGAAGGACAGTAGCACGTTCCCCACCCATTCGAGTGGCCACTGCAAGAAAGGAAAAAAAAATGGAGGAAGACCGCTGGCATTCAGCGTGTCAAAAAACGATCAGTATTCTTATATGCCGGAAATTTTGCTAAAGCAATGCCTAAGTGCCGTCCAACAGCCCTCCAGCTAAGCGCTGCTGTCATGTCTAGAGTGGCATGGCAGCATAGTTATTTTTAAGACTACGGTGGAATGGGCATTCACTCCGGAGGTAATAAAAAATTCCACTTCTGTGCACTTTGTGTACCCGATCAATTTACCATTTTACGATTGGACCCGCACGAACTATACAGGAAAGTAGCAGTACCATATGAGCAGTACCAATTTTATCTGACAAAAATGAAGGACACGCGCACTAATACGCAATATTTTAAGGTATCAACGCTGTGCGCAACCTCACGATCAATGCGATGTTTTAAGACTACGATTGCAGCCATTTGCTTCTTCTTCGCTCCCGTGACGACATTTACCAAATTTCTCTGTCTATAGGTGTGAGCTTCTTTCATTTCTTTATAAATGACAATCATTGGACATCACCTTGAAAGGGCGTACGCTATGACGTGTCTCTCGTTCCGAGCAAGTGTTGGCACAATGACAGTGAACGCTGGAGTCTTTCTCGTTCCGAGCAAGTGTGTCTACCTTTACGGGGAACGCTGGAGTTTTTGTTTTGTTACCAGTCTTGGCCGATCTCTCTAATTGGGTATGATGGGATAGACAAACGTGCTGCGGGGGCCCTGAGAGGCCTTCGCGAGGCACGCGCACACAATTGCCTGACATTTTCTGGGTTTTTTAAGCAGCGGGTGGTCGCCGCAACCTTGGCTTGACGAACGTTTGCAGGAAACGCTGGGCGGTCGTCCAGAGGCACGCACACACGAGCGCTAGGCATTTTCTTGGTTTTGTTAACTGCCGGGTGGTCACCGTGCGGCCCGTACTCCAGTGCGCACGCTCGACAACTTCATGGTATTTTTAACAGCGTACACGGTAAACTACGATTTTCTAAACAGCTTCGCCAGTATAAAAAGAAAGGTTGGTTCACGTCAAAGCTGGGAGCCTATACTAGAGTCCAGTACTGCTCTGATTCCACCTAAAATAACCATAGCACCAACAGTGACGAAAGGTTTACATAGCTGAAAAGATTACTACAGAAAAAAAAAACGCTCAAGACAACTGCTGACTACTTCAACTACGCTACTTTGGCGAAACCGCCTCAACTATAGACATGACACACCAACAAACAGATAATTTACATATGACTTTTGGCTTGTTTTCATCCCCGTTCTCTTTTTGCTCTTTTAGTAATTTGCGCTTGCAATCACGTCGACAATGAATGGCCAGATTGTCCAACCTTTCGCACCAACAAATATTAAGAACAGAGAAATCAAGTTTAAGACCAACGTCCTGTTCTAGTTGTGCTACGCGCGCGTAGACTGCAAGCACACTGCAGCCTGGTTTTGGAAGAACGAGGAAGTCGCTGCTGGGAAAGTTGGGCGAAACTAGCCTCACGGAATAGGCAAAAACACCCCACCAATTCCTCCCCCCCTCCGCGTACAATAGTGAAAGACATCGGATCTTCAGGGTTGGGGCAACCGCAGCAGGAGCGCCTTCAGGCACCTTATTGCTTACTAAGGCGTTGACCACTATAAACCTTGTACTAAAAAGTTTCAAATCTGTACTTGTCAACTTCATGATACCAGCATTACTCAGACATCACGTAGCATCCGAGTACCACCACCGGACACCATACGTGTTTTATTTAAAGAAGCTCGACAGACGTAAGTCGGCCGAGTAATTTCTCCTCTTGGCACCATTTTATTAACACGGCTGTGGGGCGGCAGCACAAGTAAGATAGAGCAATGGAGGATGGCGTATTATTGCATTTTTACAGGATGCTGCCACTGTGCGATGTGATCTATTTACAAGCGGCCACTGTAGCTCGATAAATGAGCCTGTGACATGCACTGCTTTATTGTGGTCAGTGGCGCGTCCTTGGGGCTATGCGTCAGTGTATATTTCTGCTTTCCATAACAATGACTAAGCACCTGAAAGCCGTATTAAGCGTTGAGTCAGCGTAGAATGTCGCTTAATTCAGTTGCCGGTCACCGAGAATCAATGATGCGATTCATGGCCCGACCGCGGCTATTTTCAGTTGCACAAAAATTTCACAAGTAGAAATTGTGGGAGTGCCAAGGTCCATTTGCAGTAAGTGCACTCTTAAGCTAGGTGATACCAACCCGTGCTGTAGAAAGTCATAGTTGCGTTAAAAAAAACAGGAAAATACGCACAGAGAAGGTATAGAGGTGGACCTAGCGAACGCTGGGTGGCCTGTGACTTGGAAACGTGTGTTAGGAACGGAAGGACTGCGGGAGTCATGTTAACAAGCTAAAAAGACGGAAGTAGCAATAAGGGTAGCGGCAAAGTGCATCGCCACTCAACTTCATCTTTGCTTCGCAATGTGAACGCGGGTATGTGCCTTGTCATAGTAGCAACAGACGAGGAGAAAGACGCAAAATGCGCAAGATGATAATATTGATGAGAGAGCACACTCATAAAGTGAACATTCGCAAACGCCACGTTATAGAAGTGCTTGAGTATCCTGCTATTCCGCAAAAGATCTGCTAATTTACGGACTGCTAAGAAAGCAGTCTGTAAAAGATCTGTTGGACTTGCATTTGCGTGCATTTTTTAATCTACTGGTACTACAACGAAAATAGCTACCGGGAACAGAAATTTGAACGCAGATTTAAAGACAATGTGTTCACCAATTAGCCCTGTAATGCCCAACCAATAAAAACAATACATGAAAATTCTAATGCTTTGGTACATTGTAGTGAATTACGAAAATTGCGCTAAAAGGACAAACACAGGGAGTGCGACATACACTGCGCAACTCACAACAAGTGTGAGTTGTGCCTTGTCACAACTCTTCCAACTAACAACTCTTGTGAGTTGCTCATTGTCTGTCATCCTTCCTCTGTTTGTTCTTTTAGCGCAATTGTCGTAATTCATAATGCACAAACTAGCCCAACAGCACGTTTTACTGAAGTTACATTGAAGTTTGTGAGTGAAACAATAAAAAAAAAACACGAAGACTTTTCTTTTCTCCCAGGGTGTAAAAATTACATAGTGTTTCATAAACGCACAAAGCGTAAACCTATATATACCTACCTAGACAATGTGTGTATATAATGTAGCATATACCAATTTAAATGTAGGTATCTCTATACCTACATATAAAGTGTGTATGTAATGTGTCATACACCGGGAAAATAAAGTGTATCATCCACCCATTCGATGTAGGTGCATAACCACCGGGAGCGCTTACGACGGAGGAATCTATTTTGCAAACTGTAATTGGGACTCAATGCGGCGAGTTATCAAGCTAGAAATTTTTGAAAAAGCTTAGCAGGTACCAAAAATGATACTAGTGGGCATTTCCTGGCGGTCGAAGGGCCCAGGGGTGAGTAGAAAAATCCGAAAGATGGCATATCTTATATAATACATTGAACATTACAGGGTTATTAAACACCTTTTTATATTTCGCGCGAAATGGCAAGATACATATTTTGTGCGCAAAAATAAGGTCCCCAGAACCTGAACAACTATAGTAACATTATTCCGCCCAAACTTCCTCAAACATTTATGCTGTTGAACGAATATTTGTTTGTACATTCGTAGAATATTTCTTACACGGGGTTTCGAAAGTTTCGAGGTTTTGCCAGAGTGGGCGAAAGTGCTCTTCATAGCGAATCAAAACCTTTCGCAACCAGGTTCCACAAGAATCAAGGTATAAAATAGGCACCCAATGAGCGGCAGGAGCATAGGGACGTTGAAAATGATAAAAGAAAACAAGACTACAACTGTTCGGAAATCTTTTCATAATCGATGGGCTGAACAAAGCGTGGCGGTCTCAAATAGTTCTCTTACAATAGCAGTTTGGTCGCAATATATGTGAAGCACACCGCCATCTTGCTTCGACGCAACTCCCTGGCTTTGGCGAAAGAACCTACCAGTACGTCGGAGACTTTCTCCCCAACAGACAAGCCATCCTCAAGGTCGGGAACCACGCCACTGATCTTTTATCTGTGGGTGGGCGCGGCACACCTCAGGGGGCAGTCCTATCCCCTGCTGTTTACCATCGGCCTGCGCGGCCTTCCTTCGCTCCTAAACGCATACCGGGTATCCGGCACGGCCTGTATGCGGACAACATTACCATCTGGTCGTCCATTGGATGGATAGGGGTGATTGAGAACCGTTTGCAAATGGCGGCGGACGTAGTGAACCGCTACGGCCAATCGTGCGGTCTTAGTTGTGCCCCCAGAAGTCTGAACTTGTACTAGTCTCTCGCCGAAAAAACCAACCACCTGGATCTCCGACGATCAACATCCACATGAATGGCCATACCATCACCCCCTCTCAACACATCAAGATCTTTGGCATGACATTTCAAGCACACCGCACATCCTCCATTTTAAGAAACAAGCTGAAACACACCCCAGAACAAGTAACCCACATGATCAGACGCATTGCCTCCAAAACGCGAGGTATGAGAGAGGCGGGCACGCTTCGACTAGTCCAAGCGTCCGTCATAACCCGGATCACCTACTCTATACCGTATGCTCTTCTGTGTGTGACAGAACTCAAGAAAGTAGACACGATAATCCGGAAAGCCTACAAGCAATCCATCCTACTCCCAGCAAGCACCTCCACACACCGACTTCTCAAGCTTGGCATCCACAACACCACAAAAGAATTATTCGAGGCCCACCTCTCTCGGCGGAGAGTGCCACTGGGAGCCACGGAAGTGGGCAGAGCCATTCTCTCCCGCCTTGGACTTTCAGTCCCACTTCAACATTCACCTCCTGACCTAAGAGCATCGCACACACAATCCGTCAATACCTCATTGTTCCCCCTCTACCGCGCAACATGCACCCTGAGCACCACGCGGCGAGACGACAGGCCAGAGCGAGAGCCATTTTCAGGCAATACGGAAACGAATCCGACACTGCCTACACGGATGCTGCCACACACTTCGGGATTCAGGCCACGACCGCTGTTGTAGTCATGAAGAAACATCTCGAAAAACGAACTGCGCGCAAATTAACGGGGACAAAAAACACATGAAGGCGGCAGAAGCGCAGACGGAACAAGCGTTAATTTGCGCGCAGTTTGTTTTTAGAGATGCATCATTACGAACTCGCCCAACTCTCAACCCTTTTACATGAAGAAACAACCCTACACCAGTCTCACTATACCACACCACAATTCACTGCAAATGGAGGAAGCGGCCATCGTCCTCGCCGCGAGTCAAACCACAGATACTGTCACCATCACCGACTCGCAGCAGGCGTGCCGAAATTTCACCAATGAAAGAATTCACCGCACAAACCTCAAGTTTCTTCCACAACGCCCCCCAAACCGTTCAATCAAGATCATCTGGGCCTCCGCTCATATCGACGTTCCGGGCAACGAGACCGTCCATCTCCTAGCTCGAGAGCTATCTCGCCGAGCCTCTGTTGGCGGAAGTGAGCCTGAGCGCATGCACCCGATGTTTACTTACCAAGAAAGCACCCAACACTACCGACTAGAGCGACAGCATTACGCCTCCCCAGCTCACAAACAACCCCCTAGAGAGCTGTACCGACTCCTCCGTGCCCTTCAAACGAGCACTTTCCCCCATCCTACTAGAAGTCACATTTTGGCTCCTACCTGTTTCCCCCGCAGTGCCGCTTCTGCGAGGCCCCCCCGGGACACTCTATCATATTGTACGAGGCTCCGAGAAAGCCCCGTTTCCCCGCCACGCCGCAATCCCTATCCCACCCATGAGCTTTGGGAGAGAGCCTTGGCCAGCTCAACCCTCGAGGATCAGCGTTAGCTGGTCGAGAGGGCTGTGGACGCGGCCCGAGCTCAAGGCGTCCTGGACTAGGGAAGCCACCCCGAAGACACCATTTTTTTTATTTTTTTCTCTATAAAGAAAGTTTAGTCTCTCTCTCTCTCTATCTGGCACTATCAAGACATGTTTTCGCTGCAAATAATAGTAATGTGCTTCGCCGTAGATCATTCTGTGCCCTTAGTTGTACCACTGCAGATATTCACGCTCTCCAAGCAAATGAATAGAAATGAATGCCTTAAGAACGTTTAAACTAAACATCAACACACGCGTACACGACTCAAATATGAAAAGTTTCGCTTACCTGCTCCTAAGCAAATAGCTGAAAGGCCCTGCATCCACACGGGGTCGAAAGGATTTTCCCCAGTGGCTGAGCCGGCGGAGTCGGTCCACTTTTTGATCCAGACAAGTTGCCACGATGTCGCTACGGCGCTTGCAGCAAGAAAAGGAACACCCGGGCAAAGCCAACGTCCGCACATTTTCACACCGGACCAGACCACTTCGGCTGTACTCTGCAGGTTTTGAGAAAGATAGCTGGGCTCGGTGTACATAGGGATATGTTCGGTTACTTGCAGAGGTCATTCATTCATGTTTGCTGTAGCTTTGTCATAAGCACAGTGATATAAGGTTAAAAAAGCTTTAAAAGTAAAAAAAATACCAGTGCTTGGGTTCCATGGGTTTGGGTGTTTGCTTTTCGTTGTGAAATTTATGCCGTCGCCTTTAAAGAGGAGAACCCTGGCTTTTTGGTACACCTCCTCAACTAACAATTATGAAAGAAGACCGCCTGAAAAATTAGCAGCAAACGTAATTTTGAAAGATGCGAGCTCTTCCCGCCCGCTAACGGCCAATTTATTCACCTTAATTACAAATTGTTAGCCTTGCAGCATTGGTAATTTATTTATTTTGTTCCAACGTGTTCATATTTAGTGAGATGTATTAAGCCCACGGTTCCGTAAGGTTTTCGGGGCATGCCTTAGGGGTGTAGACATGACGAAGGCATCGCACAGCCATGCCGTCTGAAAACAAAAATAGACTCAGTATTGATTTCGACATCCACGGCAATTTAAACTTCGGCAAGCCATGAATATGCTGTTTTCTCTTACCAAGACTTTTTGCTCGACCTTTAAGCAACATCAGCAATTCCAACACCAACTAAGGGGGTTGCTATAAAGTAATAACGTAGGTTATCTCACCTTTGCTGACACATTTTTCTCTTCCTGTATAATTTTCCCTTTAGACTGGTCCTCTTTGCCCTCCGGGGCATTTTTGCTGAAACAATAATACATTTGAAATTCTTTTCTGGTGGTCTCGTTTTCTGTCCTCGAAAGGGCAAGGCCAGCCCATTCAATGCGAGCCCAGATGTTAGCCCCGAGTTCAACCTGCAACCTGCGACGCTTATTTTTTCAGCGTATGAGCTGGACATACTGTATTTATTCAACGGCTCTTAATTCGCCATATTCTACGATGACCTTATTGAAAGTATTCGACCTTGTAGAAGTGCCACAAAGTGCAGTGTTTTGTGAATAGCCCAGAACGCATGAATCATTTCTACAAAACGATAAGAGGAATTATTGGAGGAACCGTCGGGGAAGACATTTGTATTTTACTCTAGAAGGCGACAATTTTTGACAATGAGGCAAGAGAAGGTGTTTTTAAGGAGCCCGTAAAGACAAAATGCCAGTTTGTAAAATTTGAAAGCAGGAACCTTTAGTAACCCGCTCAGGTAAATTTTTGGACGCTAAATACACTTTATTGGAGAAAGAAACGCAATGTGGAAAATCTTTCAAATTTGAATCGATAGTGAGGTTATAGTGCACGACTAACGTAATGGCGGTGAGCACTAACAATATGGTTATTAGTGTGTTAAAGGAAGCGTCAACCAATTTTTGTCGACTATATGTTAATAGTCTAGTATAAAAGCCACCGTCGTTCATGAGGCATTGCCCCAAGGAATTTGTAAGTAAACAGGCGGAAATAATCGTAATTTGGCACTACACTTTCCCAAATCTGAAAGGTGGCGATTTGTATTGCACAAACGTGATAGTACTTGGTATGAATACATTAAGTGTTTTGGTCATGTGACCTGCAAACCTTGCAGCTACTGAAATGGCTGAAACGTTTATTGACTTCTGGAAAACCTTTTAACACAAGAACTTGTATAATTTCAACTTGTATATATATTTTGAGCATTCTTTTAAAAATTTTATATACACGCCGCCCGCCTCCGATGGGTTGCTCTCAGTGTGGCTAACTGAACCTCCATGCCAAGAATCAACGGCGGATATTTTCTATACAGAATTCACCAGTTTTGCGCTCTAAATTATATCGCTCCAAGAGCGAGTTCACAGATCACGCGCAGATTTACACTGACGCGCTAGCAAATTCTCGTTGGCATGCTGCTGCCACAAGCTCCGACTGCTTGCGGGCAGTGGGCGCACTCCCGAATCACCAGACATTTTGCCTGGTGCGAACACGATTTTTGAGATACAGGAATGAGCCAGGCAACCTCCAAAGGTGGCGGGAAAAACATCGCATTTCAGCGTGTGCTGGGACGCGGAGGGTGTTCATCCACTGCGTACGCCTCGGATAGTGATTGCTACTATTCCAAGCCGTACTGGTAGGACACATTTTATAGCCTACAACATGGTAGAATCTCGGTATGCCGATTACTGAGGCATTGAGACGGCCCATTCAAAGATAACGTCGCATGCCAAGCATGTTGTTTCACAGAACCGAAATCAAAATTTGATTGAATGGGAATCTTGGACATCGTCCAATCACGCAACACCTTTTACTGACGTCAGCGCTGTTGGTTGGTGCGTCCGTCGCAAACCGCGCATGGTAGTTTTTTTTCTTTCAATCTTTATAAATTATATACTGCCAAATCGCCCCGATAGCCAGTGAAAAGTGTGTTTATTTGAGCCAGTCTATGCAGTGCAAGCAAAAACGAGAGCTTCACAAATTCACTTCAGTCTCCCTTGAAGGGATGCCCTTTCATTTGGAATAGAGAAAAGATACTCGACAAGAAATCGGTTTTATATCCCTTTAACCGCAGGTTAGTAATAAATTTATGAGATCGACTCGGTTGTATGTCCCTTTACCCACACGTTAATAATAAAATTATGAGATCGACGAAAAATTGCATTCTCATTGCAAATTCCCCAGCCTTGTTTCTTGGCAGTGACTTAGTTTCGCGGCCGAGAATCACACAAACAACATTCTGTAAACGGCATAGAGAAATCCCCGGAAAGTGGCTCTGAAGACCCAATGTTGCGCATTTTTTCTTTCAATGTCATCATTATTTGTCAGAAGTTTGGCTAAAAGTAGCATCATTGTTATCGGGACGAAGCAAACTTTGAATCAACCATGCTCGTATTTGTCATGGCCTCTTAAGGAGAGAAACATTGATGACATTTCTTACTTTTGTTCTTTTTCTTTTAACCCCGTGCCGACCAAGCCTAACCGCAACGTCGCAGGAGCCCTGATATTCTTAAGAAGTTCAGATGTCCTGCTGTAAGATATTCCGGTGTTGCCGCACATGAGATAGAGCTGGTCCGCCTCTTCAAGCAGGTATCCCTGGTTGGTCACGAGAAGCCGAGTCTGCGGTGTACGTTGGCAGCATTAGGTGGTTGGCATCGCAGTTCCATCTTGCCTTTACGTTTTGTGTTTTGATACGAAAAGCTGCATTTGTCGTTTTCTGTTTCGCTTTGGTAACATGCTGTATCAAGATAAAAAGAATTACCTCAGTTTCTAGAAATAAAATGGGTTTGAGATTTCGATTTCTGACCATTATAGGTAATATTGCGAAGACAATTTTATTATGGCGTAGGCACTTCAGTTAGAAATTCGATTTCCCAAGACCAAAAAATTCCCTCGCACTTCCCCGAGGGGGAGAGTGTGTAAGTGCGAATGCACGGTTGTTGATTGCGCGATTCCGGTGGATATCGTGATCTTGGAGTGGAGAGGAGGCGCCCAACACCCGCAGTCACTGAGCGGGGAGAGGAGGAGGAGACTAGCGCCCGCCGTTACGGTGAGGGCTACACGAGCGCCCTCACGCGTCGGAATGCGGAGCGCCCGCTACGCGAGCGAGAGCTCTCCCGCCCGAAGTGGAGAGGAGGCGCCCAACACCCGCAGTCACTGAGCGGAGAGAGGAGGAGGAGAGTAGCGCGCGCCTATATCCCCCCGTTGCTAGGGAAGACGAGGAGGAAGACGAGGAGCGCGCGCACCCGCAGCTGTTGCTATGCGGACGACGGCGGCGGACGAATTAGACTCGCTTAAGAAGTGCATTCGCACTTAAAACAGCTAGTGACAGACGACGGACACCACTGCCGTGAAGGCTATGCCATATATTGACTCAAAAGTACGAATTTTATCCGCTTTACAACCTGTAAGGAAGTAGCATGAATAAAAAAAAATAGAATCGCCTCAAAAATCTTATAGAATTGAACAACTCCTCCGCTACCTGAACAGGGGTGAACGAAAAGCTGATAAAACGCTATTTCAGGGTTGGGTGGAGGCTTGGGACAACAAAAAATGACATGAGTGTTGGAGCAAAGAAGAGCGGTCTTGCTTTTTTACAAGAGTGCAGCATGCGGTTGGTATTACAAGGTTACAACCTGACGTGCTGCTGTTTCCTACGCGCTGACAAATCATTGGTGTTTCGCAGGCCGGCCGGAGTAGAGCAGTGGGAGCATTGCTGTAAGCAAACTACTTTGTTCTTTTAGGGGAGGCCACTCTAAGCACTGCACAGACCAGATTTTAAGGCCCGGATCTGGCCCAAGCTTGCCTTATGAAGCCCGTGCCCGACGCTTGCCCGTGACATCTTTCCTGGTTCCGCACCGAGAGTCCATCTTGGCCTAGGCGCAGCCCGGTGACTGTCATTCATATTTAAACTTCGGGAGGGACCGCGTGTGCGCGAGGAGGCTCGGCCTTACACGCTGAGGAAAATTTGTTTCTTAAGTTTGTTAATTGTTTTCGCTTGGGCCAGTCAGACGAAGCATCTAGTCGGTAAGCAGATTACGGTTTGAAATGCAAAAATGTAGGGTTAAGCACTGCTCGTTCTTTACACCGTCTTCAATTCACGTCACATCACCTTCCGGCCAGATTCTTGGCAACGTCACCATGGTTGTCTCAGACACAAGTAGGTAAGCTGAAATTTGTTGTGCCGCGTTTCAATCCAGAAGCAGGTACGTGCATTAAAACCATTTTTAGCAGTGATGGCTCAGCTGTGCTGATTCTGTCGCACGTGAATTCGATTACCTGCCACGGTTGCCGCATTTAGATGGGTGCGACACGTTGTTGTATCCATTAAGGTTATACAATTCAATACAAACTGTTTTAAATGGCATGTGCTAAAGGTAAACAAAAATGCCTGACGGGGCCCTGCCACCCGTAAAAATCACGGCAGCCGCGGGATCACAAGGAACTACAAACTAGAAGAAGAAAACAAAAATAAACAAAAGATTCAGTTGTATACGCTCGCCAAAATAAATTAAAGAAGGTGCCCATTGGCGTAATGATGCCAGAACACAATTATGAACACACGTGTGATATCGAACCAACAATTCAAGAAAAAAATCTAAATGCACGAATCATTCCGGCACTTGACAGTGTCAAAAACTAGAGCGCTAACAACTGCTGTCACCGGAAATTTCTATTTGCATTAACAGTTTTTTCTGTCATTACTTTAGATACTTTGTTTGAGCTATGACATCGAATGAAATACAGGATATAAGGGTACTGTTTGAGGAGGTGACTGATCGGCCATTTTAACCGTTGATCACCGTAGTCTGTTCGATTACAGCAGTTTTCTACAAAGATCATTCTCAGTACACACGGGCTCCTATGACCATGGTAATTAAATTCCAAGAATATTTCATCAGAAATATTCGGTGCAGTACTTCTAGAGATAATGTTTGGGTGCGAAGCTGCCATACTGGTAATATTTTATATATTTGTTGAACTATGGCGCACAGTTTTCACATACTTTAGGTTTGCATTAGCTGGCATGGCTCGTTTTTGAAGTATCGTAAGGTTAGTTAGGTTTGTTTGTGTTGTGGTACACCATACTAGAAAGCAATAATTTAACCGCGAAAGAATAAGCGCGCAATAAATTTGACGTGTTACACTCGAGGGCAGGTAGTATCTGAGCCGGTTTAGTGACCCACAGCTCGACAAAGGTTTTTTCTGAGGCAAACTATGTGTGGTGTCCATGAAACGTTGTGATGAAATATTACACCAAGTAAATGAATTGTCTCAGACTGTAAGGTAATATTGTCATTAAAGTTTAACAACAGGTTTGTAGAAATTTGTGTTTCTTTTAACCTGAGTGCGATGTATTTTGCTTTATCTACATTTATTTGTAGCCCAGTTAATTTGCGCCAAACACCTAAATTTATCAAACAATGCTTCGATTTTTTATAGAGGCCTTGACTATGCATACCAGATAAGAACACGTTTGCGTCGTCAGAGTAAAATAAAAGTTTTTTGCGGGATGCAGATTTCAAATGCCATTATACACAAAAGAAAGAAAACTGGACCGAGAATCGGTCCTTGGGGTACCCCGAATTGAATGCACGTGATGTCCGATTTAATGCCATTTATTTCTGTATACTCAGCTAGGGGGCAGACACTTGGAAGCTCACTACGAAGGGTCAACTTAAATTGAGGACGACTCAGGGAGCAATGGAATGGAAGACGATAGGTGTAACAATACGGGACAAGAAGAGAGCAGAGTGGGCCAAGTAAGAAACGCGTGTTAAGGACATATGAGTACAAATTATGAAGAAATGGGTGTGTGTAGGACTAAAAATGCGAAGGCAAGATAACAATTGTTCATTAAGGCTAACAGAGTGGATTCCTAGATTAGGCAAGCGTGGCAGGGGCGGCAGAAAGGTAGATGGGGAGATGAGATTAAGAATTTGGCGGGGACGCATTAGTCGCAGTTATCACAGGAACGGTATAAATGGAGATCCCTGGGAGAGGCCTTTGCCCTGCAATGGGCGTAGATAGAGTCATGATGGCGATAATGATTTCTGTATACTTGGACCTGGACGTTAAGCAACTTTTGATCAACGTCCATGCGAGACCTCTAACTCCGTATTATTATAGTTTCCTTGAGAGCACATCGTGTGGAACGCTACCAAATCTTTTTCTTAAACCAAGAAATATGCTCTGTGTGAGTAATTTCATGTCAATGTTTTCTAGAGACAGAGAGATAACTTTATTTGGTGCCATTGACGGATTCTAAAGGGCAGACGACTTCGACGGTCTCGCTCCCTCAGCCATAAGCCAGGATTTCTTGGATCCTCGCGGCGGCTTTCGGCCATCCGGACGGCTGTGAGTTGTGCCTCCGGCGCGGGGCTGAGCAGACAGTCGCTCATTGCTCTGCAGTCTTAATTTTGTATCTTTTAAGTGTATTTAAATCGGATTTGCTATTATAGCCGGTCGAAGGTTTTTGGAGCTCATGACAGGACCATATCATGTGGAGTAGGTCGGCTTTGCTGTTGCACAAAGTGCAGAGGTTTTAGTAAAGGTCTGGGTAGCAGCGGTTGGGGGAAACAGGGCTTGGAAAAGTGTTTGTCTGTAACCGTCGCCACGTGACTGCATCTTTCCTGGAAAGGGTGTAGTGGGCCGGTGGATATTTGCATTTGGATAACCCGTAGTGATTTATTATGTCCCTGTACGGGCCTCGCCTGTCTTTGTGAGATAATAACGTGTGCTTGTTCTTGGCTTTCCTGCGACGTCTCGTGTGAGGGTGATGGTGGTTGTGGTGGCGTCGTGGGCAACACAGCTCGGTTGACCAGAGCTCGAGCGTTTCCTCTAGATAGCAGTGGGGAGGAGTCCATATAAAAAAACAATTCTTTGGTCAGTTCATCGAGGCTGCTGCAGGGGAGATCCTGCCTTTCGCGAAGTTAAGAAGGGCGGATGTTAAGTCGCTTATGATTGAGGTTACTCGGGTAGAATTTTTGTAGTAGTCGGCTGCGTTAACACTAGGCAATCTCCCGTGGCTCACAATGGGTACGGAAATGTTTGCTAAGGGCTCGTTCTCTAGCCTGCCTTCTTTCTAAATTTAGCTCTGGATGCATATTTATTGACAGTGGCAGGAGGCGAATGTATGTTCGCCTTTCATGTGGGAAGTCCACTTCATTTGGGAGGGAACTTCCGCTTCGAATTCCTAGTGACTGCAGATTCTGTCTTCCCGTTTTTCTTTTAGATAGCCGTTCTAATTGGGCTGTTTGTTCAGCTTCAATTAGTTCTTCAATCGAGTTATTGATGCCGAGTGCCTCGAAGCGTTCGCTGGGCCTGGTAACAGGTAATCCCATTGCTTGTTTAAGCCATTAAGCCATTATGACTTAAAATTAATCCCTTAATTCTTTCTTACTTCGTCATTTTTGAGTTGGAGGAAAAGAATGCTGTAGGTGATTTTTCTAATTACGAAGGTTTGTACGAGCCGGATGAGCGTGTCTTCCTTCATACCTCTATTCTTGTTTGCCACACTGGAGATGAGTCGCATGGTGAGCTGAGTGGTCTTCTCAAAATAAAGGATTATCTCTTTGTTGTGACCATTACATTGCTGTCATAGGCCGAGGATTCTAATGCTGTTTACAGCTGGGATCTTGTGGTTGTTGGCATAGACGCAGATGTCGGAATTCGATGGGTCTCTCTTACGTCAGCTACCGGTAGGCCTGTAGATGAGCAACTGGGATTTCTGAAGAGTACAGTCCAGTCCTCGTTCTCGAACATAATTTTGCACCATGTCTACTGCCTCCTGCAGGGTGTCTTGAATGTGGCCATCGCTGTCGCCGCCGGTCCACAGTGATGTCGTCGGCGTACATACTGTGGTGAAGGCCTTTGATGTTGCCTAATCTCTCGGACAGGCCTAAGAGTGAGAGGTTGAAAATAAATGGGGAGAGCACAGACCTTGAAGTGTACCCCTACTACCCAGTGCAAAGTCACCCGACTCAAGGCTGCCGACGGAAAGGGAAGCAGTCCTATTTGTAAGGAAGTATCGGATGTAATTGTATACTCGTTTCCCCGGGGCTATCTTGGCTAGCCCCTCTAGTATCGCTTCGTGTCTGACGTTATCGAAAGCCTTAGTGAGGTGAAGACTTAAGATTGCCCTTGTGTCTAAAGGAGAAGGTTTGTCGCCGTCGATTTTTTGATGTTTTTCTAGAATTTGCTTTTTTGTTCCTAGAGGTGCCACTTCAGTTATTTTTTTGTTTGAAAATTAACCCATTCAGCTATTAAAATTTCGTTTAATGACAGGAACGCTGTTAGTGCTTTGTTTATTCGTCTTTCTGCAATTATCGCAAACGCTGCGAGCACGGAAATTTGTCGACAGCCATTTAAATTGTTTGTTGGGCCTCCTTTGTGTATAGCTCTCACACTAGCAAGTTTTATTTCCTCCGGCACACTCCTCGAGAAAGAATGAGGTGGCATATACGCACAAGGGGAATGCCTAATACCGAAGCAACAGCCTTTATGGTTTAGGTTTGCAACCGTCTGCACAAGTCGTGCAAACGGTATTAAATCTAAATGTAAAGCCCACGTGTATAGGTGCAGAGGTTGTCAGAACAGGTTGTCTGAATTGATCCCTTCTTCGGTGCGGCACTCCTTGTAATCGTATGTTGGGTATGTTTTATCCGAATATATAAATCTAGATGCAGTACATCAAACGCATTTAAACTTAGGCACAGTCACCATCAGACCTAGCGAAACACATTTTTAATACAATGCTTACAACATCAAGAAATGCGTGGAAATAAACTGAGACTATCCTTTAATGCTCTTCTCTACACTTTACACCGTAAATACTAATGGCTAGGCCCATGACTTGAAGCCTGAGTCCGGCCCGGGCCCACTGTATCGAGCGCAAGCGAGGCACCGGCCCACCAAAAATGCCTTGGGCGGCCGGGCTAAGCCTGGGCGTCCGGGTCAGCCCGGGTTTGTGCAGTGTTGTAGCCCACTCTTAGATGGAGCGGACAAAGCGCGGCCTACCCATGGCACACTTTTACATGACCTGGCTAGCGAGAAAACAGGCAGCACGCGGAGCTAACTAACCTCCCTTTTTCTTCTTTGGAGGGAGGGAGCGCCTTGGGTTGGCTGGGAGTATGGCGTGATCGGGCGCGCCACTGATGGTAGCGAACGCCAGCTGCGGGCGAGGGAGAATGAGAGAGAGGGAAGAGGTGGATGTTTTTGGCGGCGGCGCCAACAGCTACAGTAAAACCGATGGCAACACTAGTCAGCCAACACAAGCTTTGCACGAAAATCTGTCTGCAACAAGAACTGGCCACCTTCATTGAGTACACGGCCGAACAACTACTGGTGAGCCTCTTCAGTACCTGAGGCTGTTTCAGGTACGTAGCAGTGGTCTGGCATGGTTGAGTTATATATAAATCAAGGGAAGCCATGTGGGTTGCGGCACAACGACGGCTAGGCTACGATTACTAATGGCGTAGTGGTCATTCCAAAGCGCAGTGGGACCTAAAATTGCCGGTTTCACTTTGCGGCTGTGACAGATTTGTTTTCCACTTGTAAACGTAAAGTTTGTTTTTGATCCTGCTATCCCCTATTCCATCGTAACAGTGGCTAATATTTCAAAATAGTGGACCTTGTGTTGCGTAGGCTACAAGACTTGGGCATCAGCAGATGTTTGAGGAAGAAGGTTAAGGCAGGTAATGTATTTAGAAATTGGCCATGACAGGCTGGACAAGAATGTCTGTGCTAGAGTGTTTCATCATCTGCTGCACAGGGGAAGCAGAGCCCCATGCACCACTCTGAGCTCGTACCTTACGTTTAGCGAGGACCACGGCGCTGCGCAGCAATGTTCAATGTTGATGATGATGGTTGAATTCTAATCGCCCAAAGCCAACTCTGGCCAAGAGAGCCAAGACAATGATTAGGCATGATCGATGAAGACGTAAACCGTTGTGTATTCCTTCTTCAAATAAAAAATCTTGGTGAGGCGTAGGCATCGCTCGAGTTCATTCTCATCGCCAGCAACAGCCGCTTCTCAGTAAAGCACATGTAGGTTTTTTCCGCAAGAAACACCAATACATGACGTTAACTTTCTTGAGCGCTTGTTGAGCACTTGTTGAGGTTCTTGACCGCTCGGCGCAGTTTTGTTACTGTAAAAAGCTGGTCGAGGGGGGATAGAGGGAAGTCTAGGGATGATAGCGCAGAAGCAGGAATGCGTATACTAGTGGGGTAAATAAGTAAGCGCAGATCCTCTGCGAGTGTGTTCGGATGCTCTTTTTTTCAGAGGAGGATGAAAGGAGCAGGGTCGACCGGTGAGTATGGTTGAATTAGTGACTGGAGGATAGACCAAGCCCGTTTTGTGTTCATTGCTGGATTGCGAGAGTCGCAGAAAGTCCAACAGTTCGAGCGAGCTAAGTTATCCTCGTAGGTCTGAGCTTTTTGTGTGAGGAGGTTTATTCGACGGCCCAGGCCACGGATTGCTTTGTTCGCGCCAGCCGCGAATGAGTGAGTGGCGCGCGTCTCAAAGGTGTCCTGGATGGGGTCGATGAAAGGGGTATCGGCTAACGGGGTGACATATTTAGGGTAGCTATGGTGATTGTGGATGAGGGTGCGAAGCCAAGCCTCGGGTTTTGTTCGGAGAATGGTGGTGATATCTGACAGGCGGAAACGATGCCAGTCAGGGAGGGCGACGCGGAATCCTGGGCGAGGTTGGGCCCGCATAAACGGTACACAGATTGCAATCATGGAATGGTCGCTTGCGAGCTTTTCGTGCAGGTTGCACCCAGAAGGGTTGCTTGTGCCGCGGAAGAACGACAAGTCTGGGAGGTGTCATGTTAGACCGAGTTTCTGAGGCGGGTTGGGAATGCGGGATAGTTCAGGAGAAAGGAACGGCCCTGACTGATTGCAGTGGTCATAGTTAGTCTCGTTGGGCTGGCCTTAGTATACCCTCAAAGGGCGTGGGGGCAAATTAAGCCCGCCAACTTCAGGCTATCCTGATTCTTGGAGGGAGAGCGGACAAAAAATGGTGGAAGAGAAGGTAGGGGTTGTTTGGGGATGATCGACGTTTATTATAATAAGTTTATGGACATAATTTGCGTTTGGTTTAATGAGGATGCCATGAGCATGAACATATAGGGTAATGTAAGAAGTGAGGTTTACAGGGGTGTAGACCAGGCGTTTTGAAATAAGGTTGGTGGGATTGAGTGTTCTTGGATCGTCAGCAACGCCTGTGTGATAGTTATTCTAGGTAGGAATTTCGGGGAGGTGGCAAGCTTCTTGAAAAATCAAGTCCGGCTGAGGCGTTTGTGATTAACGGAGGCCTTTGAGAGGGGAGAGATTGCGACGGAGACCTCGACAGTTCCTCTGCCGTATAAAAAACGCTTAGACAGCATTATAATTCATCGGTATCTGAGGTGAAACTAACGCCTCGTGCGTAAGGTAGGTGGGTGGGCTCTTCTTGCTCGGGGGAGGGGGGGACGTTTACTATGGGGCTGATGGTCAAGGGCATCCTCAATGGTGACGAGGCGGCGATGAAAATGGGAGAACGGATTGACCATGAGGGCATAAAATCTCAGAGATAGTTTGTGAAGCGGTGGGTGGGAGCGGTAGGGTAAGAGGTGGACGGATCAGGCGGGGCGAGAGCGTTACGATAGGTGACGGGTGACGTGATTGGCGTAGCAGGGGCTTATGCAGAATTGTTAGATGCCCCGACGGAAGACTGCTGGATCACCTCCCATTGATCACTCCGCGGCAAGAGTCTGTGGGAGCAGCAAGGTATGCCCGGAGTGGAATGTAGGTGTCTTTAATGAGTCGGCATGGGAGTCCACGACGCTTGGTGAGCGCTGACATTCTTGCCGGGGAGGCAGATATGAGGTTTTTGTGCGGTTGCCGTTGCAGGAGGGTATGTTGATACATAGGTGTTAGGTTTGCTTACTGCGATTGGTTTGCATTCTTTCAGGTATAGGTTGGATGGTCTGAGCACTACAATCTGTAGTTCTGCGCTGCGTCGACGAGATCGATACACCGTTTTTTCTGCGGTCGATATCTTCTGAGGTAGGCATCCTCATCAGAGGATCGGCGGCCAAAAGAGAAAGCCGGTGCAGAGGTCGTGTTTGGCCTAGCTCCGGCAATCGCTGTAACCCACATGTATGGTGACAGAACGCGGGCTCTCCGAGTTTTGGCAATTATTCAGTTGATGACCGAGTGGTTCTAACGATGACGGAATCTGAAGATGCGGTGGTAGGTTCGATGCAGCATATGGGGAGAGATAAAATTCGGGGATGATTAAAGCAAACCGAGTGATCGGATCTTCGTTGTTGCCGTCTTCGTTTGACCGAAGGGTAAGGTCACGGGCACATGTCGACAATTCTACACGCAGCCATAACCGGGAATTGATGATAGCGGCGAGATAATTAGTATGCAGCAGTGTGAGGGATCCGTTATGGCCGCTTATAAATAGATCGTCCTCACCTTGTAAATACATCATTTCATTACCAAGCATGATTCCTGTCATCGATTCTGCCGTCACGTAACAATATTCGCCGAATCGTTCGGGCAAGACGTCCCGACACTGGGAAATAAACTTCCGCACAGTTGAAGAGAACCTTGAAAACGTGGTTAGAGGCCTAACAGTTTTTGATTGAAAAGCGTTTCTTGGAGTCTCAGGCAGTGTGAATTTTAAAACTTAAAAAATAGAGCTGCGCATACATGTTTCATTTTTGGCTTTTCAATACCGGAACGACCCGCTAAGAAAGACGTATTCGATGCTCAACCGCTGCGTTGAAAATAAATTGAGATTTCAGTTCGCTTCTAGAAACGAGGATGTGATTAGACATGTTTGCAGATTAATCTGTTTTGATAGCATTGAAAACGTAGCCTAAAAGTTATTGCGAAACGTGTGTGAACAACAGCAATTACCACCATCTCCACATTTTTGTTCAAAATTGTGCCTTTTGTCACTACGTCCCATTCCAGTGCTGCTAGCAGTTGTTTTCGGGTAGTTCGTTGAAGTAGAGAACTAGGTTGAACTCATTAGGGTTCCGTACAGTGAATTGCAGCTGCCCGGTAGCAGAATAACGACCTTAAACTGCATTCGAAAGCAAAAGATGAGGCTATATAGTGTTCATATAGGCATCGATTTGAAAAATCGGAATTTAAAGACACTATAAAAGTACTGTAAAAGTCCTTCCCATCCTCAACTCATCGTCATATATCAAAGTTACGCGATATTAGCGCAAGAAACAAACAGGGCATTTGCCTAAAATCCGGTCTCTCGCTATAAATGTTTGAGATGTTTAACAGTTGAGATTTCCATGCCAACCTTGTTTTTCAGAAGTCCTTCTTTCCCCAGAAGCCTCTTGTAGACTCTCGAGCCGACATGAGGGTCGAGTGCGCTGAGTGGATCGTCCAAGACGTAGATGCTGCACTGGTGGTAAGCGGCCCGAGCCATGGACACACGCTGCTTTTGACCGCCACTCAGATTATGGCCCTGCGGAAAGCCCCGCAGACAGTGAGGTGTGCTTAATGACACGCGAGGTCTATTTAGTTTTGCTGCGAAAGACGCCACTACGTCGCGTTCGACTGATGTGTCGCCTGGTTTGCGAACATAGCAGATATAGCGCATCGGAAGCAATGTCAGCAGTGAGTTTCTGGTGTCATTATAGCACAAAAGTCTGAGCCGTTCCACTCCGGGAAGGCGGATGGCCAGGAAAGATTTTTAGCTCCGAACAGAGAAGCTACAAATTACTGGGGAAGGGTATGGTCAAATCTTATTGTCCTGGACCTTTGGCGGCAACATGTACAACAAAGACATGCGCAGACGCACACACGTTCGCGGTGACTTAACTGCTTTTGTAAATGGCGCGTATCGAATCATAATCCACTCAAAATTCACATCCAAGCGGGGACACGTATAGAATGAGGTCTAAGTCGTGTCTTGATTTTAAAATGCTCTGGGTTATTGCTTATCTACTTGAAATTCATAACCGAGGTATGTGATGTATAACCGTGAGGTCGAAATTATTTTTGGCCAGCGTGCGACTTAGATGGTGACCGCGTGCTCATAGCACACGCAGCTGCACATTTGTTTTGTAGCACCTTGCGCTTTAAAGAAATATGTACCTTGGAGTGTTTTAGAGACGATAGTCTTTTTTTTCGGCAGCTTAAACGCGAAAGTTTTGTCAGGTCTCCCGGTCGGTCTCTGCATTCAGCCGGCATGCCAAACGAAAAAGAATTCTCGAAAGGGACTTTTTTATAGGAAAAATATTTCAAACTACTAGATCTGGTGGCTATATTCATAATTGCCAGCAGTGTTAAGAAAACAAAACAGTAGGCATATTTGAGGCAAGAAAACAATGCACGGGCGACATTTGCATTTTTTAAATTAAAACAGATGACTGCTCAATTTTTCCCATAGAAATTACACTAATACACCTTGAAAGATTGTTTTGTCCTCAAAATACAAAAAGCGCTGGCGGCGCCTCCTTGTAACAGTGTTGCCAGGTCAACAGTAACGAAACGTTACGGTAGATGGCGCGAGCAGTGGCACGCAGCTAAACTGAACTTTGAGCAAACCTGGAAACGCAGGCGTGGGGGGAGGAAGCGGGGGGCAGAAAGGGCTTCAGATGTGCCTCAAAGTAGAAGAGAGGCATTTACGTCGCAGGGACGGAAAAAAATTATCTTTTTCATTGATATTTACACCTAAGTTAGCAGACACGCGGACAATTTTTTTTGCCTTGGATGCAAAGAGCACATGGTATCCCAGCTGTAGGCTTCGCTGTTGTCGCTATCTCTGAAGAAAGCCGTCTGCTAAACGCTGTGAGCAAAAGCTCACGGGACACCACACGCCATGCATGTGCAAGAAAAACATATGATGTATCATAGAGGATCAGTGTAGCCGCTTTGTAAGATTGCAAACGTGCTCCTCTTCATGAAACGTTTTCCTCCCAAATTTTCTCAGAAATAATGACACCCCTGCAACATGCAACAGCAATCTCGCACCTGTCCGCAATACGCCGGCAGCCAATGTTTAGACGAGTTGTCCCAATCGTTCACGTAAGCTGAACTATAAAAGAATGATTTTATAACAATAATTTTTTTTTGCTGGTGTACTCACGAAAAGTTCGTAAATATTTCCAGCACCACTGCTGTGATCGCCGCGTGCAGTGGCGCTTTAGTAAGGAAGCGTTAGGTATTGCTAACAGGGGCCTTGCCGCCAGGTAGTGGGAAAAGCACAATGGAAGAACCATTTCGATGTAGGGATAAGTGATGCTGTGCTTAACTGCGTGAAGTAGGGATCTTCAAAAAAGTATACGTTCTTGTAAACTAAACTGTCCTTTTTCGTAAACTCCTAATAACCCGCTATTTACAAATCGTAGGTGCGCTAATTGTTGGTAGAAAAAATTCCAAAATGATGATCTCCTAACATTGGTTCATGTGTGGCAGTATTAGGGGATCAGCTTGGCATACTTACCTTCTCACCGATTTCAGTGAGGTCACCTGCAGGAAATGTGCTGATATCTGGGGTCAAGTCACAGGCATCGAGAACTTGTCGGTACAACACGGGGTCGTATTTCTTTCCGAACAGGATATTGTCACGCAGCGTGGCGTTGAAAACGGTGGGCATCTGAGGAACGTAGCCGATGTTTCCCTGGGAGCCCCAAACATGTTTCTGAGTATTAACTTGTACTACTTCACATGGAAAATAAATGAAATTATGGGAACACACAAAAACACTGTATGATTTTAAACAATATAAGGTTGTATTGACTTTTCTAACTCTCCTTATGGTTTTGCCATATTTTCAATGGAATGTTTACATGTTACCTAGGATTGGTTTAGAATTAGGGAGGTGTGGCATTGTTATTATCTTTCTTCATATTAGAACACAATATACATCCACCCATCGCCGTACAGGGCGATATTGAAATAAAATGGTAAAATCGCAACGCGCACTGAAGATCTGACTACACCACTTACCCTTTGATTTTCGACCGAGGAACACCTCAGCACCTGCTTTCGTGGTGTTTTTTACAGTTTGCTTATCTAATAAAGGCTATGCGTTGCACTGTTAGTACAGATTTGAACAACTGGGAAGAGCCCAGTTAACCCAGAATCCCGGTGACATGTTGCTTGTCAAACGGGCTCACCATGAATATTTCATTATACGGTAATCCTGTTAACGGTTACCATCACATCGTTTCGAGCGCTATGTTGGCGCAGCAACCATTCCAAATGCGCTTGCCCGCGTCCCGCAGAAACCTACTCCGTAATGATATTTGCAGTTACGGTCAGCGTTTACAGGCCCTACCCTGAGTCAACGTCCAAACCACAGTGAACCCTTGGTGTGGTTACATTGGCGCAGTTGATAACACAGAGCATCATGCGCAGGCGAGAGAAAGGACGAGGCTTTGGAAGCTTTGAAATCTTGTTCTGTAGAGCGCTCCCCCGTCCCTTACCGGATTGCACTGCCCTTGGTAGAAACGAACACGCCTTAAGGAATTCGCGGTGTTTTCGTTCCGACAATTTTTTTTTCAAACGAGTAGGCTGTTAACCATAACCTGTATCTGAATTGGGTGGGATCTGCAGAAGTACGGATGCACACGAATATTTGGGTGAAATCAGGACACGCAAGACTCTTTAGACACCACAAACAAAACAAGCCCTGTTGAAAGCTACTTTGAAAGTGCGTGTCTCAACGTCAGAAAAACATCTCAAGAAAGAGGGAGAAAAATTCTTAGTTGAGATATGGCCGGTCAATGCCTGCTGAGTCAAGCGGCATAATAAAGAGCAAAAGATGGGGCAAGCCAAATTTTCGCTTACTCCACGTCCCACTGCGCGTGCAGCTGTATTAGAAGCAGGCTTTATGGGGTCCTAGTGAGCACTCATATTTGTGCTCGGCTCGTGTCAAATACTCACGCAGATACGGATGGTTCCCTCGGTACAACGAAGGTCTCCCAATATTGCGGCGAGGAGCGTTGACTTGCCGCTTCCTACGAACCCGACGATGACCACGAGAGATCCAGGTGGGGCGCTCAAATTTACCCTACTCAGAGCTGGAGCACTGTCCATTGCTGTCCTCTTGAATGTGCAGTCTTTTAGCAGCACCTCTCCTAGACGCAAAAAACTCAGGCTTAGGATGCCCGTATTCCCAGAGAAGCGCAGGACTAGGCGGAGGCGCTTACACGTACCAACTGGCATAACCCCCGCGAAAAGCTCAACGGCAACCTCGGCATCAAACGTCCGTGGGCACGTTTACGTTTCCCATACAAACCTGTTAACGACAAAGCTAAAAGCACAGGCAAGTGCACTGAGCGGCAGTAGCGACGCTCGTAGTGACGTTGGGAACGCTGCCACACACACTTGCCGCACTCACAACTCTGGCTGGGGTGCTTCATGCACTGCGCGCACTGGTTCTAGTGCAGGCAATATCACTATCTACGGCGCCCAAAGCATTGGAGGGTATGCAGTCGTAACAAAGCACACACCGGAGACGCGCAGGTAGGCGCCGCTATCTGACCAAATCATTGTAGGCAACGCTGCCGTCACTAATGTAAGTGGAATTTTAAATGTTCTCAAGCGCTAGGCCATAGGCCTCCTGCGCTGGAGTTCTGGCGACATGGAGCGCCCCTAGCGGCCGACGCCTCTGGGTAGTACAAAAGCAGACGACCCTCGCTGCCCTCCATGTGTTTTCAATTACAAGCCAGAGTGAAAGTTGGTTGTGGCGCTTTGTGGCATGTTTAAATCACTGCATACTGTATGAAATAGCCAGTAAAGTAGCTGCAGTGGCTAAACAAAATAATATCCGCAAAAAGAAGCCGATTTGTCGGCTTTCTTTTGAGCGAGCTGTCGCGGTGGTCGCGGCGTGGGACAGTATATCGCCAGGTCGGGTGGTTTAACTGTTTGACGACAGTTACAGTTTTTTCTTCTTGCGTGCGGTCGACAAAGGAAAGTTCACGAGTAGCATAAACACGGAACGCTGCTCATCTTACATCCTGAGGTGACTGCAAATGTTGCTTCATAGGGAGCATGCAAACGAACGCAAGAATTGCGCAGCCGACTCAGCTGACACTGCTGGCCTGGCACCGCCTTTGAAACGAGTTGAAATTTTGTTTCGTATTTTCGCAAACTAAATTATTCTTGCGTAACGTTTTACGCCGCACGATTTACGAACGGCAGGGTACATAGCGAGTAGGTGGGGCAATAGCGCCAATTAAATAAACAAATTAAGCGCTATTAAAGGACGCAAAACACGCACCAAATCACAAGCCCGCTGCCTGCAGAGATGTGTACTTCTATAACATCACATAACACAGCCGCATACACGGCGCGGGGCCCCGAATATTTATATACGATCATCACTGACTGTGGTTGGTTTTCTAGTGCAGGGGTCGTACACCGACACGCCAGTTATGACTTTAAATGGAGTTAGGCAGCGAGACAAGAACAGAGAATTGGCGTCCTCCAGTTGAATTGCCCCCCCCCCCCCCATCTTCACACTTCGCCAGATTATTGTAAATATTATTAGAAATTCGCTGAATTTTTTCTCTTTGCATTCAAAGCCCCCCTCCTCCTCCTCCCTCCCCCCCCCGGTATTTGCCGTCCAGCCCTCCATCGTGTTGGCTGCATGCAATGGAAACTTCAAAACGTTGCTGAACCTCATTCTGGCCTATTAGGATCGAACTGGGAATGTATGATGAAAGAGCGTAATTAAGTAAAGTGAGAGCGAACAAGGAAAGCGAGCGGCCTCTAGTTCGCCGACCACTTTGTTTTACGGCCACTAATTTCGGAATCGAAAACAGATTTCACGCTTCTGACGGTCGCGGCATTTGTCACTGAGACACGCAACAAAACGGCAAGCTAACGCTGCACATGTATTCGTAACGGCGACGCAAACGAGCACTGTTTAATGAAAGCGCACGCAAGAGGGTGAGATCATCACCCGATTGCGTCACTCTTTTTTTTGATCGGCTGTTTTTGAGAAGTCTTTGTCACCTAGAGTATTAGTTTAAACGAGAAATTTTACTTAAAATTTCACTTCGTACGACCATCAATCGGTGAACCTGCGAGTAGCAGACGCCGTCACGGTCCCGGCACTTTCGTCGGCGCTGTAAACGTGTTTAGCGCTGCAAAGCTTTTTCCCTTAATGCCAAGTTGATCACTGAAATAGATCCGACGCGTCGGGGATGAGCTGGTGACCACGTCGCAAAATAATCGGGAGCGTCGAGCTCATTTTGCTTCTGTCAACACGGGATCCTATGGGACCCGCGCAGCTTTGTACTACCCGGAAGTACTGCCCGGAAGCCGCTTGCGCAGCGCCCCCTGGGCAGCGCAGGAGGCCTATACCCAGACTACTTACGTAAAAGCCATGTCGTCATCTACGAACGTAAAAAACGCCATATCACTCAGTTCGGTTGGCTGAGACGTGGAAAGACGTCATTCTTTAAATTTAATGCGGCAGTTGCGGCAACAGTCTGAAGCCGGCCTAAGCAGGCATGATTTTGAGAATAGAAGGAAACAGTTACTGCCGAAACGATGTTTTCCCATCACATCGGTTTAATGCTTCCGGAATGCCCCGATTGCGTGCCCACGGCGGCACTGCGCCAATTTGTGTAATTTTTACATTTATATTCACAGAAAGGACCCTTACTCTACTGAATTAGGCTTTGCGGCTGTAAATTGCAGTTAGGCTATTTAATTAAGAGCTGTCGTCAAACATTGCAAACAGAAATAGCACAGTATATGCTCGCAGATGGTAACGGGAAAATGCGCATTACGATCGCATGGTACCGATCCACGTCAGCTGAAGCTGGAACATGGATTATATGACCAATCAAAAGCTTGATGCATGGCGTCGATGGTGGATAACAAAGTAGATATGAAGAAATTGCGCACAGTGCAACTTCAATACGCGCACACATTTGTTGCGGATGGCGTCAAACCTATCTGCAAACACATGTCACCTTGTCGTCAGCAATCGAAAAACAAGCGAAAACTGCCCCTACAACATCCGTGCCGTAATGAATGCTGGTCTACCTTGTTAGTTAATTGATCGTAAAAACTAAGTAGGACTCATAAAACCCCAAAAAAACGTTTCGAGTTTAATCCGCTAACGCGACTCGTATTTTCGCTTACGACGTTTTGGCCGTGTTCCTCGGCGACTGCGCTTATCCGGTGCTGCAAGCCGCATATGTGTGAGCGACCGGTACGTTTGTAGAAAATACAAGTTCAGGTAAGTGCAGAAGAAAAATTTTTAGCGTAAAGCGTAAAGTCAAAGTACGGGAAGCATTATTCCCGCAGTACGATGTGTCAGCCGGGCACGCATTTGCAAGCGCTTTATGTGGCCGTGGAGTAGCGCACTTACACTGACAAAACAGTGATGCGGAGAATCCAGCCAGCATGTATTAGCCTCCTAAGGATAGCCCGGAATATTGAGACTATGAAGAAGACCCAAATAATCAACAATGCTTCAATGAACGTATCAGCATCTAGAAAATATAGGCTGCCCTGGAATTAACCAAAAGCAACGCGACACCGGAACTGCACAGAATATGGTACAACCTTGCCAGTAATCTTGCGGATAAGGTCTATGCCCGCTTGGCAGCCCTCCTAAATGAAGTCTGGGAACAAGCAAGTATCCCAATGGCTTCGCAGCCGGCTCGGGCGACACTAATACCTAAACCGAACAAAAAAAATTGGTTCTACAAAATTTAAGGCCCACATTATGAACATCTTGTTTGGACAAGTTCATGGAAAAGGGTAGTACTAATGTCACGAAGTACGTCGAGGACACGAACGCGCTTCTGCATCCACTCATTGGCAACACAAAGAAGATTTCGGCACACGAATGACTTTTCCAACTCAAGAAGACTATATTAGACGACACCAGCACTGCTCAAATCCGAGTGGTCCACGCCCTAGACCTCTCGACGGCATTACATAATGGCTCGCATAATCGGATACTGGCAAACCTACACGAAACAAACTGCGTCCCAAAAATATATATACACACAATTTTACACCCTTTTTGGCCAAAAAGGGTGTAGCATAAGTGTAAATGGGGAAATTGGGAGCTCATTACACCTTTTTATTGAATCACAACACATTTTTTTAAAGCGCTACACCCTTTTTGTGTGAAAAAAAGGGTGTTGATCAACTTCAACACCCTTGGTTTTTGTTATGGTGTTGGCAGGGTGGGGAAAAGGTGTTCAGCTGTTCATTGAATAAGGCCACGCATACAAGTTTAATTGCACTATAAAGAACAAGACATCCCCTCATACCCTCCTCTACTAGAAAGAAATATTCAAAAGCAAAAAAAAGACTGTCTGGAATGATCGCTCGTTTCCGTATACGGTCTGTCCCATCACCCACATTCAGCTTTGGCTCGTGAAATGTCAATTTGAACATCTAAAATAAAAAAACTATAGTTGTGTGGCAAAAAGGGTGTTGAACGACGGCAACACGCTTGGCATTCTGTAGATTGTTAAAATAAAATGTTCAATTGCAAAAAAAAAAACAGGGCAGCTGCGGATCCTCCTAGTTTTTCCCGGGGTCGCAAAGTTTCGCTACGTTTTCTAGGCTTTGCGATGTTCTTGCTAAGCTAGAATAAGCTCTCAGGGGTGAGGTCAAGTTTAACCGGATTTTACAAGACGGTTCCCGTGTGTCTTCCACACTGACAGCAGATCCAAGGGGGAAACAAGCTAGGTCGACCCTCAGCTATGTTGCTTCTCCAGCCTTGCACCACCATTCAAGCTGCGCCAATTCTTTTTGCATTTTAGAATAAAAAAAACTAGTACCTTTGAAATGGTGTATTAAGTGCTGCGTATACGCTTGGGCCTTCTGTGATAACACTCGACCTGGCTACAAAGCCGGCTTCACTGGTATAATACCTTATCGGCAGTGGTGACCTTTTACAAGGGGCGCAGTTTGTTCTCTCTTTTTTTGCTAACGCCACCGAACCTAGTTCAAGGTTAAACAACTTCACTTGTAATAAATTATGCCAATTTATGTTGTGCGAAACATCGTGACGTACAAAACTTACACCGCGTGTAGAAAATGTTCGGTCAAACGGGTATGAAATACCTTCAAAGTTGGAGGTCTCTTACACCCTTTGCATTACACCCTTTTTTTGTACCTTTTTTCTTAGTTTCCAACACCCTAATTTTTAGCTTTACACCCGTGTGTGAAAAAGGGTGTTGGAATATTGAACACCCTTATTGAAGGGTGTTCATATGGTAGGAAATAATAATCCGGAATTTAATAAAATTTTGACTTATTGTACATAGTACCTACCTCTCGATTACAACATGTTTGCAAATCCGCATGCTGATTTGTATATGCTTGCATTAAAATACATAATTCCGAAATTAGGGCTAAAATATTATATTTTTGTGACAAGCCGACCGGCTCTATGGAGGACCTTCCCTGCTTGCTCTAAAAGCATGAAGAGCAGATGTACTTCTAAGTATGTACTCGCTGTCCCCATGCATCCAGTTGGTTTTCTTCCTCAATTCATTTATAGTCAAGTGTGACCTGTGCATGTAGAACGTGTCCGTATGTGATGCTGCACTCCCGGCCCATCCACACCGTCACGCGTAGCTCCACTGCCCACACCCTTATTTTAGGGTGTTGAGCAACCTTACACCCTTTTCTAGGGTGTTCACGCGAACACCCTTTTTTCGTCCTTTACACCTTTTTTTGGCCAAAACACTTCTTAAAGGTGTTCGCCGTGGGACAAGATTCTTACACCCTTTTCGGCCAAAAAAGGTGTAAGAGAGTGTGTACAACTACGTGCGGAGCTTTCTGCATGACCGGACGACCACATTCACGCTGGTATCACTCGAATCCCGTGAAAAGGAAGCCTCCAAGCGTGGTACGCCTGGGGGTTTCATACTACCGCCCCTTGTTTTTAATATCGCCATGAAAATCCTACCAGTGCCTCCTAACCTAACGGCATCGGTGATATAAAACATGCATTATATGCCGATGATATCGCCATATGGACAATGACAAGCCCTCCACCACAAGTCGAAGAAGCCCTTCAGCAATCGGCCGTAGTGGTAAAGCGCTACGAAATGACCAGTGGACTGCTCTCCAGAAATTCAGAGCGTCTTGTGGTAACTCAACACAACAGCAAACAAGCCCAACTGAAAGTGCACCTGCAAGGCAGAGCCATACCCTAGCGCTCGCAGAATAAGTATTAACACTTAACAATTAACTCTAATTAACAATTCAAAGCAACGCAAAAGCCGACCATACAGTCCGTAAACTTTTAGATCAGGGAAATGAGGTGGTACACATGCTTAGGAGAATAGCTAACAAATACTGAGGTTTACAGGAAGCTGATGTCCTTCACCTTAGCGCAGATCTCATCACTTCCAGGATACTGTATCATTTGCCACACCAAAATCTCAACAAACCTCAGCTGAAAAGCATAGAGGTGCTTTTAAGAAAGGCCCCCAAAATCGCGTTAGGGTTGCCTACACATACCGCAACAAAAGGCACTGGAAGACACCGGCAGGACAAATTCTTTGCAAGAATCACTTACGCACACAGAATCTATTAGCAGTAACGACTGCGAAGCACGACACAGTGCATAAGCTTCCTTCCCAATCTATGATACGACACCAGCGAATACTAGGGAAGCATGCACGAACAACGGCGCAAAATCTGCACTGCTTCACCACTCCGTAACTTACATTTGAAGAGGAAGAAGGAAAGACGAACTCTTCGTATTACGTACATCCTGAAGCACACCAAGACAGAACCGCAAACAGAACTATACTACATAGACGCCAGCCTCCGAGATAGCACGGCTCTTTGCTGTCGTAGACGAAGGCAGCCCTCATCGCCAGCACGCACAGAACTTGACCTCGCCGCAACTGTGAATTAGGACTTAAGCGGAAACCGCGCGTGGTATAGAGCACTCTTGCCATTCTGCGCCAGGCGCCTGTAAAGTGTACATCTAGACCGACTTACAGGCCGCATGCCGACACCTGCTCTGCAACGGAATACGCAGAAATACCCCACACATACTCAACAAGCTCCTCTCTGGAAGTCACAAGTGCTATAAGGTGATCTGGGTACCTGGGCAACAAAGGCTTGTCAGGAACGAGAGCTTACCAGCACTCTCCCTGAGCTTTAAACGACCGGGGCCTGAGCATGCAGTGCCACCATTCAAGGGCACGCAGGATGAAAACCAGGACATCCCAAACCGCTTGACACCAGAGATCTGCTATGGAAGGCCGCCCAAAACATACAGGCAGCACCCAACACCCCACAATGACGTTACGCACCGCAAATCCGTTGTACTAAGACAGATGCAGACACAGATCAGTGATTACCGGTTATCCCCCAAGTACCCTTACTGCGCGCACTACCCCAGCATCTATCACACTCCCTAACCTTGCACGCGAAACCCCAAACGTCCCACCAATACCCAATCATAACTTCGTTTGATGAGAACGAGGCTGGCGAACTCTCTCTAGCGCAGAAGTAACACTTTTAACGTGGAGAGATGACCCTGCCGACAATTACGGGAGCTCCTGACTTGGGGAGCCCATTGGAAAAAAATGTTCTCTCCTTCATCTTGGTGCAAAAAAGAATGAATTATATAGTTTTCTGGCACAGAGGAAATAGCGCTGGTTTCTATAAAGGAACTGCAGTATTGAAGGAAGTAGTGTATTAAAAACCATGAGGGCCCGAAATTGTTTCATTGGTTGCTTGTGAAACTAAATTTATCCTCTTAAGACCCCACGTGCAACGTAATGAGCATTGAGATTTAGGGGCTTCGTCAACAATGTGGGTTGCTAGCAAAACCGAAACAGGCTTTCCAAGCTAAAGTAGAGACTAGTGGTGCCTACTGTTGGGGTTTCATGCAACTAGTTGCGAGGGAGCGCTCATGCTTACCAACAAAAAGGACGCTCTTCTGTCCGGAGGTTTTTATATCGATGCCAGGAAGGAAAACCGTTCTCATGTAATCAAAATGCTGTGATGCTTCTGAATTTCGTTTTACGTGCTCATGAAGGACTAAGGTATCATTCGCCATCACTATTTCTGCCTACACTTTTCGGTTTTATTCTTTATTTCACTCCTAAATTCGATGTGAAGCAGAATGAACGTAAGAAAAATTTTGACTCTTCGCGACTATATTAAGCAGGAATGACAATATTTTGATTTGCTCTTTCTCTGTATTAAAATTGTTGAGAGGATTCTTGCCCGCGAAATTCTTCAGAGGATTACGGCAAAGGGTACAAGCAGCACCAAGTCTATGGTGTTTCTCATGTGCTAAGCTTGCTTTTCCCTGAAAGATTTCTAAGTCTAAGACTTAAGCCTTGATGGCTTGCCGACCTGAAGTTCTTCAGTCCTGCCAATTTGAGCTTCCCCGGACAAACTGCTTCACTGGGCACTTACCAGTGAAGAGATGAATTTGCTCGAAAACGCAGATGTTTGGTGAGCATGACAAGTAAGGCTGGCGTTTCTAATGATGTCAAAAGGACGGACTTTCCTTAGACGATTGGCTTTTTGATCTTCGTCAGAAACAGCGAGGCACACACAACCCACACACAAGCCACACACAATCCACACACAACGCAACACACACACATACACCACGCAGCCAACACACATACACACGCAACACACACAAAACAACACTTCACGGGGCACTTACCAGTGAAGAGATGAATTTGCTCGAAAACGCAGATGTTTGGTGAGCATGGCAGAGTGAGGCTGGCGTTTTTAATGATGTCAAAAGGACGGACTTTCCATATCCGAATAGCTTTTTGATCTTCGTCAGAAACAGCGAGGCACACACACACAACCCACACACAATCCACACACAACGCAACACACACACATACACACACGCAGCCAACACACATACACACACGCAACACACACAAAACACACACACACACAACGCGCACACGCAAACGCGCACACAACACAAACAACACAACGCAACACAACGCACACACACACAGCACATACACACACACTGTCTATGACATCATGTTCTATAGTTTTTGACAACTTAGTCCCAGTGTATTCTGATAACGTCTCAACAAAACGTCATAGAAAATAAAAACTGATATCAGAAATATCTGTGGACTGTGGTAAATTTAATTAGTTAAAAAAAGGCTGGATACAGTAATCCCTCGATATAACGAATCGCTCGCTTTACTCGAAATATTGCTTTATTCGAAATTTCTTCTAGTCCGAACCCAAATACGTGCATTTTAGGCCGCATTATTCGAAGAACACAAAGACCTTGACCCGTTTAGAGCAATGTGGCGAGCGGAGGCGTCGCCGAGCGGCGGCAGCAAATAAGTGCGAGTCAGGCTATCAACGCAAGTTGGTCTTTCCCCAGCGATTTTCTCGAGCCGGTCATGCTCGATTCGCCCCATCCGACTTTAGACAAACGGTCCAAATGCGTGGTAGGGCCATTGAATTTTGTTCCTGGACATTGGTCAATGGCGTGGACGAGATGGTGCGCGAACACCGACACTCGTTCCATAGAATCAGCAGTGTCGGCAGAGCCCAAAGAACTCTTGTGTCGTAAACTTAACGACTGCACAACTCGGAAAAAAATTGCCCAGTCTTCATGCAAAGCCCCTAGTGTGAAAACGGTCGGTTTTCATGATTGCGCTGTGCCCCCACAATGAGCGGTTAATCGTTTATTTGCTCAACAAATACAACCTCAAACTTGAGCCACTGCGTTTGCGGTGCTTTCCAGCGCGGAACTCTCGTAGCGTTCCGTGACGCCCGCACGCCCCCTATAAAGTGGCCACTGCCACTGCCACTTTTATGTGCGGCGACCGCAGCGTCATGCAATGCTTGGCCAAAGCAACGGCGAAGGCAACGGTTGCTCGCGCCCAGCAAGAGCTTGAAAGAGCCAAAGCTCGCTGCCTTTCTTGCACCTTAATAAAATTTTGCTTCACGGAATACATTGTGTTTTGATTCCTCACAGCTGTGGCGCAATTAAAGCTCAAATGCTTTAACTTTTCTCGAGTTGTCGCTTATATCGAAACCCTGCTTATAACAAAATTTTTGGCCGTCCCGCTGACTTCGTTATAACGCTGGACTACTGTATTTACAACGTCATGTCTCGGGTCTCAGGAGAATATAGGCACCTACTACGAGCAGTTTCTCTTTTTTCATTTGAACAAGAGATTAATCGAGAAAAACTCATGCCGCGAACATTACAAGGAGCTAAATTCTAAGGATTATTAAATCATTTTAGTATAGCAAACATGAGCTACGTAAGCAGATGGCAAACTGCACACACACAAATGGCAGAAGCATATACAGGTGAATACATAACAGAAAACGAAAACATTCATATGGAAGTCGCCTTAGCTAGGCTATAGGCCACACACATTGTACAGACCATACCTTCCATACTGGGTCCTTAGGACCACTGTGTGGTAGGTGCTGAGAGGGTGTATCCGTAGTTGAGATCCCAATTTCATGTAGGGTACTCGACACAACAAGACGGAAACATTTGCCTCAAGTGTTGAGGCAGCACATCCCATTACACCCAGTACACTTCATTGTCGAGAACCCAGTTTTTACAGCAAAGCTGTATACTTCTACCCCCAACGCTTCCCTCTCCGTGGGAAAAATGCCAAGGCCTAAGACTCCAAGCACATGCGACAGGCTAATCAGGCATTAAGCATAGAACTCAGAATTCGTTTAAGGAAACAGCATAAGAAGCATCAAAACTATGGCATCAAAACATCAAAGCATCAAAACACCCGCCACCACGTGTTTCGGTAAAAAATATAGTTGCCGATTGTCTTTCAAGGTGGGCAGGACTAGTGCCACTAAATAGAGCAGTTCTTGCCCAAGATACCGAGCGGATGCGTCACACCAGGCAGGATCCAGCATTTGCTGCCAGGGAAGTCGAGCGTAGTGTCAGTGGATAAGGTGTTAGAGTATCGCCACTGAGACACGCAAGTAAGCAGCGGCAGCCATTTTAGCGTTTATCAGTGTGACGAGATTGGCCCACCTATTGCCTCGCCGTTAACTTCGACCGGGTCGTTTGTTAACACTACCTAAGATGCAGGAAAACGGCATCTTTGGAAACACTTCTGCTACTGGAACACTATTACACGCGTTATCTTTGATTCGTATTCGGAACGACGTCAGTCACGCGCTGCCGCAGAGCAGGGAGGACAAGCTAAGCCTGCAAGAGGTGACCGACAAATCCCATGAACCGCAAAATGGCGGTGCCTACGAACCGTCGCAGTGTATACAAATGTCACGTAATGCGAACTGACGAATGATCATGGTGGGTGCACAGAACAATAGCAGAAAAGAGTGCCGGTACTCTGTACACTTATCTAGTGACACTAGCGGAGCGCAAGTGTGGTCCCTAGAAAGATTTGCTAATAACCATAGCGCAAGCGACAAGCCAGCCGAGACGACGACAAACATTTAACTCAATCAATATTTCTAGTGGTTTACAACAGCTTTGCTGGACATTCAATTTCGCAGACGGGAGGTGACCAATTGGTTTTATTAAGAGCGCTTTTCAGTTTGAACAGGCGCCAAATTTTACAGCTTCTTTCATATCATGCATAATCATCTGAATCAGAAGGGAATCGGAAACTTCACGGTCTCATTTCCTGATTTTGTAGTCATGCTCAACGCCACTGTAACATAATTCTCGTTTGGTTGGGTGCTGTTCACACTTAGCTTGGCTTTTGCCATAAAACTCGCAATCATCATAATCGTAATTTTGGTCTCCCCTAAATGAATGCTACCACTTCAGGCCGACTACAAAATGGTCTATCAATAGCATTTGCAAATGCGGTTTGTCGAGTGGTTTATCCGTACGTGCTCAGTAAAGCGCATAAGTTAATCTTCGATTCCAATAAGCAATACGCTGTCTAGACAGAAAATATACGCTGCTTTCCAACTGTATACATCCGTCGAAGGAAGCTTTTCTTCGCAGCTATCAACGCAAAGCTTTATTAGGCTAACTGCCTATCACGGAAAGCTAGACAGTCTTTTTTGTGCCAAATAATTCATGCTCGTGTCCGGCTAGCCCACCATGGAAAGGTAGACAGTCTTTCAATATGTTTGCTTCCGCTGGCTCGTTTCGAACGATAGGCTTCTTGATGATCAAGTGATTGCAATACCTATGAAGACAGGCCGCGAAAGCGGCATTTCAGCTGTGTGCAGATTCGGAGATAAGAACTAGGCACCACGCGTTGCCAAGATGCACTGCAGCATGTGTTTTAAACGCGTGATTTGAAGTATGTGGCAATAAATGAGCATTGTTGACCTAATGATACGTTGTTCCAGGGTGACGTGTACGCGTACAGCCTTGTTCTCTACACCATGTTTACTAGGACGCACTCCGTGGCTAAGGGATGTGTGCGGAATTTACTTCTTGGAGTGTAATTCAATTGCAGCACCAGGTCGGCATAATGCTAGCGTACTGTTATAATCGGCAACTTGAGGCTGGTTTGCTGATGTTAGATAAAATGCTAGCGTATGATTGCAATCGGGAACAGGAGGCGAAAAATGATATATTCCTGAAACTAGTATACCACGAACAGGAATTGGCGGTTTCTTAGCGAATGCGTTTTGTACATAATGCGTTATATTGGGATCTTGGGAGGTTGTTGTGTTTGCTTTCTTCCAGAGGTAACCACCATTCTGTGTAACCACCATTCTAGAAAGTAACCACCATTCTGAGAACAAGCAGCTCAGGGAGCGTTGCTACTTTAATGAAAGCACTTAGAATGCCACAACCTGACATTGTCCAACATAAGGTGGCGGGGGGAAGGGCTATTAGAAATGTGACCGCTTCGACCTTATCAACGCGCGCGATTGTGTGTCGAAAGGAAAAAAGAAACAACTGCTTCGCGAAATGTCAGAGGTAGCAACGTCTCCAATCTACGTATCATTAGGAAAAGCGATACGGGACTAAATCAGCATACTGTTTTCACCTGTGGTAACAGTATGTGTAAAAGCTGTAAGTGATTAACTTAAAGAGCAATAAGAATACAAAGGCTTAGGTCACAAGTGGTACTTACCTTTCTGAGTGCATGCATATGCCCCGGTGGTATCGTCGTCGGCCGCTTCTTCGACAGTACAAAGACTGATAACTCGGCTGGCGGCGATGCCTGCCTATAAATACGTAATTTTCATAAAACACGTTCTTACGGCAGCCACGAGATCTGTGGTATAAGCAAACATCCTGTACACCACACGGTGCATGTTGTTATTACACACATGAAAAATCCCAAAATATTTAAACAACCTCTCCCGCATCGCCCTTAGTCACCATTTTCGGACGTTGCACATCGTGAAAGAAATATTTATTGGGAAGCAAACCAGTATAATTCAAGTAAGACGCCACTAATGTATGCAGGGTCTCGTTCCTCTCTGTAATTTTGATTTTTCTTCTTTTCAAAGAGGATTTTGTTCAAAGGTGGGCATTTTCGTGGCGATTCTCCAAACAGAGACTGTTTTAGGTTGTGTCTAAAAAGGTACTTTTGTCTACCCTGGTCGGAAAACTATTGCGGGTATATTCCTCCAAGGTGAAAGAAAACGTACCTACCACATTAATTGTCCTCATGATCAGGGTAAGACTTGTGTAGAAGTTTTCCATTATAGAAAGGAGGTACACGCTTGAAAAAGATTCCGATGGTGACAGAAGACGCGTTGGGTCAATGAGGGCGAGTGTCCCGTACATCACAATAACAAACTGAAATAAAAAAACCACAGTATGCGGTTCCCGGGACATGATGTATGCTGTTTACTGCTAGGGTTACACATCAAAGATTTTTCGAAAGCATCATCAAAATGCTGGTTACGAACGCTTTGCATTTTTAACTAGTTCACGAGAATTCTCCGGGAGGTAGGTACACCTTGAATGGCAGAAAATGTCTCTGACCTGGCAAAGCACATATATGCAATTTTCTCTTTTATAGAGGAAGAACGTGCGGTCATTTGCGAAATTCTGCACTAGGTAAGAACGATATGAACGGCACTTGTTGTCAATAAGATCTTTGAGAGAAGCTATGCGCTCAGTGAATTTGTTATTAGGATTTCGGCGCCTAAAATATTCTTCGGAGAGGCCTCTTCGCTCCAAGTGGCCCGCAGTATGCATCGTTTCCAAAAGAAGGTTTCATTGGATGAAGTTCGTACTGCTACCTCTTGTACTTTAGTTTCGCCAGGGGATTTTCGCAACTGTCCTTATCCCTTTAAACAGAGAATGGCTTTGTAAGCTGGTCTTTAAACAGAACCTGCAGGTGCCAACTGCACATTTGCCTGCGTTATTCTTCGACCATTGAGCGGATGCACGGAGCATCAGATAATTAGTGGCGCGCTGCAGAACACCAGGTGGAATAAACACCATGGGGAGTTCTCGGCCAATGCCACAGCTATTGTAATGCCTGCACCCCGGTTTGAGTGCTGTCTGTGCCTTCATTATTTGGTTTTCACCAATTTCACCATGAATATCAAGTTTCTGCTGAATAATTCGGATGTTGCACATGGTAAAAATCTAGCTCTTGTCATAACTGAGCTTTGCAGACGCGAGAATAATCACCACTACGGAAGTCATAATAGTGGTAGGAAAATTGTGGGAAAGAAATCCACTGTTACGTGTGTCCTTGTTAAAATTCAGGTTATGTGGCCCAACAAGTTCAAAACTTAGGGTACGCATTCTAGACTTATCTGGTAAGGTATTTAGAAATTGTGTACTACTCACCTAAGCGTTGCCTTAACATAGAACATGCAGAAATATAAGCGCAATATTTGGCGAAGTTTTAACAAGGTACAAATTTTGTGGTGTTCGTTATGTCTGCGTTCTTGCGGAAGCTTGTATTTTAAATCTATGAAATGTGTCCACGTGGTGATAGAATAACGCATTGTGCTCTGTTCTACAGATTTATGCTTACCAAAGAGCTGGCCGCACTGTAGGAAGCGTCAATAACTCCGTTCAGAATGTTCACTTTGAGCACCTGTTTGAGCTCATCATCTCTGAGCTGCTTCAGGCTCTCTATGTGGTTGTTCTCCCAGGCGTACATCTTGACTGTCCGTATGGAGCTAAGCAAATCCAGCATTTGTTTCAGTCGGTCATCGCGCAGCTTCATAGTGCGCGTCTGCAAATCGAATAGCACAATACTGCAATGGGAATCTCGTTTGTCGTAAAAAGCGTACAAGGTAGAGGGATGGAGTTGAAATATGAACTTAAAAATGGTCCGAAAATTCTAGTAATTTTGCTACTGGACATGTCGTTCTATCATAGTCACCTGTAGAGCTAACATTTCTTTGAATCAGCGCCCACCAAGCATCGCCGCATATGTCCAAAGTTGCCGACGCATCTTTATACCCCCTCACATTACTCTCTTGTACAGCAAGAAACGACTTGGGCGTAATGAAATTACGATTGACACAGTGAAGCCAATCTGGGATATTTGGCAAGTGCCGCTGACATAGTTTGTAGTGAACCCAGGGATTCAAAATACTCCAACTTCCATACATATGTTTGACAGTTTTACTCGGGGACCTCCTTGACACCGGACAGTTTTACTTTGGACCTCCTTCTGAAACAATAACTACTTGCGATGTGTATGTACCGAAAAATGTTTAATACAATCTTTGAAATCCTTGAAATAGGCCGAATGATGGCAGTTTTAAATTCTTCATAAGTAGCCTGCGAAGCCTAACAGGATCGCTATGCATATTATACAAATTCGCATAACCGATGCCCCTTATCTTGCATCATGGGGTTATTATTTGTATGTTTGTTGCATCAGTATACTCGGAAACACTTCTTATTGCGTTATCTTGATACCAAGGCCTCGGCGGCATTTCGCTTGCAAATCTAGTACTGGCCACAACAATGTACAGCGAGCTATTGCTTTATTATAACAAATGACTGGAAATCTGTAGCAGATGGCCCGAGCAAGTACGGAAGTAAGGCACAGACCGCCATCCGCAGGCTGCGTCCATGTTAACTAGCCTGTCCGATTCGCTGCCATGGAAGATGTGAAGTTGCAGAAATCTGAAGATATAGATACGGGTTGGACACTTTCACCGGCAACTCACGCGTTATTTTGTAGGGGTATTGACGGCGTTGCTGACGGTTTTCTTAAATTTCAGACTTATCTAGAGTGAAGTAAATAAAAATTAGAAAAAATAATTGACGTATAAAAAGTTTATTCCTTCTGCCCAGCAACCTTCTTTCTCACGAGGATGGGTTGGTGGGCTTACGTCCATGTTTTTTTCCCCAGTGTAGCCAAGTAGTGTATTTCTAACATGGTCAGAATACTACCCTTATTAAGGTCATAGACACGCCTCACAAACTTGCATCGCTGTGTATGTCACAGATAGCATTCCCTGAGTGCGTACCTGCATTCTGTGATAGGCTGCGATTGCAACCCAGAAGCCCCCAAGGCCTACCAGGAACAGCGCTGTGCAGCCGAGTCCCGGCACGAGCCCCACGCGGGCACAGAGCATGTACAGAACGAGGGGCATTGTCAGCAATCCGGCCAGAGGTATAAGCGTGGACTGGCTGGTCATGGATATCAGGGATATATCCACGCTAATCACAGACAGAATGTAGCCCGTCGACGTGGACGCTCGTGCAGTTGCTGAATACGACATCACCTGCAATAACAGAATACGACATAACGTCAGCGAGGGTGGCCTCGTGTACACATTTCGTGTAGCGTAGAAAAAGTCGCTAACTCATTAAGATACTGCGAATACAGACCCGTTTTGCCATCGTTTAGCAGCTTTACGTAGATGAAGCTTGGTGTGGATATGTTTTTCGTACATGTGCACACACGATTCTCTTTTTAGGGGGCAGCACAGGATACAGCTTCACTTCATTATTAACATCAGGAAGGGGGATGGCACAACAGCTTTGAAAACCGAAATTAACTACTCAGCCCAATGACGCAAATAACCATCGAATTATTGGTGTTATGTAATATTCAACAGAGATCTAATGTGCAGTGCGTTTTCGCATTTCTCTTAAACACTCCACGTAGCATTGTCAGGCTTTTCTTTTACTTCAGGGTTGCAAAAGGTGATTGCAAACTGGTCCAGCGTATTTATAATGGACCCAAGCTGAAAATGTGTAAAGATATTGTTCGTGCAATATTAGATGCACCAAATGTCGTCGTCGTCATGTACACGCTCCTTTCTGGGTGCTTTGGCTCGCCCAATAGCGCGGCCCTACGGCTCAAGAGGGCCAACGCAGCACATTCGGATGTTTTGGACACGTATTTCAATTGAAGTTGGTAAAAGGTGGGCGGCGGAATGAGGGCGGTAATATTAAACACGGAACAACCATGGTCGTAAAGACATGACTGTGGTTTGCTAGATGATGAACGTCGGAGGGTAGGTTTTTGAAGGGTGAAAAGGAAAAAGTAAGTTCATTCGTATGCTTGAAACAGTAAATGTCAACTACGCGTAGAACTTCTTCAGTTTCGAAAGAATTCATGCTAAAAAAGTGGGAAATCGGCAACTTTTCGTGCCTTTCACAGCGCTGTCAAGCATGTCGAGCGACGAGTTAACAACTCACGCACATGAGCATCAGTCGACATCCTGATGAGCAGTTATCGGTACTGCTCTTTTGGTTCATTGAAGGCGGGCTGAATTAGAATACTAATTTAACAGCTTCCCAAACATTACTACGGTGGCCCCCAAGCAGCGTTTGTAAGAGGCGCACACATCTTGGCCTACAGTGATAACATATATAAAGTAGCCGTTTCGAAGGCAAATTACTTCACAATGAAGAAATGAAACATGAACCGATTTCAGTTACCGAAGAATAGACTGACTAGATAGAGCCTTCAAAAAATCTAAAATCAATGTATGAATTGATGAGACTTTCTCTGAAGTCCCCTCAAGAGGCACCTTCAGCAATCTTGGTGACGGCATCGGCGACACCGCGGACCCCGAGCCCCTATACTCAGACTGTAACCGACCGTGGTAATAAGTTTTAAGGTGAAGGGTAGAACCTCAAATGGGGCCGTCAGAGCCCAGGTTCAAGCTCCGGCGGATGGGCTCCCTGTCTGTTTACCAGGCACGGAGCTCTGGGACCTCTTCAGCTATCAGGTTAAGGCTGACGAAGAAAGTACTCCATCCCTTGCTTCTATACTATACGGGTGTGGCATTTTTAAAACCCCCAAACATGATCGGTCTCTGAAAAGGGGCCGCACCGAAGTAACTTTCCCCCTTGCTATCCTTAATCTTTTCTGAACGGATGATGATGATGGTTGGGTTTTTTTATGGCGCAAGGCCGACTAAGGGCAAAGAGCGCAGAGAAAAGTATATTTAATGAAGTTAAGTGGTTACCACAAAAAAAACAAAAAAACGTGTCAAACGAACATAGTAAAAATCAGTTAAAGATAATGGTGATGGCTGGTGTATAGGGCCAGATTTGATTATGCGTGATAGGAAATGAGGTTTTAAAAACTAACGTCTGACAAATACTCAAACACACGTTTCACAGAAAACACTGGCATCGTCACCTAGAAACAGCGATGGATGGAGTGGGGATACGTTGTCTGTAGAGGTCTCTGAACTGTTTGTGTCGTGTTGTGTGAAGTGCCTTGCATTGCTTGATTAGTATGTGCACTACGGATAGGGCCTCTGCGCACCTGCTCTGCACAGAGGTCTTGGAGATGCAGTGAGAAGGTGCGAGTTGCGTTGCATGTGTGTGCCGTATCCGTTATCTGGCCAAGGCGACTTCAGAGTATCTATTGCCGTTGTCGGTGGTGTATGGTCCCAAGTGAGGGTTTATTACGTGTAACTTGTCTGTTTTGTTCACTCCAGTGTGTTTGCCATGTTAGCAGCAGCAGCCGTTGTCCGCTGCTTCGTTCCCGCTATACCACAGTGGCCAGGGACCCAGCAAAGAACCAGTTCAAATTTGCGTACATACACAGACATAATACCCTTGACGATCACACCATCGTGTAGACGTGTCCTTCAAATCGTGTAACTTGTCTATCTGCGAGCGCCAAGTGCAGCTTGGTGGGAACAAGCTAGCCGTCTGGGCAGATCGCAACGGTTTTAAATTTAATCCAGGAAAGTGCACTTGTGTTCTGTTTTCCAAGAGGCGTGGCATTCGGCCGGATCCAGACATTCGACTCCACGGTGCCTCTATTCCTGTCAAAAGGAACACAAGTTTTTGGTATAATCTTTGACGAAAAGCCACATTCATCCCACACATAAAACCTAAAACATAAATGCTTAAAAACAATGAATATCCTGAAGGTTCTCTCGCACATCTCTTTTGGTGCTGACAAACACTTCTTACGTGTTTTTACCAGCCTAATAGGTTCACGACTGGACTATGGTAGCGTTGTCTATGGGTCAGCCAAAACATCCCTCAGATGCTGGACCCTGTCCTTCATCTAGGGCTCCGCTTGGCGTGTGGCGCCTTCCGAACTAGTCCAGGCCGAAAGCCTGTATGTTGCAACACATGGAACCTTCACAACGTCAACGAGCATACACAGATCTTTATGCCTTTAAAAATCCATGCCACACCATCCTTTTAAATCAGTTTTTCATGATAAATCCATGACTGTACTCCTTTTAAATCGACCATTGTTCTCTGCGCCCTTCTCTTCAGAGTTAGAGAGGAAGCGTCAGAGCTTTCTGTCTCCTTTTAGACACCATCCAAAGTTCTGTAACAGATTTCATAGCACCATGGCATCTCCGCCCGTGTCATGCGACACATCTTTCACACATGTATAAAAACCGAGCTCCCACATGTGCAATTCAGCAGCACTTCTTGTATTTGCAGGAGAAGTATCATTGTTCTGAATTTTATACGGATGCCTCTAAGACTCCACCTCTGTGTCCTGCGCGGGCGCATGGGCCCGGCCTTAGTGTCACTAGAACTCTGAATAGTCACACTAGTATCTTTACGGCAGAGCTTACGGTGTACTTCTTGTTGTCAATCATATACTTCAAAGCACATCCCACAATCCATTATCTATACAGATTCCCTCAGTGTTGTGCGGGCACTGTTTGCGAAGTTGTTGTCTGATGTGTGGTTTCACGTCGGTGTAGGGTAATGTGGTTATGTCTACTGTATTCAAGAGTGTAGCAGCAGCAGCCATTCGGTCCGCTGCTTCGTTCCCGGCTATACCACAGTGGCCAGGGACCCAGCAAAGAACCAGTTCAAATTTGCGTACATACACAGACATAATACCCTTGACGATCAGATTGACAACGTGGTTTTTCGAAGGCATTGTTGACGACAGTGCCCGCACAACACTGAGGGAATCTGTATAGATAATGGATTGTGGGATGTGGCTTTGAAGTATATGATTGACAACAAGAAGTACACCGTAAGCCTCTGCCGTAAAGATACTAGTATGACTATTCAGAGTTCTAGTGACACTAAGGCCGGGCCCATGCGCCGCGCAGGACACAGAGGTGGCAGTTCTAGAAGCGTCCGTATAAAATTCACAACATTGGTACTTCTGCTGCAAATACAAGAAATGCTGCAGAATTGCACATGTGGGAGCTCGGTTTTTATCTACATGTGTGAAAGATGTGTCGCATGATACAGAGCGGAGATGCCATGGTGCTATGAAATCTGTTACAGAACTTTGGATGGTGTCTAAAAAGGAGACAGCAAGCTCTGACGCTTCCTCTCTAACTCTGTAAGAGAAGGGCGCAGAGAACGATGGTCGATTTAAAAGGAGTTCAGTCATGGATGTATCATGAAAAACTGATTTAAAAGGATGGTGTGGCATGGATGAAATTTTAAAGGCATAAAGGAGATCTGTGTATGCTCGCTGACGTTGTAGGTTCCATTTGTTGCACTCCACATAGAGGCTTTCGACCGGGCTAGTGCGGAAGGCGCCACACGCCAGGCGGAGCCCGAGATGAAGCACTGGGTCCAGCATTTTGAGGGATGTTTTACTTGCTGACCCATAGACAACGCTACCATAGTCCAATCGTGAACCTATCAAGCTGGTAAAAACACGTAAAAGAAGTTGTTTGTTAGCACCAAAAGAAATGTGCGACAGAACCTTCAGGATATTCATTGTTTTTAAGCATTTATGTTTTAGTTGTTTTATGTGTGGGATGAATGTGAGCTTTTCGTCGAAGATTATACCTAAAAACTTGTGTTCCTTTTTGACAGGAATCGAGACACCATTGAGTTGAATGTCCGGATCCGGCCGGATGCCACGCCTCTTGGAAAACAAAACACAAGTGCACTTCCCTGGATTAAATTTAAAACCGTTGCTATCTGCCCAACCAGCTAGCTTGTTAACACCAAGCTGGACTTGGCGCTCGCAGACAGACAGGTTACAAGACTTAAAGGATAATTGTACGTCGTCTACATAAATTGAGCAGGAAATCGACGGTGGCAATGCCTTCCTGAGGGAATTCATTTTCACAATAAAAAAGGGTGCAACTTAAAACTCCACCTTGTGGCACTCCATTTTCCTGCACATGCACCCTAGAGAGTGCAGTTCCAAGTCGCACGCGAAACGTCCTTTCGGACATGTAACTGGAAAGCGTGTTCATCATGTTACCCGTTATGCCAAAGGACTTCAGATCGATGAGGATACCATACCTCCAAGCAGTATCATACGCCTTTTCTAGATCAAAGAATACTGTCATACAGTACTGCTTATGGAGGAAAGCATCTTTTATATACGCCTCTAATGCAACGAGTTGATCGTTGGTAGATCGCCCCGCCCTGAAGCCTGCCTGGCAGCTCTCGAGAAGACCATTGTACTCTAAGAAGTACACGAGTCTCCTGTTTATCATCTTCTCAAAGAGCTTACACAGGCAGCTTGTCAGGGCAATGGGACGATAACTGGAAGGAGAGGAAGGGTCCTTCCCTTCCTTTAGGACAGCTACTACTATGGCCTTACTCCAAGAACGTGGAATGTGCCCCGAAAGCCATATTTTGTTGTATAGGTGTAGGAGTGTTTCAAGGGTGTCTGAGTGTAAGAATTGTATCATTGTGTAAGTAATCTTATCTGCACCTGGAGCTGAAGGTTTACATGTGGTCAAAGCAGCCTTCAGCTCATAAATTGAAAAAGGGGAATTGTAAGAAGTGTGCGACTTGTTGCTATCACGCAGTGGCTTCTTCTCCGCAGATGTTTTGTGTTTAATGAAAGTGTTTGTGTAGTGTGCTGAACTGGACACGTGTTCGAAGTGTTGTGCAAGCGTGTTAGCCTGGTCTTCCAGTGTGTTCCTGTTGTACTAACCATTGGCAGGCTGTGTGTCCGTTGTCCTTTTAGTTTTCGTATTCGTGTCGAGACTTTGTGTGTGTCAGTGTAGGAGTTGATGGAAGTGAAGAAGGTGCGCCAACTCTCCCTTTTCGCCTCACGACGCACTCGCTTCCCCAAAAGCCTTTGCCCGTTTTAAAAGAAATGAGGTTATCTGACGTGGGTACCGCGAAGGACACCCCACGCCTTGTTCTGGGCCTCTCGCGCCCGCCTGCAGTCCTCGTTCCACCAAGGCCTCTTCGGGTTACGGGACCACTGGAGGCCTGGGGAATGGACTTTTCGGGGCGTCGAGGATGTGCGCCGTGACGAGTTGGGCGCCTTCCTCACGTGTAGGTGTTTTATGGATGTGTGGTGTAGTTTAGATGTTTGTGTGAATGTGCTCCAGTTTGCTTTTGATTCATTAAAGGAGCCATGAAGAGAAAACACAAGTTTGGTTCATTCGAAAGATTGCCTCGTTAGAACCATAACGACACCACTTATAACGCAAACTTCGCTCAAATAAGCTACATAATTAGGAAAAAAGGAAATGACCATGCGACCCGCCAGCTATTTTCCGCAACAAGAACCTACGATGTCACTCGAGTATGCTCTGCGATTGCGGAGGCCTTCAAAAGCAAACGCATGTTAGGCAGGGCTTACAGTTTGCAGAGCGAGCTAAATGCCCGTGAAACATTACATGCACATTCTTTTATGACAAAGAACGGTGGAGTAAACGGTTTAAAGTTTCCGAACGACCACGCAAGCGTGTATGCCAATGCGTACGAAACTACCACCAGCCGAACACGACATCTCGGCCGTCGCCACCGTCGCGCAGACGAATTTTCGGGTTCAAGGCTCTTCGGGGCCAACGAACCGTCCCAGCACGCACAGCCGCGACCCTTGCTTGGTATGGTAATCCCTTCACAGGAGGTTGGCCGTCATATCGCCAACCAGCAAAGGTAAAATTAGAAAACAAGGGAGTAAGGAACACAGAGCAGCAACGAGATTAGTGCCACTCGTCGCACAGGTTTCGGTATGGAGTCGTGTTGGCTTGCTGCTGTCATTACGAGCTCGTTTACAGTTTACAACCACTGAAAACTTCAGTTTGTTCGAGTACTTTACAATGAAATTTTGTGCTGTTTGTTTTTGAAATGCCCATGTAGTACGGGCAAATCGTCGAGGGAGAGTGCGACATCCCCGCCGGTGAGATCTCCTTTCATGTGTGCCCAACGACGAACCTCGGCGAAGCACGTGGCTACGTTTTGTGAACTTTGCAAACGGAGGAGAAGAGAGCTAAAGGAAGTACGAGTGTGCTCGCTTCATTTCCGAGGAAGTGATTACGGCAGGGACCCGGACATGCTGTCGCCTCTCGTCGCCGACTTCGTCAGATTGCCGTCAAAGCGCTCTGACCTTGGGGAAAAAAATTGCCGTACAACCCGCGCATTGACGCTCGAATCTTTCTGGTCGGAGCAGAGAGCTCGAGCGACGGCTTTCCATACACGACACCGGCCAACTGGCATAAGCGATACTGCTACTGAAATTGAAAATACGGCACATACGTACCAGTCTGTATTCGTCCGTCGCGACGGGGCTGACGAGGCAGCGGTTTGCCGACGGCTGGGCGTTCGCTGTTCTGGCTATCGCGGAATGGTTCGCTTTCCCGTCCACCGCGTATCCCACATTTCTGCCGCTCGTGCACTTAGAAGCATTGAGCGTTCAACTGTGGGGAGGTTGTTAAATGCAAGCCCGAGCTCATCGGCGAGAGTTTTGTTCTCCGGATCAGGCGATTCCATGACTAGGGCTGCGGGTGCACTAGGTTTTACTAGTATTTTTAAAATGGCCGCCGTCTCGGTCGACTCCCGTGTGTGGGTGCTATATGAAGTCGACATACTAAGTATCCGTTTCATGGACCGGCTCGTATGACCCGCATTGTTCACGTGACGAATGTGCAATTTTAGCTGGAGATTTAAAAATTTTGCCTTATATTGCCTTATTTCTCAGTGAACAAAGCCTCATTTGCTTCCGGAAAGCGCTTGGGGTACAATATGAAACACCTAATCTTTCGAATAAAACAAACTTTTGTTTTCTCTTCATGGCTCCTTGAAACTTTTTATGGGAAGATGGACTGCTCGGGCCAATACCTATATACTTTAATGAGGTGGGAAATGGTCACTACCATATGGGTCCGTGCCAACGCCCCACTCAAGACATGGAAGAGAATTGCGGAACCAGTAGCCAAGTCAAGATGTGATTATGTATTGTGTCCTAAGTGATGGTTATGTAGGCTTTTTTTTGTTGAAAAGGCATGCTCCGTAGGATGTAAGAAACTTCTCTATCAGGCGACCTCGGGCCATCCATTCTAGAGGAGCCCCAAAGAGGGTTGTGCGCATTAAGGTCGCCTATTAGGATGTATGGTTCGGGCAGCTGGTCGACCAGCGCCTCGAAATCAGAGCTCGGAAGTGCATGATCAGGAGGAATATAAATGGAGCATACTGTTATCAACCTAATAAATATTATCGTACGGATTGCTACAGCCTCAAGACTAGTGTTCAGAGTGACAGTGGGTGGCAGGCTAAGGATTTCCGGGCGACAATTGCCACACCTCCTGAAGAGTGTGTGCAGCCTATCATGTCCCTTTCTAAATACATGTACCTATTTAAGAATTTGTTTGTTTAGAATTGAGGGGGGTTTCTGGAGACGCATGATACTTAGCTGATTGGCGTGCAGAATCTCATACACATCGTCAAGATTTTCAGGGAGGCCTCTGAGTCCCATGGGTGATGTTTTCTGTTCCTATTATGTTAAATTTAAGGAATAACTGGAGTGTGTGTGTGTCTGTGTTTGTTCATGTGTCGTCTTTCGGGGCTGTTATTCTAGGATTTTAGGCTTTTCTTTCGGCTCTTAAAACATCGGAGGCCGCCTCCTTGCTGCTGCAGGCAGGCAGGAACGGCGCGAATCCATCTCCTCGTCGGATGCCAGAAGGGTGCCCGGCGGACCAGGGCCCCCCGGACTCTGCCCCTTTCGGGAGCCCTTCGTTTGAGCCGCGACTACCAAGAGCGTCGGGGCACCAGAAGTGGCACGGGAGGTGCAGTGGCGGGTGGAAGCCGTTGGAGGGGCCCCGGTGTCCATCCGGTCGGCACCCTCCAATGCACTGGAGGACGGGAGGGCAGAGGCGGGAGCGGCACCGGTCCCTACAGAAGAGGTTGTCACCACAACCGCTGCTGCCTCAGCAAGCGGCGTGGCGACGGATTGGCTGCCTGAGGCACCCCAGGGGGGGGGGGGCGGCGCAGGGACCAGGTCAGACTCGCTGAACTGGGTCCCTGTGACACCAGACGCCGCTCCGCCCCCCGGCGAGCCGCGTCGGCGTACCTCCCCAGGGGGAAAGAGGCGAACATCTTTCCGCGCCTCTGGGAAGGTGATGTTCTCAGTTATCTTGATGTTGATGATCTTTTTCTCTGTTTGAAATTTTTCACATTTGCGGGAGTACGCTGCATGCGGCCCCCGCAGTTCACACACGTGAGGGTGTCGGATGGGCAGTTGTCGGTGGGGTGATCGTACGCGGCGCATTTTGCACAAGTCGTTCGGCCACGGCAAGAGTTTGTACCGTGCCCGAACCGCTGGCACTTGAAGCAGCGGCGCGGTTCGGAATGTAAGGACGAATGGAGCATCGAATGAAGCATGCATTTATATATTGTGGAAGTGCCGAGCGGTCAAAAGTCAGGATAATGTGTTTGGTGGGGATTATCTTGTCATCCCTGTTGCATCGTGATGCGCCGCACAGCTGTGACGCCCTGATCCTTTAAACCTTCGAGAAGGTCGGCATCTGTTCCGTCAGGAGATCTGTCTCAGAAATCACACCCTGGGAGCTGTTATGCTCCTGTGGGGCGTGACCCATGATGTCCAGATCATGGATGCGGGTTCGTGCAAGAAGAGTGCGGGCTTGTGTTCAGATGAGTTCTACAAGGATTTCTCCGGTCCTGAGCTTTTTAGCTTGATATTGCCACCTATGGTGCTTTGCAGAAATTTAGAGATCAAGAATACGGACATGGAAGCGACATGTCTTGCTGAGTCAGCTGACTCAATCACAAGAAAACGCGACATATTTATTCACGGTTGTTGACAAGACAGTTGTTGAAAGAGGTGGGAACGAACTTCGGTTGCGGCCCTTTTCGGGGGCCGATCACGTTTGGGGGGGGGGGGTGGAAAATGCCATATGATACGTTGGAAAGCAGAGAGACGGGGGTACTTTTTTCTTTGACCTTACCCTGGTACTCCAAGAGGCCCGGACAGGACAGACAGGGAGGCCCATCCGCCGGAGCTCTACCGGGCTCCGACGGCCACCGTTCGTGGTTTCTAACCCTCCAACCTATAAACACATCGCCACGTTGGATCCAGCTATGTTTGGGGGCTCGGGGTCCGCGGTTATGGCCAGTACGTCACCAAGATTGCTCAAGGTGCCCAGTGCGGGGAAAGGGATAACTACTTTCTGAACGGGATCACTACTTGGATTTGTCGTCATGGAATCCCTCACTCCAGCCCACCCTCTTGAATCGCAGTGAGTCTTCTTGGTCGCAAAATATCTTGAAGCCATAATAGGAAAATCGTATAAGGCCAAGAAACAAAGACTGGTGAACTCCTCATTGAGGGTAAACGGCAAGTAGCAGTCCACAAAGCTTCTAGCTCAAACTGACTGCCTGATCTCGAAATCAGGGTCACACCTCATCGGAGCCTCAACAGCTCGCAGGGTGTGACATCCGAGACAGATCTTCTGAACGAAAGGGATGCGGATCTTCTTGCGGGCTTGAAGGATCAGGGCCGTCACTGCGGTGAGACGCATCACCATCCACAGAGACGACAAGGAGATTCCCACCAAACACATCATCTTGACTTTTGACCGTGCCGTTTTCCACAACATATCAATGCAGTATTTATCCGGTGCTCCATCTGTCCCTACATCCCGAATCTGTGGCGTTGATTTAACCAACCTGTGCCAAGCGTTGATTTAACCAACCTGTGCCAAACGCGCCGCACAGGGACCACCCCACTGACAATTGCGTCTCTGCTACCTTCACTTGTGTAACTGCGAAGGCTCATAAGCGGCTTCCTCCAGAAACTGCGAGAAATTTCAACTCGAAAAGAAAGTGATCAACATAAATGTGAGAGAGAACATCTCCCCAGAGGCAGGAAAGAGGTTCGCCTCTTTCCCCTGGGGATTTACGCCGACGCAGCTCACCGGGGGGCGAAGCGGCGTCTAGTTTCGTGGGGATCCAGTACGGACAGTCGGACTTGGTCCTACCCCCGCCATGTCCTGAGTTGCCTCGGGCAGCCCAACCCGCCTCCGCACCACTCGCTGAGCCAGCAGCGTCTGTGAAGCAACAGCTACCTTCGGCGCCGATGCCCCTCCGGCCCCTTCTTCTCCACCCTCCCTGCTTCCACTGGAGCATGCCGAGGAGATAGATACCGGGGGCTCCGCATCGGCTCCCACCTCTCCCACACCACCCGTGCCACCTGCGGTGCTCCCGACACCTTCGGCGGTAGCGGCACCAAAAACGAAAGGCACCCGAACGGGTGCCAAGTCCAAGGGGCCTGGTCCATCGGGCACCTCTAGGAAATCCTAGGATGAGATGGACGTGGCACCGTTCCTGTTTGCGTCGCAGCGGAAGGAACGGGTTCCCGCATCCAAACCTGTAGAGAGGCCGTAAAGCCCCCTCCGAAAGTCCAAGCCCCCCAAAGGACGATACATAAACAGCACACTCCAGTAGCTCCCAACACTTCATAATGGGAGACAAAACATAATTCGATGGAACTGCAGAGGCCTTCTTAAAAATCTTGACCATGTGTAGGAAATACTGCATGCTAATCAGCCAAGTGTATTGTGTGTACAGGAAACATATTTGAATTCAATCACACAAATTTCTTGAATAGTTATATGGTATTCAGAAAGGACAATGATGGCTGGTCACACTCTTCGGGTAGGTGTGGGCACAATCGCCCGGAAATTCTTAGCATGCCATCCTGTCACTTTTAACACTTTCGTTGAGGCTGTAGGAATTCGAAACATATTTATTAGGTTGGTAACGGCATGCTCTATATACATTCCTCCTGATCTTGAGCTTTCGAGCTCTGACTTCGAGGCGCTGCTTGACAGCACGCTCAAACCATACATCTTCACAGGCGACCTTAATGCACAAAATTTTCTTTGGCTCTCTTCTCTCACGGAGTCTCGAGGCCGCAGATAGACAAGTTTTTAACATGTTCTAGAGCATGCCTTTTCAATAAGAAACAGCCTACATACCATAACTTAGGACACAATACATACTCAAATCTTGACTTGGGTATTGGTTCTGCAATTCTCTTTTCATGTCTTGAGTGGGGAGTGGGCACGACCCATACGGTAGTGACCACTTCGCCTTCCTAACATATATAGGTAAAAGCACGAGCTAACTGGAATACATTTACAGAGACATCCGTACTACATTACACAACCATAAGACTCCTACACGTAGATGAAGCCGCTCAACTCCCCAAGGCGCACGTCGTCGACGCTGCCAAAATTCTATTCTCCATGTCTCTGGTGCCCTGCGCAATAAGAGGAGGCCGTGGTGGAACGAGGATGTTGGCAAGCGCGAGAGGCCAGAAAAAGGCGTACCTCACGTCGGTTAACTCCTGTTTTTCAAACGGGCAAAGGCGTTTGTGGAAAACGGGTGCGCCGTGAGGCAAACGAGATAGTTGGCGCTATTCATAACACAATAAACTCATACACAGACACACGCGAGGTATGGTCACGAACACGAAAACTCAAAGGACAACAAACACACAGCCTGCCTCTGGTCAGCACAACAGGGGACACACTCGAAGACCGGGATGAACACACTTGCACAGCACTTCCAACACTGTCCAGTTCAGCGCACTACACAAATACATTAATGAAATACAAACGCATGGGTGAAAAGAGTTCACTCTGAGTTCACACTTCATGAGCTGAGGGGTGCTCTGAGTACCTGTAAACTCTCAGCTCCAGGCCCAGACAGCATCACTATACAATGATAGCGCCACTTCACGCAGACACTCTTGTTACTCTCCTTTAGCTTTACAAGATATGGCTTTCGGGGCACATTCCAAAGACTTGGAGGGAGGCCTAGTTGTAGCATTCATAAAACGAGGGGAAGGAACCTTCCACTCCCAAAAGCTATCGACCCATCGCCCTCACAAGCTGCCTGTGCAAGCTTCTCGAGAAATGATCAACAAATGACTCGTGTACTTCTTGGAGTACAACGGTCTTCTCGAGAGCTGCCAAGCAGGCTTCAGGTGGGGCGATCCACGAACAACCAACTCGTGGCACTTGAAGCATTGTATCAAGGTGCCTACACCAACAGTTCTGTCTTACGGTGTTTTTTGACTTAGAGAAGGCCTATGACACCGCATGGCGTTATGGCATACTTAGTGACCTCAGTCATTCGTGTCTCGGGTGACATGGTTAAATACCCTTATTGATTACTTGTCGGAGAGAACCTTTCGCGTGAGTCTGTAGTGAACTCTGAAGGTTCACGTGCAAAAATGACGTGCCACAAATGTGGAGTGTTGAGCTGCACTTTTTCATAATTAGGATGACCTCACTTGGAAAGGCATTGCTACCTATAATCTCTATTGCCATGTATGCAGATTACGTCAAGATATCCTTTAAATCATGTAATAGTCAATCTGCGAACGTCAAGTCCAACTTGGTGTCAAGAAATTGCTGCTGGGCAGACAAGAATGGGTTTTAACTGAATCCTGCAAAAAGCTCTTCGTTGTGTTTCTCCAGGAGCGTGGTGTTCATCCGGACCCAGACATTACTCTGAATGGCGTGTCGCTTCCTGGGAACAAGGAGCACAAGTTTTTAGGCGTTGTGTTTGGCCGCAAACTCACATTCATTCCTCAAATCAAGCAACTGAAGCATAAATGTTTGCATAACAATGGATATCCTTAAGGTCCTCTCACAGAAATCGTATGGTGCCGACAAAGAACTCCTGCTACGCCTGTATACTGCTTTGTTTGGGTCTCGTTTGGACTGTGGCAGTGTGGTGTATGCTTCGGCCACAAAAACAGCATTGAGAATTCTCGACTCAGTGCTACACTTGGTGCTTCGCCTTGCGTCGGGTGCTTTTCGCGCCAGCCCCGTCCACAGTTTGTATTCTCAGTGTAACAAGTTGTGCCTTGAGGACCAACAAACATACATAGACTTGCTCTACACTTTTAAAATTTCATTTCTGTGTTAAAATCCTTTTAAATCTGTTTTTTAATGATACATCCACCTCGACTGTTTGTAAATCGCCCGTCCATTTCTTTACCGTTCTCACTTAGTGTGAGAAAGGAAACTTCGGGTTTCAACATCTACTTTTTAAACATTTACACATCTTCTTCTACTGAGGTTTTACCACCCTGGCAGCTTCAACCTGTATCTTGTGACTTGTCCTTCATGAAAATTGATAAAACCAGGGTACCACAAACTGCTATTTTGCAGCAGTTCTTGTCCTTGCAGTATAAGTATCAATGTGCAGAATTTTATAACGACGCATCAAAAACTGCCTTTATCGTGTGGTGTGCCGCGCACAGACCCGATTTCAGGGTCTCTAAGACCCTGAACGCGAAAACCAGCATTTTTACGGCGGAAGCCCATGGAGTTTTGCTTGTTTTAAATCTTGCTTGTTTAGTCCTACATAAAATACCCAAGTCAGTCATTTTCACAGATTCACTGAGTCTTGTACATGCATTATCATCAACAAGTCTTCTAAAAACCATGTTCCTAATGTAGTGTATAAAACCAATTATGTCAGCGTATGCATTAAATCTCGAGGTGATCATGTGTTGGGTTCCAGGCCACTCTGGGATCATGGGAAATGAGACCGAGGCTCAGATGGCCGCTGCTGCTGCACTTACAAATACACCGGACATAGCAACAGTACCCTACACGGACCTCAAGCCCCACATCAGACAACACTTCGCGAAACAAGCCAAGCACTTTGGAATCAACAGACAGACAACAAACTGCACATAATAAAGCCACTCTTGGGACCATACACCAATGACACACGCAACAGACACACTGAATTTGCCCTTGCTAGGTTATTGGATAGGCCACACTCATGTAACACACTCCCATCTGCTCACAGGATTTCAAAGCCCCTGTGTAGCGGCTGTGGAGAGGCCCTATCCATAATCCATGTAATGCTCAAATGCAAAGCACTCGACACAACACGACACAAACATGTCATCCAACTTTACAGACAACACATTCCGTTACATCCAGCGTTTGTCCTCTCTGATGATCCTGATTTTCTATGTCAAGCGCGTTTTTAAATATTTAGCAGAAGTTAAATTCTTAGACTTAATTTCATGCCACGCATGATCACAACCTGGCCTGATACACCAGCCATCCTCACAGTCTTTTATTGATTTTACTTTTGTTCTTGCTGACCGATTTTGGTGTTTACGTTTCACCTCTCATATATAACCACTGTTCTGGCACTCTTTCCCCAGTTGGCCTTGCGCCATTAACATCCAACCATCATCATCATCATTTTTTCTGAAGTAGTACTTCCGTAAAACACAGATGCACTTGCCGAACACGGTACATAAGCAATGGAGAAGTGCTCCAAGAACTGAAGCGGCAGCTCCATCACAGTGGAAAGCTTCGAGTAGTACATGATATCTTAACAAAAAAATTGTAAGACGAAATTTGTAAATATTGCGGTTGTTTAGAAGCCAGACTATTTTCGTACGCTCACTTACAACACCGAAATCCAAGGGAGTGTGGTGTGTTGCGTTAAAGCAAGGTTAGTGTTTTTCCTCGTAGTCGGTTATCGGCGAGATGAAAAAATCCACCAAAAAAAAATGTTCACTTCTATTAGGCGTCGTCTTTTAGACAATGACCGTTTTGTATGCTTTTCTTGGCAACTGGAGGTGGCCAGAAAACTTTACCGGCCAAAAATGTCCTGGTGCTACAAACTAATCATAATTACAGGATCCTGCAGCTTGCCTAACACCTTCGCCAACTAATGCACGTCGACGTCGCTTGTAGTGGCCTCTACGTAGGGAGCGCATTATATAACATCATTAAAAAGGACGTAAACTCATAACTGAAGTCGTACTAAGCTCTTTGTGCACATACGGGTATTTTAGCATTAGCCTCCATCTGAAAAGCACTCAAATAATTTATGAAGCTTTCGATTACAAACCACTTCAACGGAAGAAGACGATGGTCTGCTGGGAAATACTGAAAGCGGTGGCCCAAGCGCCACAACCCACTCGAATGGTAGCGAAGATGACTGGGTGCCGTAACTCACCACAGCCAAGATAAACCCGTGACCTCGGGCTCAGCGGCACATCGCCTTAGCCACCGGCGTGGTTCTGAAAGCGTTGGGCTGTGGCTGTGATTGATAGCAGCCAACTGATTGATATTTCATCAGCAGCCTATCTACGCCCACTGCAGGGCAAATTTGCCTGCTGGCCCAAAGATCTCCAATTGTCCCAATCCTGTGTTAAAGGAGCCATGAAGAGAAAACACAAGTTTGGTTCATTCGAAAGATTGCCTCGTTAGAACCATAACGACACCACTTATAACGCAAACTTCGCTCAAATAAGCTACATAATTAGGAAAAAAGGAAATGACCATGCGACCCACCAGCTCATTTTCCGCAACAGAACCTATGATGTCACTCGAGAATGCTCTGCGATTGGCGGAGGCCGGCAAAAGCAAACGCATGTTAGGCAGGGCTTACAGTTTGCATAGCGAGCTAAATGCCTGTGAAACATACTGCACATTCTTTTTATGACAAAGAACGGTGGAGTAAACGGTTGAAGTTCCGAATAAACACGCAAGCGTGTACGCCAATGCGTACGAAACTACCGCCAGCCGAACTCGACATCTCGCCGTCGCCACCGTCGCGCAGACGAATTTTCGGGTTCGAGGCTCTTCGGGGCCAACGAACCGTCCCAGCACGCACAGCCGCGACCTTGCTTGGTATCGTAATCCCTTCACAGGAGGTTGGCCGTCATATCGCCAACCAGCAAAGGTAAAAATAGAAACGAGGGGAGTAAGGAACAGCAAGCAGCGACGAGATAGTGACAGTCGTCGCAGTTTCGGAATGGTGTTGGCTTGCTGCTATTGTTAGGAGCTCGTTTCCAGTTTACAACCACTGAAAACTTCAGTTTGTTCGAGTACTTTACAATGAAATTTCGTTGCTACGTTTTGAAATGCCCATGTAGTACGGGCAAATCGTCGAGGGAGTGCGACATCCCCGCCGGTGAGGAGATCTCCTTTCATGTGCTGCCCAACGACGAACCTCGGCGAAGCAAGTGGCTACGTTTTGTGAACTTTGCAAACGGAGGAGAAAGAGAGCTAAAGGAAGTACGAGTGTGCTCGCTTCATTTCCGAGGAAGTGATTACGGCAGGGACCCTTACGTTAACTCACTCCTGGGACATGCTGGCGCTCGTCGCCGACTTCGTTTATTCGCCGTCAACAGCGCTCTGACCTTGGGGGAAAAATGCCGTAAACACCGCGCATTGACGCTCGTATCTTTCTGGTCGGAAGCAGAGAGCTCGCGCGAACGGCTTTCCATACACGACACCAGCCAACTGGCATAAGTGATACTGCTACTGAAATTGAACTATTATTAACCGTAATAAAAATACGGCACATACGTACCAGTCTGTATTCGTCCGTCGCGACGGGGCTGACGAGGCAGCGGTGCCGACGGCAGGGCGTTCGTCTGTTGGTGGTTATCGCGGAATGGTCGCTTTCCCGTCCACCGCTGTATCCCACAACAATTGCCGCTCGTGCACTTAGAAGCATTGAGCGTTCAAGTGGTGTGAGGTTGTTAAATGCAAGCCCGAGCTCCTCGGCGAGAGTTTTGTTCTCCGGGTCAGGCGATCCATGACTAGGGCTGTCGGGTGCACTAGGTTTTACTAGTATTTTTAAAATGGCCGCCGTCCTCGGTCGACTCCCGCGTGTAGGGTGCTATATGGAGTCGACATACTAAGTATCTGTTTCATGGACCGGCTCGTATGACGCCATTGTTCACGTCACGAATGTTGCATTTTAGCGGGAGATTTAAAATTTTGGCTTAAATTGCCTTATTTCTTAGTGAATAAGCATCATTTGCTTCCCGGAAAAGCGCTTGGGTACTATGAAACACCTAATCTTTCGAATAAAACAAACCTTTGTTTTCTCTTCATTGCTCTAACTGCGACCAATAAATCCACGCAGACTTCTTGATATCATCTGCGAACCTAACGTTCTGCCGGAGCCTGCCATGCTTGCCATCTCTAGGTTATTGAACAACAGCTATCTTGCCTGCGCATTACATGCCCTACCCACACCTATTTCGTTTAATTTCTACTAATATCTCCTTAACATACGTTTGTTCCCAGACCCACTCCGCTCTCTTGTCCGTTATGCTACACCTATCATCTTCCGTTCCATTGCTCGCTGTGTCGTCCTCAATATAAGTTGAAGCCTTTTAGTGAGCCTCCAAATTTATGCTCCCGTATGTGAGTACCGCTAAGGTGCAGATGTCACACTTTCTTTTTCAGGGAGAATGCTAGGCTGCCATTCATTACCTGAGAATGCAGGTCGAATGCACTCCACCCCATTCTGATCCATCTAATTATCTCTGCCGCATGGTTGGGATCCGGGGTGGCAACCTGGCCTAAGTAGATATATTTGCTTACCCGTACTACTTCCATGGCTCGCCACGTATCTCAAACCGCTTTGCTGTCCTGAGGTTATTGATCATTACTTTAGTTTCCTGCATATTAATTTTCCGGCCAACGGTTCTACTCTGCTTGTCCAGTGCGGTAAGCATGCTTTGCAATTGGTCCCCGAGTTACTTAGCAAGGCAACTTCATGAGAAAATATGAGGCTACTCAGATATTCTCTAGTACCCTTAGACCCACCTGTTCCCAATGCAATGTTCTGCGTACTTTTTTAAAGATGCTGTGAATAACATTGGAGAGGTTGTGTCTTCTTGGCTGATGCCCTTTTTATAGGTATTCTAATGCTCTTCTAATGGGGGTGATGGTAGCTGTAGACCCATTGTAGATATCCTCAAGTATTCTTACATAATGCTCCTCTACACCCTGATTCCACAATGCCTGAATGACTGCCGAGGGTTCGAGATGAGGTTTCGAATAACCTCTGAGGTGAATTCGTCGGGGTTCTTTATGCGATTTCCGGGAAATATCGTTTGCTGTCTTTTTGAATAAATGTGGATACATCGCAGCGAATGTGATGGCGTATAAGTGCTTGGCACAGAGTCGTTATCCCCATGCCGTACCTTGCTGTCTAACCTTACCTTCCTCAGAATGGCTCCTTGGCATAGCACTTGAATGCGTGCAGATACCCGGTAGTTCAGGTGCGCTTGGCAAGACGTAAAGGCCCCTTCGGCCACACACGTTGCGGCAAAAAGAAGCACCATTGACGCCATGCTCTGTGTTCCGGCGATTAGTGTCCTGAAAAATTGTTTCGGAATATAAAGTTTGCATTCTCGATGGCGGTGCTACAACTTTTTTCTGTTCGGTGTTTTCAAAAACGAGGTAGAGCTGAGAATCAGTGCAAGGGATGCAATATAGCATAAGTTTCGAGACTTGATACTAAGCGAACGTACTTCAACAAACGACGTACTAAAGGATTGACTCCGAGCGACATTACCATTTATCCAGCGCCAGGTTATTATATGCAACAATGGAAACTTTGTTTTCAACAATCTGTCCATTTGTATGCATCTTGTATTGCATATTTAGTTTCCCGGGTACGTTTCGACGCATTTTGTAGTATTGAACAATTGGTAGCTCCGTTTCGTAACTACATTTTTCAATATGTTTCTGTCTGAGATGACTGTCCTGAAGGGCGAGTGTCCTACTTATGCAGCGTTAACAAAAGAACAAAATAGCAATGGACAAGAATGCTCCAGTTTCAAAAGGTTAGTGAATGCCACGAAGGTGTCTTCCGGCTGCATTTGGTATTAGTGATACATGCTGAGAACATTTAAAATTAGTGCCCCCGTGCCAAAAATCTACACGTAATGCTGCAATAAAGATCAAGGAGTCACCTTTCTACACGACATTTTTTGGTCCCCCACTCTCGTTCAGCCTCACTAGCAAACAAATCTCCAGAATTAATATGGGGACAACACATAAGCAATGAAGGTCCTTTCGCTAAAAGAACACGTTTAACCAAATCAACCTTAGCAGTTAATTCTTGGGTAGTAGTGTGTTGTACCTGGGCTAACGGTTACAGATCTATTTTGTAGACTTTGTAAAGTTTGTGACTTTAATACACATTTAACAGCATGGTCAGTAGAGAACGATAGCACGCATGAGTGGTGGCTACTATAAAGCAAGATTTCTGGCACAGGCATGTCTCATACGGAAGATTAGGAACAAGTTACAGCTGTTCCACTCAACGTAAAAGCTGTCGTAAGTGCACATCAGTGATTCACAAGAGAGGCGGTGGCACCGTTATCCGCTCATTACCACCACCGCTCACGCCCTTCACTTCCCTCTCTCACTCCTCTGTTGATGAACTGAACAGGGATTTTTGCAACGCAGTTCAGATTTCCCAGCTTTGAAATGGTAGCGCACCCTCTGCCTGGAACAGTACGACCAAAAGTTCTGTAATTTGTTTGCTTGGTTTAACTCACACTTGCTGGAGCCATACTGCGCAGTTTTGAACGCGTGTCTTCCGCTGCCACTTTTTTCGCATACAATCGTAAAAACCAACCCAACGAGCGTTCCTAACTAAATGAACGCGGGGGCTGTGCGGTTAATTACACAGTTTTTGCCTGAAATGTACCTGCAGTTTTTCTTTGCACCAAATAATGGGGAGATGTTTGACAAGTGCCAGTGGTTCAGGAATTTGGAATGGTTATGACTGTATACACCGCTTTTGTTTGAAAGCTTCTGTTTTACCCCGTGGGGCTCTCTTTGGGTTCGTTATGTCGTTACTTCTCCTGTTCGCGGCGGTGGCTAGACATCATGACTGCGAATGAACTACGACGACGAAGTGGGAGCCTAAAGTGCTCTGCACTTATTATGCTGTCGTTACCAGTAGAAAAATAAATCGCCCTCGAAGCAGCCTAGTGTGATCTAACAGAGTGATAAGGTAATTTCTGCATTTTCTGTTTTTTGAGATGAGGGAGGCAAGCAAAATAGGCTGCACGATGAACCTGACAACCTCCCGCTACCAAAATGTATGTACAATTGACACGTTCAAGTTTTAGGCAACGAACAGGCCAAACATGAAAGAGCACAGGAGGAAAACAAACAATCAAATTGTTCTGATTTCGAACAAACGTCAAAGACGCAGGCTGCGAAAAAGAGGATTTCGTATTTGCTTCTGAAAACACCTATTACAAACACTTTTAGAAATCAAAAATGCACCCACAAATATTTGGCTTTTGAAATAACGATTACGCTATTTGGTTTACGCTATTTTGGAATAATCGTGAATAGAAACACAGCTAGCAGTCAAAGAACACGTAATGTCGCAAGCGTAATTCATCGGCACGATGTTGCCAGTTCCCGTTCTTGCCTCAGCGTGTTTGGCTTGTATGGGATGCAGAGTCAGGCAAAAGTGTCTGAGGCAAAGGCTACTTGGAATCTCGTGGAAACTGCTGCGTGTTGTTTGTTACGCGCGCTGAGATTCTAAAGTTCGTGTTTCAGGTAACGATGCGCTGACGGTTAGTTGGCTGCGGGCAGAAAAGACACCAGGAATACCTGCTTTTTGCTACCTTTTCAAATCTCACTGAAAAGTAAGTAGGTTTAAGGCCATCACAGCGGTCTTCGTTTCTGGTTGCTGTGATAAAACTGCCTTTCCGCGTTCATAATTTCGCTGCAGCGGTCTTTTTTTCGGGATTGCTGCAGCAATCTACCACCGGCGCGTGCAGGTCTGGCATGCCTCCTTTTCGTCTAGCAGCAGAAATTGTGTAAAGGGTAATCAGGTAATGTAGGTCTCGGTAACCCAACTCCCCATGGAGGTTCTGAGGCTACGGTATTGTGGTGCTGAGCCCAAAGACGCGGGTTCGATTTTCGGCCGCGGCGCCCGCTTTTTGATGAAGGCGAAAAACAAACACGCTCGTGTCTTCGAGATTTCTACGCACGTCAAAGATCTCCAGGTAGTCAAAATGATTTCAGAGCCCTGCATTACGGCGCGCCTCTTCGCCTGGGTAGGATCGGCGTGTTCAACCTCATAATCAACAGTTCTGGTCATGTGCGCCTGGAAGCCCTCCTTGGTTTTGGGAAAGGAGGACCTTGATATCGCCATGTAGCGCAAACGTGCTTATGCAGCCGGTCAGAAACGTTGGATCTGCCCTTGGCCGAGTTACTAATATAACCAAAATGATCTGCAATCAGCCAATTTCTCCCGATGAAGCGGTGGCGCCTTGCGGAATGTAACCGAAGCTGTTATTGCGCAAGATGGAAATTGCAATGCGGTATAATTAACGATGGCAGACGAAAGAACTTACCTCAGAGGCTTTGTAGCGACCCGAGCTGGTACGTAATCACAGGGTTGTGTAATTACTTGATGTAGACAAGCCCAATGACACTTTTGTGGATTTAGGAGAGCCAGGAAACGTGAAAGAATTTGCAACTCTGGCTTCGACCAGAAGAGGTGGGATGGTGTTGCACAGGATGAGAAGGTGCAGTGTGTACTTACTCAAGCACGAGTGTCCTGGAAATGTTGTTGAGAGAAGTCGCCACGCTGACGGCAATGATCCAAAGAAAGTCGGCCCACATGATGCTCCAGACGGAGTACAGAAAATGGCGTTTGCTTCGTGAAGGTATCCTGCAGTCGTTGGATAAACAACGTGATTGATGTTTATTTTTGGGAGACCAGAGTACATAATATTCTGCAGTCTTTATAAAATCGTGAGCAGGCATACTGAACTGTTAGATGGCAATTCTGTTCAACACGTAGAATAACATGAGTATCTTGAAATAACCTTAAATTTTGATCTTAACTGTAAAGAGCATACATAACACCTATGCAATCAGTTGCGTCGACCGTGTTTCTTTTTATTTTATTAAAAGTCATGCGCTTTTTTCCTCTACATATATTGAAGCTATTTTCCTTTTCAGTTTTTTACACCAAACTTGCTCAGTGCATCGAGGCTCAGGACCTGACATATACTACCTTTTCAAATCGTCACAGTGTTGCAAAAGAGCTGCTTATGATTACGACGAACACTGACATAAGCTAAAGTTCTTCTCTTCTGTTTGAAGATTTAAGTATAATGTAACTGCATAAAATAAGGAGTTACAAAAACGCGCAGGGTTAAAAGTATGCTGCTATCCACCGTTGCGTTCCTACATGCAGTTTTTATCTGGCCACCGCGTCAAACCCAAAATTCTTCAAGTTTGCTTTTTAAACAAACAGTAGTACATGGCGAATATGTTAAATGCCCCATTTCTTATTTTTCGGCTGTTTCCTGGAACGTTGTTCCTTTGCATATCACACGAGATGCTGATTTTACAAGAAGCTTAAACCTATACACGTGCAGATACTTGTGTGTCTTACGACTATAACCATACACTGAATACAGTTGAGATGACTCTCTTTCCGTTATGCATAGGCACGAGTTGTTATTGGACAAATTGATTCTTTATACCAATATTCATTGCCAATCATTGTCACATTTTCAATGAAATTCTTTATGCGTACTGCAGCTTTTTCGAGCGGCGACTCCGTCCTACGTTTGTGAACATGTTATTGTTTGTGTTTGTTTCGCCTCTGACAGAATATATACCCGGGACCCGTTTTGGTATTCCTATGCTCGCTGAAAGTATGTGTGTGTTGTGTGGGGGGGGGGGGGGCATGTCAACCGCTACCGTAGTTTAGCATTTCCCCATTTCTCCATTCTAATTCCATTTCTCGTGTGTGGTCTAGGGTTTCGAAGCGATGACCTCGTCGCACTTTTTTTCGTACATGTATAATCTGTTATTCTAGTTTTTGCCCCCAAATGCGGCTGGATTATTGATTGCATGTGCCCACTTTGTACCAGATGGCAAAGGGCCCAGATAGGCAAGGTTTTTATAGGAAAACACCTCAAATGAAGGATTTTCTTCTTCTACAGTCTCTTTCTGCTGTTTTACACACAATTTTCTCAACAGAAAGGGAAGGGCTTATTCATTGTATTTTGTGAACCCCCACAAAAAATGCTGAGAAACATTTTTTATTAACAGAAGTGCCTAAAGCCAGCGTACCGTGACATAATGCGTACACATTTAAAAACATTGTTTAACAAGCGAAAAGTTGAGACGGAGAAAAACCATGGTTTTCTTTTCATATAGAACCCAGGGCCTAGAAATAACGATTTCTTTTGCTATAAAATACCGGACCTATGCCCAAATAATAAAACAGAGCGCCGGTGCAAGACATACTTCCCAGGCGGCACAGAAAGTGTGCCCGAAGACCGGCCCGTCTATGGCCGCTTTCTGGCATGTCCGGCCAGCATCCAGGTTCTGGCTGCCACTGATTATGCGTTGAACGGCCAGCATTCGGCAACCAGCGCTTCGGTATTTTTCCGTCCGCCAGTGTACGGACGCACAACGGCAGCTAACCGGCTGCCAGATATTCAGTTCTCTTACGGATGCCGATGTTGAGAAAGAGAACGGCCGAAGTACGGCCTTAGGGCATCCGTTTTTTCTTTGGGAAGCGGTAATCGGCCGAAGCGCGGCAAGCGACCGGCCACAGAATATGCGTATTCTCGCGGCAGTTGGTGTTCGAAAGGAGACCGGCCGAGCGCGGCTGCCGTGCATTCGGTGTTTCAACGGTGAACCGCGCGTCCGGCGGTAGAATATCCGGCAACCAGTGTTATGAAGGATACCGGCCGACGTACGGCCCCAGAATATACGTTTTTCATTCGGTTAGCTGTCCTCGGCCGAATTACGGCAAGCGAATGGCCACAGAATATTTGGCAACCGGTGTTCAAGAGGAGACCGGCCTACGTAAGGTATCTGGTTATACGTCATTTTTTTGGCAAACGCCATACAGCCGAACAACGGCACGCGCCTGGGCGCCCAGAATTCATGCACAGACGTGTTTGGAAGGAGACCGACCGGTTTTTTCCTGGGGGAGAAAAAAGCCGTTAGTGAGCCGAACGACGGGGACGCGTTTTAAGTGCGAATGCACTTTATAAGCGACCCCAAACCATCCACCGCCGGCGGCGGCGGCGGCGGCGTCGGCGGCGTCGGCGTCCGCAGTGCTCCTCTATATTTAAAAAAGAAACAGCATCCGGCGCCAGGTTTCGATCCGAGGACTTTGCGGCCGCAGCGCGATGCTCTACCGACCAGCCACGGACACGACGCTGATATCAGTGTTAGTGACGCGCCTTAATCTTTAACGCATTCAAACTACGTCGTCAGCGGCGTGCGTTGGCGACTCAGCGGCGTTATAGCGGCTTGATAACTGCGTGGTGTACACGTGATACTACAAACCCGATGGAAGAGATGGAAGAGAAGGCGGCGAGGCGGTGGGCTGCGGGGGCCGAGCGCAAGCGCCGCAAGCGGGGCCGACAACCGTGCATTCGCACTTTCACATTCTCCCCCTCGGGGAAATGCGGGGAATTTTTTCATCCGCTCCGTGTTTCTACGTTTTAAATGAACGAAAATCGTTTGTCAAACAGTAATGAGTGTTCTCGGTGAACGGCAAGGTGCAAGGACTCACTGGACGTTAGCAGGGAACCTTTTAGGCCAGCGAAATGTCATTTATTGCCACAAGAAGACTGTGCCACACCGACGGGTGAGCTAAGCCTCGCCAGTCATCGCCGCTACCACGCCTCTGCCGCCGGCTTCGTCGACGCATCAGCTCGAGGCTATTCGCCCCCTCAAGAAATGGAGCATTGGAGACATCGACCCGGCAGAGATGTCCGATCCGAGATGGAGATGGTTCACCAAAATAACTGGCCTTCAAGGGCGTCGAGCAAGCGGCCACCACGCAGGAGGTAAACCGCCACCATGTCAAGGACTCCCCACCAAAGAAAGGCAAGTGCGAGCAAAGCGCAAGTTATTCTGCTTACAATTAAACTGCGAGAAGAAATATTGCACTATGTTGTTGGTGATAAACGTAGAAGAGACTCGCTCGTGCATTGGTAGGATCAACTTCATGCCCTGCACTATGTTACTTCATGGGATTTTACGACTGCCTATTTAGAAAAAAAATTACTTTAAATTTGCGATAACAACAGAGCCTTGTCACTGACGAAGCCTAACTGTTAATTTTTCCGATGTTTGAAGGTGAGCTCAGCTACTCTTGGGATATGACTCATTTGATTAAACATAATCGCCAGCATCCTAGGAAACATGGATTTTGTCAGGATTTTCTTGCTCACTCAGACTGTTGAGTTCACGCACGTACGATTTGGCTCTTGCAATAGATAAGCTTAAAGTGGTTGACTGTATATTCTTGGACTGCAAAAAGCAAATGATGGTGTCACAAACTCGAGCGTACGACGTCTAAAAGTACCTTATAAATTTTTCATTTCATTTGTACAGCGCCTAATTCTTCTTGCAGTCGTTCGTTCAGTCGTTCATTCATTCAGTTCGGTTCCATTCGCCCCGAGACAATATGGAGCTTCCTCGAACGAAGAGACGGTAACACGATCACTCGCCGGCTCGCCGGCGAGAAACAACAAAAATAAAACTCCGCCGCTCCGGTTTCGTCGAAGCTTCCAGTACTTTCGAGGAGGTGCGCGTGGCCTTGCCAGTGCTAAAGAGGGTCGATGATTCTAGAAGGGAGAAGAGTGAAGTTATTCGCTGACGGCGGCGGGCGCGTTGTGTGTTGTGCTCTCCATCTCCGCGCCGGCACGGTTATAAAAAGAGAAGCCGCGCCTAAGCAAACCAGCTACGTTTGGCAGTCGTGATGTGACAACGGCACCTGTCAGTTTGTGCATCACACCATCGGCGACCCGCGCCCTGGAGGACTCCAACGTACTCCCGGGCCTCGAATCACCGTGATCGTCTCGGACGGCCTGGCCTACAACGAAGCCGCGCTTCCCAGGTAGCCGAATCGCCTCCGACAGCGGTGCATCGTCCGGCCCGGTCGGTGAATATGCTGGGGACTCTGTCTCTCATAAGCATCGAACTGTTCGTTTTCTTTTTTTGTTAACTGCTACGCTTCGTAATATTCATTTGTTAGCGCTCCTGTTTGTATCATTTTGTCTAATTGGACTGTTTCTTGCATTTGAATTCCATCTAAGTTGTCTGTCATTATCGATCCGTTACCTCGTGCTTGTGTTTGTAACTTGCCTGTCTAAATATAAGTCTTTGTGCTGTTTTTCGTTCAGGGCTCTTGCTCATTCTTGCCGCTCTGGTCGGCGAAAGCCGCACATCAGACGGCCACCCCCTTTGTCACCTGTGCCCTGTGGATTCGGTGGGGTTTGTTGGCTCTCTGGAGTCGACTCCCCATATCTTCCGACAGTGCACCCTAATTTAAGGAACCGGGTGACAGATGGTGTTCCATATCACCTTTCTGCGTAGTACATTTCATCCTATGAACTGAATGAATCGTTTTTGCATTGTTATTACTATTGGCCTATAGCTTTGTTCAAAAGTACTGTGTAGTTTACCGGACTATAGCGAATGAACGTGATTCCGTATACCTGCAGCTTTATTCGAATTTAATAATATCCTGGTGTGCTGATTCAGAAACGTTTTTGGGTGTTAAACAGTGTGTTAACGGCACCTTTACAAAAAACCTTCATTCCAATTGAATAAGTATATCGTAAATTATGCTGCTGTGACAACGGCCGAGGAATATAAAATACTAGAGTTTATTTAGGGAGTGGTTAGAGGTTAAATAGGCAGGTTCACACCATAAAGTTACGGCTGCATATGTTTTTGGCTTTTCTGAAACGAAATTTCGTGAACCTCCATCTAACTGAAAAGAACAACCGTATTTCACTCATGTGCGCTCAATCTTGGAGTACGCATGTGTTTTCGTGGATCCCTACACCAAAGAGCTGGTTGATACGCTCGAAAACATACAGAATATGTCAGTGCGATTCGTATTAGGTAATTGGCACGCTCAACTTAGCATGAGAGAAGTAAAAGTAAACTGAAATGGCAGGACGTGAAGATCACAGACGAAACCACAGGTTGAACTTTTTTCGTAATATCTATCATTCGAAAACTGGAGTAGAAGGGGATGAGTATGTCCAAGCGCCATTCTACATATCGCAAAGTGGGACCGCTAGCTTAAAAGCAAATTATTAACTTTCCTTAAAGGTGACGCCTTGCGCGATTCATTTTATTTTACATCAATACTGCAGTGTTATGTATCTCCCTTCTGTAATGCAATGCAAAGGCAAGCAGGCATTACTAAATAAATAAAAGAAATAAATAAATAATAAATAATAATAAATAAATAAATAAATAAATAACAATGAATAAATAAATGAATAAAAATAAGTAAATAATAATAAAAATAAAAAATAAATAAATAAACTTCCAGAGGCGCAAGTCTGCCTCCGATAGGTTGAGAACCCTACGCATTCAACCTTGACCAATAAAATAATTATTGCCCTATTTGTTGCAGTATGCAAGGTTACCTGTATGCATGCTACCATTGCTATGTTATTGGTTTGAAACAAATTATGTAACTTTAATTTTATGCCTTTCCTTGCGTGAACACAGAGGGATGCAACTGCAGCCGCCTGAAGCAGGGCGTCATTCGCAACGCAATCTAGAATTTTCGGGAACGTAGTATGACATTAGAAGAAATTAAGTTCTTTTTGTACTATTAAGTGGTCTGGACGACGTAACTCATGAAAACAAACATTAAAATAGATTGAAAATGAAAGTACCTGTTCGCTCCTTCTTAGGATCAGCCCTGCGCAAGATCATCAGAAAAGTTGATCGAGTAGAAAATGTCTTTGCAAGAAAAATGGGCAAAAATGGACATACTTTTTTGTGAAGGAGTTATATTAATGCTAATGAGTGTTTTGTTGAGAACCAAAACGCTTCGTAAAGGCATTTCACACCGGTTTTATATACATCAAAATTGGTCAAGCAACTGTTTATAAAATAGTTTATGTAGTCATAGCATGAAAGTGGTCCGGAATATTGCCCTAAAAGGAATTGGCTAAAAGCGGCGCAATTTATCTCTCTGAAATTCAACCCACTAAAGTATGCGCCCTCCGCCGCCCCCCCCCCCCCCCCCTCCACCTCCTCTTTCCCCGTTTATACAGGTAAGCTGCCCCACAGAGGATATCAGGACCTGGACAATACATCTATTCAAGCTCTACAAAGAACTGAATATTTTCTGTGTCGCAGTAAAAGAGGCACAGCAATTAAAGAACGACAATTTGTGAGCACTGTTTAATAAACGAATTTTCATGTCAACTGAGGCTGGTAATTAAGCAAGGCTGCGCTGAAAGCTTGACGGCTGGTGGTTTGCGCGCGAGCTCACTTTGATGTGGCTGCATTGGACCCAAAATGCTGGGTTGTGCTTGTCTGCACTGCGCGAATGAGTCATCTGCTTGCGCGACATGCAGTGACCGGCCTCAGTACAGTTACGTACTGTGGCTGAACTCAATGCCCGTAGCACGGCCGTATTTCCGGCCAGCTTTAGTCCGGCTGGAGTCCGACGACCGTATCTCGGCTGTCCTCCGGCGGCCGTACTTCGGCCGTACACGGGTGGCTTTGGAATGGCCGGAGCCCTACGGCTGGAATCTGGCCGTATGGCCGTAAGCCGGTTCGACTGGCCGACGGACACTGGCCGTTGGACAGCCATGGGAGTTACGGCCGTACGGCCAAAAGGCCCACATTTGGACATGGGCCGAACATGTCTGCCGGAAACGGCCGGGACAGAAAATCACCGGCCAAAGTACACCGGCCTGTTTTAGGCCGAACAGTCCTGTGCTGCCTGGGTTCACACTTTTCTAAAATGTCATAAAAGCCTGTGCTAAATCTTACGGATAACCACCACGAGGGACAGATCTTATATCATTCCTGATTCCGAAATGAACGGACGGGGTACAACGCCAACGTCCTTCACGGAACCTATTCAGCGACATAGGTGAAACCGCAACCGCAGTCTAGTGTCTTATTAAAATTGGACAGTTTTTACAGTAGATACTGCTGAAAGAAACTGATTGCCGTGACCCTATATGTCTAAACAAAATAGCACCTATCAGCTTTCCGAAATCGGTAACGTAATATTTGTGGGGCTCACAACCTTCTTTGCAGCTATAAGTGGTATTTTTTGTGTAAACAAAAGAGTTGCTGTGCGCATGAAGTTTTCATACCAGTAACACTTTTTGTACCTGCTTTCAAGGCTCTAGGAACAAGAATGAGTAATGAGAAGCCCAAAACTAATTGGCGACACAAGAAATAACACAATATGCAGATGAACCTATGCATCACCGGAATACTAACTGAATACGGGAAACTTCGACCCGGCCAGATCAACTTGCTGCTATTGAAGTGAAAGAAAAAAGATTTTGATGCTGCGTTTTGGAGTTCACATTAACATGTTTTATGTTTGCGCTTTTCAACGCAGCCATGTTCTTGAGGGCAAATTCCCGACAGTGGTGTTTACTGTGAACGAAGTCCGCTGACAATTGTCGCCATATTGGTGATTGCTGCTCATTTTGGAAGGTAGCTACCTTGTTATGGCGGAGCGTCAGGGAAGGTGGTTTAAAATCACGTCTTAGGCAGCAGGTACAGCATAGGTTGACGGGCGTGTTTGCTGCAGCGCCCTTGGCTACTCGAAAACTATGAGTACTGTTGTTTTTGGGTATGTGGCTTGGAGGCGATACGGCTGAGAAAACGTAATTGTAATGCAAAAGCGTATTGCATTCGGAATGTGAAAAAATGTTGACGTGATATACGTTAACGCGAAACTTACACTACAGTGTTGCACGTACCCTTTTCCGACCTTTCTGTATAGCGCTTCGACCATTCTTGCACATTGAAAGTGAAGACTTGGCTTTGGGAAGAGGCTAACCTGCGTTTCCAATCTGCTGACAATATTCCAGAAGCTCCTGCAAATACGAAACAAACACATCGTTTGGGTGTTGATAAGCCGGCATAGATATTTTAATTCCGAAGTCTCTAAAGGGAAAAAATGCGCTATTCAAATTATTACGGAAGAGCGTTGAATTGTATTCCCGTTCACCGTCTGTAGTGACAGGAAATATTGCATTGTACACTATTCTGTTGTGTTAATGAAATTGCCCTCTACATCACTTTTAACAAGTGAACGCAAAGAAGTACGCATTTTGAAATCTTATGTGACGACCATTAGGCACTCTTTGGGCGCCCGGCCGTTGCGCCAGAAAACGACACACAACAACAAACTCAGAAGAGCAAATAGCCTTGTACAGGTAGCCCACAAGTGGATCTTGAAATGCCTGACAGTTCTTTACTGTGGACGAACAGCAGAGCCTTTCTACGTGTCTATGCCAGTTCTGCTGCATGACAACGTTCGGAACAGAGGCTAAACTTTGCTTGGAAACGCAAGTAGTCTGAAGAACACGCACCTCAGTACCACAGCCATGTTATTGAAACTTTTCACTTCTAGTAATGCCTACTTTGATTACTAGAATTGAAAAAATTGCCCGAAGATCTGATTAGTTTTATTTTGGCTTTCAAATGCCGAGAATGTATTTAGCTTTGGTATCTTTTAAATACATTTAACAGTCGCGGTGCGTTCAGAACCTTGGGGTACGGTTTGCATAAAATTGGCAGTGTAATTCTTTGCGGGAAAGCGCTGACTGCATTAAATGCGGATGTGAACAGTCCGAGTAAAGGCGACCGCAAATTAGATAACAGTGAACAAAGTAGAGCTTATAGCCCTTAAATAGAAGAAAGCGAGGGAAACTGTCTTGTAATTAGGAGTTACTGCCGCATAAGCAGAGAAGTAAGAAAGTGACCCTTTATATTTCATTCCGGGTAATCAATTCAGCATTGGCATGGTGGAGGCCACCGCCATTCTCACTAACCCCTTTCCCCTCATATTGTAATCAATTAGTATAAAATCTCAAATCTAGAGGGACTTTGGAGTGAGATACTATCCTCATGGAAGCAAGAAGGAGATGTAAGCGGGGGAGATATTTACTTGCTAGTTGTAAAAAAAACCGTTCGTGGCCGTCTCTCGCTGCCTTCCCTCGAAGCTCATCAGAGAGAAATCACCACCCATGGCCCTGAGATGCAACAAAGGTTGGTCCTCCGTTCCACACTTACGTTGCAAGGAGTGGCGGATGAAAGAAGAGTTTACGTAAATGTGCCTGTGGGGGAGATGATGGACACAAAATATCCGATTGTAATGAACCTTAGAAAGTGTTGCCAGGGCACCTTTGCAAAATCGCAAATTGCGGCAGGAAGAATTTGCTGGTTTGAAATTGTGTATTCGCGCAGGGACCGCAACATATATTCGGAAGTGAGTTCTTGAACTGCGTTGTTGCAAACTTAGGTTGCTTCTGGTGGGTTGCCGCCAGTTCGTTGTGGCGTATCACCTAGCCTCCAGGAAATGAGTCGAAGCTTTCCGGCAGTCTCCATTCTTTACAAAGTCCGCGCATGCTATGTGCATTTGGGCGTAGCTGAGAAACGAAGTTGGTGACGCGAGCGTTGGCTATGTGAACTCACTGTGGCGTCAGTTTCGCAGAGGTAGGTAATAAACGGAAAGTTCTCAGCTAGCGCCACGGCAAATATAGGGACGGAGTTAAATTTGCAACTTTTTTAAGAGGCCGGCGATAAAGTAATAAGATTGGCACACTATAGAGCTATCCCCTCTCCTTCCGAGACGCCGGTGTAGTTTGCGCTTCCGTAGCCACGTGCAACTTGACAACCTTTGCTAATGCCGGTGTTGTGGACGAGAGGCAAAAATAACTGCTGAATGAATCGCTGAATCATAAGGAAATAGGCGAGGACCGGCGGTGTGCAAAATTAGGGAGAACCCATTCTTTATTGGACGATTGTCTACGTGAATGTGGTTAGAGAATAAGTGACTGTAATGATTTTTATCGTTGTATTCACAGCGCCGCTCCAGAGGCATTGAAGGGGGGGCGTATAATACATAAAATAAAAAAAGGCGACCAGAGGTATGATTGAAAGCATTACTTTCAAGCCCAAAAATGTACTAGTGCTTGTATGTTAAATCTAGCTACGACTCTACCTTCAGTGGTCAATCAAGGATATCAAAGATTTGCTATATCATTGTAGTGATTGAGGGTGCGCCTTTGATGCACAGTGAATATAGAGTTGTCATTGTGATTGACGTTGGTAGGGCATGCACTGGGGGCGCTATTGCTCTTGTGGGCGGCATTTATGTTTGAGGTCTGAAGTCAATTCTCCAGTCTTTTCTGCTCCACACAATCTTCTTTTCTCGCCATCTTGCTACTGCGATTCCCACACCCTCCATTCTTCACACATTTCGGGCTTTACACGGTGTCGCACATTCGCACTCACCTGTGTGAGGTTACTGAGACAAGGTTGCCCCATGGAGACCATGACTCTTCTTCACCAGTCCGTTCGAACTATTGAAATAAGTATACACGCATATCAGGGGAGGATAAAGGTTCACGAATAAATAAGGTGGTAGTGTGTACATGCTTCGCTGTGTTGGAAAGGGGACCATAAATCCAAACACATGCACCGAGGCTTGGCGAGGGAAGTGTCAAGTAATTTAGTCTGCCAAATTATGGTACTTTGAGTCCTCACTGACGTGGAAAATGTAACGAGGAGCAAACACTTATCCGCTACCTAAATGCTTCCGTCTTTGCCTCCTCCTAGCTACAGTGAGGAACCACAAAGGAGGCTGAGTACTTTTTTGAGGGCAAGCACTTCAACGCATGCAAAGGAAGACATGCGCCCCCAATACTATACATCGTTTCGCTGAGAGAATGTCGATATTCCAAGCCCCAATGCACTGAAGTAATAACGTGATTGATGCTGTTTTTTTGCAAGGAAGGCTTAAATTATTTAATGCGTACGTCGTGGACGAGTGTTGGGTTAATTCACTGCGTACGCGTATAGGACGGTAATGGGTGTACATAGGCGCAACCAAGAAGGATTTTGGTCTTGGTCAGCGTGACGTTAC
>CM023457.1:103442996-103513396 GCA_013339765.2 Haemaphysalis longicornis
AACAAACACACACAACACACAACACACGCGCACACGCAAAACGCGCACACAACACAAACAACACAACGCAACACACAACGCACCACACACACAGACATACACACACACTATTCTCGGAATCATGTTCTACGGTTTTGACAACTTAGTCCAGTGTATTCTGATAACTTCTCAAAAAACGTCATAGAAAATAAAAACTGACATCAGAAATATCTGTGGACTGTGGTAAATTTATAGTTAAAAAGGCTGATACGGCAATCCTTCGATTATAACGAACTCGCTTTACTCGAAATATTGCTTTATCGAAATTGTTTTAGTACCAACCCATGTACAGGCATTTTAGGCCGCATTATTCGAAGAAGCACAAAGACCTTGACCCGTTTGGACAATGTGGCGAGCGGAGGCGTCGCCGAGCGGCGGCAAATAAGCGCGAGTCAGGCTATCAACGCAAGCTGGTCTTTCCCCGGCGATTTTCTCGAGCCGGTCATGCTCGATTCGCCATCCGACTTTAGACAAACGGTCCAAATGCGTGGTAGGGTTGAATTTTGTGCCTGGACATTGGTCAATGGCGTACGGACGAGATGGTGCGCGAACACCGACACTCGTTCCATAGAATCAGCAGTGTCGGCAGAGCGCCAAAGAACTCTTGTGTCGCAAACTTAACGACTGCACAACTCGGAAAAAAATTGCCCAGTCTTCATGCAAAGCCCCAAGTGTGAAAACGGTCGGTTTTCATGATTGCGCTGTGCCCCCACAATGAGCGGTTAATAGTTTATTTGCTCAACAAATACAACCTCAAACTTGAGCCACGGCGTTTGCGGCGCTTTCCAGCGCGGAACTCTCGTAGCGTTCCGTGACGCCCGCACGCCCCCTATAAGAGTGGCCACTGCCACTGCCACTTTTATGTGTGGCGACCGCAGCGTCATGCAATGCTTGGCCAAAGCACCGGCGAAGGCAACGGTTGCTCGCGCCCAGCAAGAACTTGTAAGAGCCAAAGCTCGCTGCCTTTCTTGCACCTTAATAAAATTTTGCTTCACGGAATACATTGTGTTTTGATTCCTCACAGCTGTGGCGCAATTAAAGCTCAAATGCTTAGCTTTTCTCGAGTTGTCGCTTATATCAAAACCCTGCTTATAACAAAATTTTTGGGCCGTCCCGCTGACTTCGTTATAACGCTGGACTACTGTATTTACAACGTCATGTCTCGGGTCTCAGCAGAATATAGGCACCTACTACGAGCAGTTTCTCTTTTTTCATTTGAACAAGAGATTAACCGAGAAAAACTCATGCCGCGAACATTACAAGGAGCTAAATGCTAAGGATTATTAAATCATTTTAGTATAGCAAACAAGGGCTATGTAAGCAGATGACAAACTGCACGCACAAATGGCAGAATCATACAGGTGGATACATAACAGAAAACAAAACATTCATATGGAAGTCGCCTTAGCTAGGCTATAGGCCACACACATTGTACAGACCATACCTTCCATACTGGGTCCTTAGGACCACTGTGTGGTAGGTGTTGACAGGGTGTATCCGTAGTTGAGATCCCAATTTCATGTAGGGTACTCGACACAACAAGACGGAAACATTTCCCTCAAGTGTTGAGGCAGCACATCCCATTACACCCATCACACTTCATTGTCGAGAACCCAGTTTTTACAGCAAAGCTGTATACTACCCCAAACGCTTCTCTCTCCGTGGGAAAAATGCCAAGGCCTAATACTCAAAGCGCATGCGTCAGGCTAATCAGGCATTAAGCATAGAACTCAGAATTTGTTTAAGGAAACAGCATAACAGGCATCAAAACCATGGCATAAAAAAATAAAACATCAAAACACCAAAGCATCAAAACATCAATGCATCAAAACACCCGCCACCACGTGTTTCGGTAAAAAATACAGTGCCGATTGTCTTTCAAAGGTGGGCAGGACTAGTGCCGCTAAATGGAGCAGTTCTTGCCCAAGATACCGAGCTGATGCGTCACACCAGGCAGGATCCAGCATTTGCTGCCAGGGAAGTCGAGCGTAGTGTCAGTGGATAAGGTGTTAGAGTATCGCCACTGAGACGCGCAAGTAAGCAGCGGCAGCCATTTTGGCGTTTATCAGTGTGACGAGATTGCCACACCTATTGCCTCGCCATTAACTTCGACCGGGTCGTTTGTTAACACTACCTAAGATGCAGGAAAACGGCATCTTTGGAAACACTTCTGCTACTGGAACACTAGTACACGCGTTGTCTTTGATTCGTATTCGGAACAACGTCAGTCACGCGCTGCCGCAGAGCAGGGAGGACAAGCTAAGCCTGCGAAAGGTAACCGACAAATCCCATGAACCGCAAAATGGCGGTGCCCACGAACCGTCGCAGTGTATACAAATGTCACGTAATGCGAACTGACGAATGATCATGGTGGGTGCACAGAACAATAGCAGAAAAGAGTGCCGGTACTCTGTACACTTATCTAGTGACACTAGCGGAGCGCAAGTATTGTCCCTAGAAAGATTTGCTAGGGACCATAGCGCAAGCGACAAGCCCGCCGAGACCACGACAAACATTTACCTCAACTAATATTTCGAGTGGTGTACAAAAGCTTTGCTGGGCATTCAATTTCGCAGACGGAGGTGACCAATTGGTTTTATTAAGAGCGCTTTTCAGTTTGAACTGGCGCGAAATTTTTACAGCTTCTTTCATATCATGCATAATTATAAAAATCAGAAGGGAATCGGAAATTTCACGGTCTCATTTCCTGATTTTGTAGTCATACTCAACGCCACTGTAATATAATTCGAGTTTTGTTGGGCGCTGTTCACACTTAGCTTGGCTTGTGCCATAAAACTCGCAATCATCATAATCGTAAATGCTACCACTTCAGGCCGATTACAATATGGTCTATCAATAGCAGTTCAAATGCGTTTTGTCGAGTGGTTTATCCGTACGTCCTCAGTAAAGCGCATAAGTTAATCTTCGATTCCAAGAAGCAATACGGTGTCTAGAAAGAAAATATACGCTGCTTTCCAACTGTATACATCCGTCGAATGAAGCTTTTCTTCGCAGCTATCAACGCAAAGCTTTATTAGGCTAACTGCCTACCATGGAAAGCTATACAGTCTTTTTTGTGCCAAATAATTCATGCTCGTGTCCGGCTAGCCCACCATGGAAAGGTAGACAGTCTTTCAATATGTTTGCTTCCGCTGGCTCGTTTCGAATGATAGGCTTCTTGATGATCAAGTGATTGCAATACCTATGAAGACAGGCCGCGAAAGCGGCATTTCAGCTGTGTGCAGATTCGGAGGTAAGAACTGGGCACCGCGCGTTGCCAAGATGCACTGCAGCATGGGTTTTAAACACGTTATTTGAAGTATCTCGCAATAAATGAGCATTGTTGACCTAATGACAAGTTTTTACAGGGTGACGTGTACGCGTCCAGCCTTTTTCTCCACACCACGTTTACTAGGACGCACTCCGTGCTAAGGGATGTGTGCGTAACTTACTTTTTGGGATGTAATTCAATTGCAGGAACAGGTTGGCATAATGCTAGCGTACTGTTATAATCGGCAACTTTAGGCTGGCTTGGTGATGTTAGATAAAATGCTAGCGTATGATTACAATCGGGAACACGAGGCGAAAAATGATATATTCCCTAAACTTGTATGCCACGAACAGGAATTGGCGGATTTTAGCAAATGCGTTTCGTACATAATGCGTTATATTGGGGTCCTGGGAGGTTGTTGTGTTTGTTTGCTTCCAGAGGTCTTGCAAAGTAACCACCATTCTGAGAACAAGCAGGTAAGGAAGCGTTGCTACTTAATTAAAGCACTTAGAATGCCACAACATGACATTGTCCAACATAAGGTGGCGGGGGGAAGGGCTATTGGAAATGTGACCGCTTAGACCCTATCAGCGCATGCGATTGTGTGTCGAAAGGAAAAAAGAAACAACTGCTTCGCGAACAGTCAGAGGTAGCATCGTCTCCAATCTACGTAGCATTAGATAAAGCGATACGGGACTAAATCAGCATACTGTTTTCAATTGTGGTGATAGTATGTGTAAAAGCTGGAATTGATTAACCTAAAGAGCAATAAGAATACAAAAGGCTAGGTCACAAGCGGTACTTACCTTTCTGAGTGCATGCATATGCCCCGGTGGTATCGTCGTCGGCCGCTTCTTCGACCGTACAAAGACTGATAACTCGGCTGGCGGCGATGCCTGCCTATAAATACGTAATTTCATAAAACACGTTCTTACGGCAGCCACGAGATCTGTGGTATAAGCAAACATCCTGTACACCACACGGTGCATGTTGTTATTACACACATGAAAAATCCCAAAATATTTAAACAACCTCTCCCGCATCGCCCTTTGTCACCATTTTCGGACGTTGCACATCGTGAAAGAAATATTTATTGGGAAGCAAACCAGTATAATTCAAGTAAGACGCCACTTATTTATGTAGGGTCTCGTTCCTCCCGGTTGCCCTAAAAACACTGCTGTATAAAACATTAGTCCGCCCAAAACTTGAATATGCTTCCCCAATTTGGGACCCCAGCTGTGAAACTCTGACTAACTCTCTTGAACGCGTTCAAAATAATGCCGCCCGTATCATCTACCGTAATTATAGTCGTACATCGAGTGTCGCTTCCATGAAAAACTCACTTTGTTTATCAGAACTAGCAACTCGTCGCCGGTACTTCCGTCTTTGTTTCTTCCACAAAATTTTTACCATACTCCGGTTCTCCGCACATCCTTCATTTCTTCACCATCCTATGTCTCTTCACGCATTGATCATCAGCATAAGGTAGGAGTAATGCATTGTCACACTAAGACATGTTCGCAGTCATTTATACCCAGGACATCGCAGGACTGGAACCACCTTCCCGGGCCAACAGCTGCCATCACAGAGCCTCTACAGTTCCGAAGGAACTTAGTTGACACCGTTTTTGCCGGCACTATCTGATAATGTATACCATCACTCATGCTGCTTTTGTTGTACCTTTTGTTGTTTTCACCCACTCCCCTCTGTAAAGCCCCTGGACTTGAGGGTAAAATAAATGAAATGAAATGAAATGAAATGAAATTTTGATTTTTCTTCGGTTGAAAGGGGGTTTTGACCAAAGGTGGGCATTTTCGGGGCGATTCTCCAAACAGGGACTGTTTTAGGTTGTGTCTAAAAAGGTACTTTTGTTTAATCTGGTCGGAAAACCATCGCGGGTATATTCCTCCAAGGTGAAAGAAAACGTACCTACCACATTAATTGTCCTCATGATCAGGGTAAGACTTGTGTAGAAGTTTTCCATTATAGAAAGGAGGTACACGCTTGAAAACGATTCCGATGGTGACAGAAGACGCGTTGGGTCGATAAGGGCGAGTGTCCCGTACATCACAATAACAAACTGAAATAAAAAAACCACAGTATGCGGTTCCCGGGACATGATGTATGCTGTTTACTGCTAGGGTACACATCAAAGATTTTTCGAAAGCTTCATCAAAATGCTGGTTACGAACGCTTTGTATTTTAACTAGTTCGCGAGAATTCTCATGGAGGTAGGTACACCTTGAGCGGCAGAAAATGTCTCTGACCTGGCAAAGCACATATATGCAATTTCCTCTTTTATAGAGGAAGAACGTGCGGTCATTTGCGAAATTCTGCACTAGGTAAGAACGATATGAACGGCACTTGTTTTCAATAAGATCTTTTTTTTGAGAGAAGCTATGCGCTCAGTGAATTTGTTATTAGGATTTCGGCGCCTAAAATATTCTTCGGAGAGGCCTCTTCGCTCGAAGTGCCCCGCAGTATGCAGCGTTTCCAAAAGAAGGTTTCATAGGATGAAGTTCGTACTGCTACCTCTTGTACTTTAGTTTCGCCAGGGGATTTTCGCAACTGTCCTTAACCCTTTAACCAGAGAATGGCTTTGTAAGCTGGTCTTTAAACAGACCCTGCAGGTGCCAATTGCACATTTGCCTGCGTTATTCTTCGACCAGTGAGCGGATGCACGGAGCATCAGATAATTAGTGGCGCGCTGCAGAACACCAGGTGGAATAAACACCATGTGGAGTTCTCGGCCGATGCCACAGCTATTGTAATGTCTGCACCCCAGTTTGAGTGCTGTCTGTGCCTTCATTATTTGGTTTTCACCAATTTCACCATAAATATCAAGTTTCTGCTGAATAATTCAGAGGTTGCACATGGTTTTTTATAAAAATCTAGCTATCGTCATAACTGAGCTTTGCAGAAGCGAGAATAATCACCACTACGGAAGTCATAATAGTGGTAGGAAAATTGTGGGAAAGAAATTTACTGTTACGTGTGTCCTTGTTAAAATTCAGGTTATGTGGCCCAACAAGTTCAAAACTTAGGGTACGCATTCTAGACTTATCTGGTAAGGTGTTTAGAAATTGTGTACTACTCACCAAAGCGTTTCCTTAACATAGAACATGCAGAAATATAAGCGCAATATTTGGCGAAGTTTTAACAAGGTACAAATTTTGTGGTGTTCGTTATGTCTGCGTTCTAGAGGAAGCTTGTATTTTAAACCTATGAAATGTGTCCACGTGGTGATAGAATAACGCATTGTGCTCTGTTCTACAGATTGATGCTTACCAAAGAGCTGGCCGCACTGTAGGAAGCGTCAATAACTCCGTTCAGAATGTTCACTTTGAGCACCTGTTTGAGCTCTTTATCTCTGAGCTGCTTCAGGCTCTCCATGTGGTTGTTCTCCCATGCGTACATCTTCACTGTCCGTATGGAGCTAAGCAAATCCAGCATTTGTTTCAGTCGGTCATCGCGCAGCTTCATAGTGCGCTTCTGCAAATCGAATAGCACAATACTGCAATGGGAATCTCGTTTGTCGTAAAAAGTGTACAAGGTAGAGGGATGCAGTTAAAATATGAACTTAAAAATGGTCGGAAAATTCTAGTAATTTTGCTACTGGACATGTCGTTCTATCATAGTCACCTGTAGAGCTAACATTTATTTGAATCAGTGCCCACCAAGCGTCGCCGCATATGTCCAAAGTTGCCGACGCATCTTTATACCCCCTCACATTACTCTCTTGTACAGCAAGAAACAACTTGGGCGTAATGAAATTACGATTGACACAGTGGAGTCAATCTGGGATATTTGGCAAGTGCCGCTGACATAGTTTGTAGTGAACCCAGGGATTCAAAATACTCCAACTTTCATACATATGTTTGACATTTACTCGTGGACCTCCTTGACACCGGACAATTTTACTTTGGACCTCCGTCTGTAGCAATAACTACGTGCGATGTGTATGTACCAAAAAATGTTTAATAAAATCTTTGAAATCCTTGAAATATAGCCGAATGATGGCAGTTTTAAATTCTTCATAAGTAGCCTGCGAAGCCTAACAGGATCGCTATGCATATTATACAAATTCGCATAACCGATGCCCCTTATCTTGCATCATGGCGTTATTATTTGTATGTTTGTTGTATCAGTATACTCGGAAACACTTCTCATTGCGTTATCTTGATACCAAGGCCTCGACGGCATTTCGCTTGCAAATCTAGTACTGGCCATAACAATGTACAGCGAGCTATTGATTTATTATAACAAATGACTGGAAATCTGTAGCAGATGGCCAGAGCAAGTCAGGAAGTAAGGCACACACCGCCATCCGCAGGCTGCGTCCATGTTAACTATCCTGTCGGATTCGCTGCCATGGAACATGTGAACTTGCAGAAATCTGAAGATATAGATACGGGTTGGACACTTTCACCGGGAACTCACGCGTTATTTTGTAGGTGTTTTGACGGCGTTGCTGACGGTTTTCTTAAATTTCAGACTTATCTAGAGTGAAGTAAATAAAAATTCTAAAAATAATTGACGTATAAAAAGTTTATTCCTTCTGCCCAGCAACCTTCTTTCCCACGAGGATGGGTTGGTGGGCTTACGTCCATGTTTTTTCTCTAACGTAGCCAAGTAGCGTATTTCTAACATGGTCAGAATAATACCCTTATTAAGGTGACAGACACGCCGCACAAACGTGCATCGCTGTGTATTTCACAGATAGTCAGCATTCCCTGAGTGCGTACCTGCATTCTGTGATAGGCTGCGATTGCAACCCAGAAGCCCCCAAGTCCTACCAGGAACAGCGCTGCGCAGCCGAGTCCCGGCACGAGCCCCACGCGGGCACAGAGCATGTACAGAACGAGGGGCATTGTCAGCAATCCGGCCAGAGGTATAAGCGTGGACTGGCTGGTCATGGATATCAGGGCAATATCCACGCTAATCACAGACAGAATGTAGCCCGTAGACGTGGACGCTCGTGCAGTTGCTGAATACGACATCACCTGCAATAACAGAATACGACATAACGTCAGCGAGGCTGGCCTCGTGTACACATTTCGTGTAGAGTAGGAATATTCGCAACGTCATTAAGATACTCCGAATACAGACCCGTTTCGCCATCGTTTAGCAGCTTTACGTAGATGAAGCTCGGTGTGGATACGTTTTTCGTACATGTGCACACACGATTCCCTTTTTAGGGGGCAGCACAGGATACAGCTTCACTTCATTGTTAACATCAGGAAGGCGGATGGCACAACAGCTTTGAAAACCGAAAGTAACTACTCAGCCCAATGACGCAAATAACCATCGAATTATTGGTGTTATGTAATGTTCAACATAGATCTAAAGTGCACTGCGTTTTCGCATTTCTCTTAAACACCCCATGTAACATTGTCAGGCTTTTCTTTTACTTCAGGGTTGCAAAAGGTGATGGCAAACTGGTCCAGAGTATTTACGATCGACCCAAGCTTAAAATGTCTAACGAAAGTGTTCATGCAATATTAGATGCACCAAATGTCGGCGTCGTTATGTACACGCTCCTTTCTGGGTGCTTTGGCTCGCCCAATAGCGCGGCCGTACGGCTCAAGAGGGCCAACGCAGTACATTCGATTGTTTTGGACACGTATTTCAATTGAAGTCGCTAAAAGGTGTAAAGAAAACGGGCGATAACACACCGTGCCTTTATCTGGGCGGCGGAATGATGGCAGTAATATTAAACACAGAGCAACCGTGGTCGTAAAGACATGACTGTGGTTTGCTAGATGATGAACGTCGGAGGGTAGGTGTTTGAAGGGTGAAAAGAAAAAAGTAAGTTCATTCGTATGCTTGAAACAGTAAATGTCAACTACGCGTAGAGCTTCTTCAGTTTCGAAAGAAGTCTTGCTAAAAAAGTGGGAAATCGGCAACTTTTCGGACCTTTCACAGCGTTGTGAAGCGTGTCGAGCGACAAGTTAACAACTTACGCACACGAGCATCAGTCGACATCCTGATGAGCTGTTATCGGTACTGCTCTTTTGGTTCGTTGAAGCGGGCTGAATTAGAATACTAATTTAACAGCTTCCCAAACATTACTACGGTAGACCCCAAGAAGCGTTTGTAACAGGCGCACCCATCTTGGGCTGCAGTGATAACATATATAAAGTAGCCGTTACGAAGGCAAATTACTTCACAATGAAGAAATAAAACTTCAACCCATTTCAGTTACCGAAGAATAGACTGACTGGATAGAGCCTTCAAAAAATCTTAAATCAATGTATGAATTGATGAGGCTTTCTCTGAAGTCCCCTCATGAGGCACCTTGAGCAATTTTGGTGACGGCATTGGCGACACCGCGGACGCCGAGCCCCTATACTCAGACTGTAACCGACCGTGGTAATAAGTTTTAAGGTGAAGGGTAGAAACCTCAAATGGTGGCCGTCAGAGCCCAGGTCAAGCTCCAGCAGATGGGCTCCCTGTCTGTTTACCAGGCGCGAAGCTCTGGGACTTCTTCAGCTATCAGGGTAAGGCTGACGAAGAAAGTACTCCATCCCTTGCTCGTATACTATGCGGTGTGGCATTTTTAAACCCCCCCAAACATGATCGGTCCCTCAAAAAGGGCCGCACCGAAGTAACTTTCCCCCCTTGCCATCCTTAATCTTTTCTGAACGGGATAACTACTCTCGATTTGTCGTCATGGAATCCCTCACTCCAGCCCACCCTCTTGAATCGCAGTGAGTCTTCTTGGTCGCAAAATATCTTGAAGCCATAATAGAAAAATCGTATAAGGCCAAGAAACAAAAGACTGGTGAACTCATCATTGAGTTAAACACACAAGCAGCAGTCCACAAAGCTTCTAGCTCAAACTGAACTGGCTGATCTCGAAATCAGGGTCACACCTCATCGGAGCCTGAACAGCTTGCAGGGTGTGATATCCGAGCCAGATCTTCTGAACGAAAGGGATGCGGATCTCCTTGCTGGCTTGAATGGTCAGAGCGTCACTGCGGTGAGACGCATCACCATCCGCAGAGACGACAAGGAGATTCCCACCAAACACATCATCTTGACTTTTGACCGCGCCGTTCTTCCACAACATATCAATGCAGTATTTATCCGGTGCTCCATTTGTCCCTACATCCCGAATCCGTGGCGTTGATTTAAGTGACAGCGGGTTCGGGCATGGTATAAAGTCCACCTGCGGCAAAACAACCTGTGCCAAACGCGCCGCACAGGACCACCCCACTTGCAATTGCGACTCTACTACCTTCACTTGTGCTAAATGCGGAGGCCCATAAGCGGCTTTCTCCAAAAAATGCGAGAAATTTCAACTCGAAAAGAAAGTGACCAACCTAAATGTGAGGGAGAACATCTTCCCAGAGGCACGAAAGAGGTTCGCCTCTTTCCCCTGGGGATGTACGCCGACGCCGCTCACCGGGGGGCGGAGCGGCGTCTTGTTTCGGCGGGGACCCAGTACCGAGAGTCGGACTTGGTCCTACCCCCGCCACCCCCTGAGTTGCCTCTGGCAAACCAACCCGCCTCCGCACCACTCGCTGAGCCAGCAGCGTCTGTGAAGGCAACAGCTACCGTCGAGACCGATGCCCCTCCGGCCCCTGCTTCTCCACCCTCCCTGCTTCCACTGGAGCATGCGGAGGAGATAGACACCGGGGGCTCCGAATCGGCTCCCACCTCTCCCACACCGCCCGTGCCACCTGCGGTGCTCGCGACACCTTCGACGGTAGCGGCTTCAAAAACGAAAGGCACCCGAACAGGTGCCAAGTCCAAAGGGGCCTGGTCCATCGGGCACCCCTATGAAATCCAAGGATGAGGTGGACGTGGGACCGTTCCTGTTTACGTTGGAGCGGAAGGAACGGGTTCCCGCATCCAAACCTGTAGAGAGGCCAAAAAAGCCTCCTCCGAAAGTCCAAGCCCCGAAAGACGATACATAAACAACACACTCCAGTAGCTCCGAACACTTCATAATGGGAAGACAAAACATAATTCAATGGAACTGCAGAGGCCTTCTTAAAAATCTTGACCATGTGTAGGAAATACTGCATGCTAATCAGCCAAGTGTAATGTTTGTACAGGAAAGATATTTGAAGTCCAATCACAGAAATTTCTTGAATAGTTGTATGGTATTCATAAAGGACAGCGATGGCTGGTCACACTCTTCGGATGGTGTGGCCACAATCGCCCGGAAATTCTTAGCATGCCGTCCTGTCACTTTGAAAACTTTCCTTGAGGCTATAGCAATTCGAACAATACTTAATAGGTTAGTAACGGCATGCTCTATATACATTCGTCCTGATCTTGAGCTTTCGAGCTCTGACTTCGAGGCGCTGCTTGACCAGCCGCCCAAACCATACATCATCACAGGCGACCTAATGCACACAATTGTTTTTGGGCCTCTTCTCTCACGGATTCCCGAGGCCGCCTGATAGACAAATTTTTAACATCTTCTAGAGCATGCCTTTCCAATAAGAAACAGCCTACATACCATAACTTAGGACACAATACATACTCAAATCTTGGCTTGGGTATTGTTTCTGCAATTCTCGTTCCATGTCTTGAGTGGGGAGTGGCACGGACCCATACGGTAGTGACCACTTCACCTTCCTAACATATATAGGTAATAGCCCACGCAGTCCACCTTCCCAAAACAGGTTCAATGAAGCACGAGCTAACTGGAATACATTTACAGAGACATTGCATACTACACTACACAACCATAAGACACCTACACGTAGATGAAGCCGTTCAACTCCCCAAGGCGCACATCCTCGACGCTGCCAAAATTCTATTCTCCATGTCTCTGGTGCCATGCGCAATCAAAGGAGGCCGTGGTGGAATGAGGATTCTAGGCAGGCACGAGAGGCCCAGAACAAGGCGTGGGGTGTCCTTCGTCGGTACCTCACGTCGGGTAACCTCCTGTTGTTCAAACGGGCAAAGGCGTTTGGAAAACGGGTGCGCCGTAAGGCAAAACGAGATAGCTGGCGCTCATTCATAACATCAATAATCTCATACAAAGACACACGCGAGGTAGGGTCACAAACACGCAAACTCAAAGGACACACAGCCTGCCCCTGGTCAGCACAACAGGGGACACACTCGAAGACCGGGCTGACAGACTAGCACAACACTTCCAGCACGTGTCCAGTTCAGCGCACTACACAAACACATTCATGAAATACAAACGCATGGGTGAAAAGAAGCTTTTACAGGACATTGACAGATCAGCCACTTCTTGCCACATTGAGTTCACACTTCATGAGCTGAGGGCTGCTCTGAGTACCTGTAAACCCTCAGCTCCAGGTCCAGACAACATGACATATACAATGATACAGCACTTACACGCACACTCTTGTTACTCTCCTTCAGCTTTACAAGATATGGCTTTCGGGGCACATTTCAAAGACTTGGAGGGAGGCCAGAGTTGTAGAATTCATAAAAGAGGGTAAGAAACCTTCCACTCCCAAAAGCTATTGAGCCATCGCCCTCACAAGCTGCCTGTGCAAGCTTCTCGAGAAAATGATCAACAAATGACTGGTGTACTTCTTGGAGTACAACGGTCTTCTCGAGAGCTGCCAAGCAGGCTTCAGGGTGGGGCGATCCACGAACAACCAACTCATTGCACTTGAAGCATATATCAAGGATTCCTTCATACCCCAACAGTTTTGTGTTATGGTATTTTTGACACAGAGAAGGCCTATGACACCACATGGCTTTATGGCATACTTAGTGACCTCAAGTGATTCGGTGTCTCGGGTAGCATGTTAAATACCCTTATTGGTTACTTGTCGGAGAGAACCTTTCGCGTGAGTCTGTAGTGAACTATCAATGGTTCACGTGGAAAAAATGACGTGCCACAAATGTGGAGTGTTGAGCTGCACTCTTTTCATAATTAGGATGATCTCACTTGGAAAGGCATTGCTACCTATAATCTCTTATTCCATGGATGCAGATTACGTCAAGATATCCTTTAAATCATGTAATATGTCAATCTGCGAACGTCAAGTCCAACTTGGTGTCAAGAAATTTCCTGGCTGGGCTGACAAGAATGGGTTTTAACTGAATCCTTCAAAAAGCTCTCGCGTTGTGTTCTCCAGGAAGCGGGGTGTTCATTCCGGACCCAGACATTACTCTGAATGGCGTGTCGCTTCCTGTGAACAAGGAGCACAAGTTTTTAGGTGTTGTGTTTGACCGCAAACTCACATTCATTCCTCAAATCAAGCAACTGAAGCATAAATGTTTCATAACAATGAATATCCTTAAGGTCCTCTCACAGAAATCGTATGTTGCCGACAAAGAACTCCTGCTACACCTGTATACTGCTTTGTTTGGGTCTTGTTTGGACTGTGGCAATGGGGTGTATGGTTCGGCCACAAAAACAGCATTGAGAATTCTCGACTCAGTGCTACACTTGGTGTTTCGCCTTGCGTCGGGTGCTTTTCGCACCAGCCCCGTCCACAGTTTGTATTCTCAGTGTAACAAGTTGTGCCTTGAGGACCAACAAACATACATTGACTTCCTCTACACTTTTAAAATTTCATTTCTGTGTAAAAATCCTTTTAAATCTGTTTTTAATGATACATCGCAACTCGACTATTTGTAAATCGCGCGTTCATTTCTTCACCGTTCTCACTTAGTGTGAGAAAGGAAACTTCGGGTTTCAACATCTCCTTTTTATACATTTACACATCTTCTACTGAGGTTTTACCACCCTGGCAGCTTCAACCTGTATCGTGTGACTTGTCCATCATGAAAATTGATAAAACCAGGGTACCACAAACTGCTATTTTGCAGCACTTCTTGTCCCTGCAGTATAAGTATCAATGTGCAGAATTGTATAACGACGCAGCAAAAACTGCCTTTACCGTGTGGTGTGCCGAGCACGGACCCGATTTCAGGGTCTCTAAGACCCTGAACGCGAAAACCAGGATTTTTACGGCGAAAGCCCGTGGAGGTTTGCTTGTTTTAAATAACATAGTCCTACATAAAATACCCAAGTCAGTCATTTTCACAGATTCACTGAGTCTTGTACATGCATTGTCATTCAACAAGTCTTCTAAAAACCATGTTCCTAATGTAGTGTATAAAATAATTATGCCAGCGTAGGCATTAAATCTCGAGGTGATCGCGTGTTGGGTTCCAGGCCACTCTGGGATCACGAGAAATGAGGCCGAGGCTCAGATGGCCGCTGCTGCTGCACTTACAAATACACCGGACATAGCAACAGTACCCTACACGGACCTCAAGCCACACATCAGACGACACTTTCGCGAAACACGACAAGCACTTTGGAATCAACAGACCGACAACAAACTACACATAATAAAGCTACTCTTGAGACCATACACCAATGACACACGCAACAGACACACTGAATTGGCCCTTGTAAGGTTATGGATAGGCCACACTCATGTAACACACTCCCATCTGCTCACAGGATTTCAAAGCCCCTGTGTAGCGGCTGTGGAGAGGCCCTATCCATAATCCATGTACTGATCAAATGCAAAGCACTCGACACAACACGACACAAACATTTCACCCAACTTTACAGACAACACATCCCGTTACATCCAGCGTTTTCCTCTCTGATGATCCTGAATTTTCTGTCAAGCGCGTTTTAAAATATTTAGCAGAAGTTAAATTCTTAAATTGTGGTAAATTAAAAACTTAAATTGAGAACGACTCAGCGGGCAATGGAGCGAAAAATGATAGGTGTAACATTAAGGGACAAGAAGAGAGCGGAGTGGGTCAGGGAGCAAACTGGTGTTAAAGACATATTAGTAGAAATTAAGAAGAAGAAATGGACGTGGGCAGGGCATGTAATGCGAAGACAAGATAACCGCTGGGCATTAAGGGTAACAGAGTGGATCCCTAGAGAAGGCAAGCGCTGCAGGGGGCGGCAGAAAGTTAGATGGGCAGATGAGATCAGCGGGGATAAATTGGTCACAGTTGGCACAGGACCGAGGCAATTGGAGATTAATGGGAGAGGCCTTTGCCCTGCAGTGGGCGTAGATAGGCTGATGATGATGATGATGATGATGAAATTCTTAGACTTAATTTCATGCCACGCATGATCACAACCTGGCCTGATACACCAGCCATCCTCACAGCCTTTTATTGATTTTACTTTTGTTCTTGCTGACCGATTTTGGTGTTTACGTTCTCACCTCTCATATATAACCATTGTTCTGGCACTCTTTCCCCAGTTGGCCTTGCGCCATTAACATCCAACCATCATCATCATCATTTTTTCTGAAGTAGTACTTCCGTAAAACACAGATGCACTTGCCGAACACGGTACATAAGCAATGGAGAAGTGCTCCAAGAACTGAAGCGGCAGCTCCATCACAGTGGAAAGCTTCGAGTAGTACATGATATCTTAACAAAAAAATTGTAAAACGAAATTTGTAAATATTGCGGTTGTTTAGAAGCCAGACTATTTTCGTCCGCTCACTTACAACACCGAAATCCAAGGGAGTGTGGTGTGTTGCGTTAAAGCAAGGTTAGTGTTTTTCCTCGTAGTCGGTTATCGGCAAGATGAAAAAATCCACCCAAGAAAAAAGTTCACTTCTTTCACTTCAAAAGTTCACTGTTCACTTCTATTAGGCGTCGTCTTTTAGACAATGACCGTTTTGTATGCTTTTCTTGGCAACTGGAGGTGGCCAGAAAACTTTACCGGCCAAAAATGTCCTGGTGCTACAAACTAATCATAATTACAGGATCCTGCAGCTTGCCTAACACCTTCGCCAACTAATGCACGTCGACGTCGCTTGTAGTGGCCTCTACGTAGGGAGCGCATTATATAACATCATTAAAAAGGACGTAAACTCATAACTGAAGTCGTACTAAGCTCTTTGTGCACATACGGGTATTTTAGCATTAGCCTCATCTGAAAAGCACTCAAATAATGTATGAAGCTTTCGATTACAAACCACTTCAACGGAAGAGACGATGGTCTGCTGGAAAATACTGAAAGCGGTGGCCCAAGCGCCAAAACCCACTCGAATGGTAGCGAAGATGACTGGGTGCCGTAACTCACCACAGCCAAGATCAAACCCGTGACCTCGGGCTCAGCGGCACATCGCCTTAGCCACCGGCGTGGTTCTGAAAGCGTTGGGCTGTGGCTGTGATTGATAGCAGCCAACTGACTGATATTTCATCAGCAGCCTATCTACGCCCACTGCAGGGCAAATGCCTCTCCCAAAGATCTCCAATTGTCCCAATGTGTTAAAGGAGCTGAAGAGAAAACACAAGTGTTAACTGCGACCAATGTATCCACGCAGACTTCTTGATATCAGTTGCGAAACTAACGTTCTGCGAGAGCCTGACATGCTTGCCATCTCTAGGTTATTGAACAACAGCTATCTTGGCTGCGCATTACATGCCCTACCCACACCTATTTCGTTTAATGTCTACTAATATCTCCTTAACATACGTTTGTTCCCAGACCCACTCCGCTCTCTTGTCCGTTATGCTACGCCTATCATCTTCCGTTCCATTGCTCGCTGTGTCGTCCTCAATATAAGTTGAAGCCTTTTAGTGAGCCTCCAAATTTATGCTCCCGTATGTGAGTACCGCTAAGGTGCAGATGTCACACTTTCTTTTTCAGGGAGAATGCTAGGCTACCATTCATTACCTGAGAATGCAGGTCGAATGCACTCCACCCCATTCTGATCCATCTAATTATCTCTGCCGCATGGTTGGGATCCGGGGTGGCAACCTGGCCTAAGTAGATATATTCGCTTACCCGTACTTCCATGGCTTCGCCACGTATCTGAAACCGCTTTGCTGTCCTGAGGTTATTGATCATTACGTTAGTTTCCTGCATAATTAATTTTCCGGCCAACGGTTCTACTCTGCTTGTCCAGTGCGGTAAGCATGCTTTGCGATTGGTCCCCCGAGTTACTTAGCAAGGCAACTTCATGAGAAAATATGAGGCTACTCAGATATTCTATAGTACCCTTAGACCCACCTGTTCCTAATGCAATGTTCTGCGTACCTCTTTTAAACATGCTGTGAATAACATTGGAGAGGTTGTGTCTTCTTGGCTGATACCCTTTTTATAGGTATTCTATTCTCTTCTAATGGGGGTGATGGTAGCTGTGGACCCATTGTAGATATCCTCAAGTATTCTTACATAATGCAAGTCTACACCCTGATCTCACAATGCCTGAATGACTGCCGAGGGTTCGAGATGAGGTTTCGAATAACCTCTGAGGTGAATTCGTCGGGGTTCTTTATGCGATTTCCGGGAAATATCGTTTGCTGTCTTTTTGAATAAATATGGATACATCGCAGCGAATGTGATGGCGTATAAGTGCTTGGCACAGAGTCGTTATCCCCATGCCGTACCTTGCTGTCTAACCTCACCTTCCTCAGAATGGCTCCTTGGCAAAGCACTTGAATGCGTGCAGATAACCGGTAGTTCAGGTGCGCTTGGTAAGACGTAAAGGCCCCTTCGGCCACACACGTTGCGGCAAAAAGAAGCACCATTGACGCCATGCTCTGTGTTCCGGCGATTAGTGTCCTGAAAAAATGTTTCGGAATATCAAGTTAGCATTCTCGATGGCGGTACTACAATTTGTTTCTGTTCGGTGTTTTCAAAAACGAGGTAGAGCTAGAATCAGTGCAAGGGATGCAAATAGCAAGTTTCGAGACTTGATCTAAGCGAACGGTACTTCAAACGACGTACTAAAGGATTGACTCCGAGCGACATTACCATTTATCCAGCGCCAGGTTATTATATGCAACAATGGAAACTTTGTTTTCAACAATCTGTCCATTTGATGCACTTGTATTGCATATTTAGTTTCCCGGGTACGTTTCGAGCTTTTGTAGTATTGAACAATTGGTAGCTCCGTTTTCGTACTCATTTTTCAATATGTTTCTGTCTAATGACTGTCCTGAAGGGCGAGTGTCCTACTTATGCAGCGTAACAAAAGACAAAATGCAATGGGACAAGAATCTCCAGTTTCAAAAGGTTATGAATCACAAGGTGTCTTCCGGTCGCATTTGGTATTAGGATACATGCTGGAACATTTAAAATTAGGCCCCCGTGCCAAAAATCTACACGTAATGCTACCAATAAAGATCAAGGAGTCACCTTTCTACACGCTTTTTTGGTCCCCCATTCGTTCAGCCTCACTAGCAAACAAATCTCCAGAATTAATATGGGGACAACACATAAGCAATGAAGGTCCTTTCGCTAAAAGAACCTTTAACAAATCAACCTTAGCAGTTAATTCTTGGGTAGTAGTGTGTTGTACCTGGGCTAACGGTTACAGATCTATTTTGTAGACTTTGTAAAGTTTGTGACTTTAATACACATTTAACAGCATGGTCGAGAGAACGATGACGCATGAGTGGTGGCTACTATAAAGAAGATTTCTCGCACAGGCATGTCTCATACGGAAGATTAGGAACAAGTTACAGCTGTTCCACTCACGTAAAAGCTGTCGTAATGCACATAGTGATTCACAAGAGAGGCGGTGGCACCGTTCCCATTGCCACCACCGCTCACGCCCTTCACTTCCCTGTCTCACTCCTCTGTTGAGAACTGAACAGTAGCGCGCCCTCTGCCTGGAACAGTACGAGCGAAAGTTCTGTAATTTTCGTGCTTGCTTTAACTCGCACTTGCCGGAGCCATACTGCGCATTTTTGAACGCGTGTCTTCCGCCGCCACTTTTTTCGCATACAATCGTAAAAACCAACCAAACGAGCGTTCCTAACTAAATGTACGCGGGGGCTGCGCGGTTAATTACACAGTTTTTGCCTGAAATGTACCAACAGTTTTCTTTGCGCCAAATAATGGGGTGATGTTTGACAAGTGCCAGTGGTTCAGGAATTTCGAATGGTTATGACTATATACACCGCTTTTCTTTGAACGCTTCTATGTTACGCCGTGGGGCTCTGGTTGGGTTCGTTATGCCGTTACTTCGCCTGTTTGCGGCGGTGACAAGATATCATGACAGCGAATGAGCTACGACGACGAAGTGGAACGCTAAAGTGCTCTGCACCTATTATGCTGCCGTTACCAGTAGAAAAATCAATTGCAGTCGAAACAGACTACTGCGAACTAACAGACTGATAATAGTGATTTCTGTATTTTTCGTTCTGTGAAATGAGGGAGGCAAGCAAACTAGGCTGTACGAAGAGCCTGACAACCTCCCCGCAACCAAAATGTACGTACAATTGACATGTTCAAGTTTTAGGGAAAGTACAGGTCAATGGGCTGTCAAAAAAGCGCCTTCTGTATTTGCTTCTGAAAACACCTATTACAAACACTTTTATAAATTAAAAATGCACCCACAAATATTTGACTTTTGAAATAACGATTACGCTATTTTGTTTAAGCTATTTTGGAATAACCGTGAATATAAATACAGCCGGCAGTCAAAGAACACGTAACGTCGCAAGCGTAATTCATCGGCACAATGTTGCCAGGTCCCGTTCTTGCATCAGCCTGTTTGGCTTGTATGGAACGGAAAGTCAGGCAAGAGTGTCTCAGGCAAAGGCTACTTGGAATCTCGTGGAAACTGCTGTGTGTTATTTGTTACGCGCGCTCAGATTCTAAAGTTCGTGTTTCAGGTAACGATGCGCTGACGGTTAGTCTGGCTGCGGGCAGAAAAGACACCAGGAATACCTGCTTTTTGCTACCTTTTCAAATCTCACTGAAAAGTAAGTAGGTTTAAGGCCATCACTGCGGTCTTGGTTTCTGGCTGCTGTGATAAAACTGCCTTGCCGCGTTCATAATTTCGCTGCAGCGGTCTTTCTTTTCGGGATTGCTGCAGCAAACTACCACCGGCGTGTGCACATCTGCCATGCCTCCTTTTCGTCTAGCAGCAGAAAATGTGTGAAGGGTAATCAGGTAATGTATTTAGGGTAACCCAACCCACCGTGGTGGCTGTGAGGCTAAGGTATTGTGGTGCTGAGCCCAAAGACCCGGGTTTAATTTTCGGCCGTGGCATCCGCTTTTTGGATGACGGCAAAAAACAAACACGCTCGTGTCTTCGAGATTTCTACGCACGTCAAAGATCTTCAGGTAGTCAAAATTATTTCGGAGCCCTGCACTACGGTGCGCCTCTTCGCCTGAGTAGGATCGGCGCGGTAAACCTCATATTCACCAATTCTGGTCATCTGCGCCTGGAAGCCCTCCTCGGTTTAAAGAAAGGAGGACCTTGTTATCGCCATGTAGCGCAAACGCGGTTATTCAGCCGGTCAGGAATGTTGAATCTGCCCTTCACCGAGTCACTAATAAAACCAAACTGGTCTGCAGTCAGCCTAGTTCTCCCGATGAAGTGGCGGTGCCTTGCGGAACGTAACCGAAGCTGTTACTGCGCGAGATGGAAATTGCAATGCGGCATAATTCACGATGGCAGACGCAAGAATTTACCTCGAAGGCTTTGTAGGGTCCCGATCAGGTACGTAATCACAGGGGTGTGTAATTACTTGGTGTAGACAAGCTCAATGACACTTTGTTGATTTAGGAGAACCAGGAAACGTGAAAGCATTTGCAATTGTGGCTTCGGCCAGAAGAGGTGAGATGGTGTTTTACAGGATGAGAAGGTGCAGTGTGCACATACTCAAGCACCAGTGTCCTGGAAATGTTGTTGAGAGAGGTCGCCACGCTGACGGCAATGATCCAAAGAAAGTCGGCCCACATGATGCTCCAGACAGAGTACAGAAAATGGCGTTTGCTTCGTGAAGGCATCCTGCTGTCGCATAAACAACGTGTGTGATGTTTATTTCTGCGATACCAGAGTACACAATATTCTGCAGTGATTATAAAATCGTGAGCAGGCGTACTCAACTGTTACATGGCAATTCTCTTCAACATGTAAAATAACACGAGTACCTTTAAATAACCTTAAATTTTGATCTTAACTGTAAACAGCATTTAAAACACCTATGCAATCAGTTGCGTCGACCGTGTTTCTTTTTAATTTATTAAAAGTGATGTGCCGTTTTCCTCTACATATATTGAAGTTATTTTCCTTTTCAGTTTTTCACACCACGCTTCCTCAGTGCATCGAGGCTCGGGGCCTCACATATACTACCTTTTGAAATCGTCACATTGTTGCAAAACAGCTGCTTATGATAACGACGAACACTGACATAAAACAAAGTTCTTCTCTCCTGTTTCAAGATTTAGGTATAATGTAACTGCATAAAATAAGGAGTTACAAAAACGCGCAGGGTTAAAAGTATGCTGCTACCCACTGTTGCGTTCCTACCTACAATTTTTATCTGGCCACCGCGTCAAACCCAAAATCCTTCAAATTTGCTTTTCGAACAAACTGTAGTACACGGCGAATATGTTAATGCCCCATTTCTTATTTTGCCGCTGTTCCCTGGAACGTTGTTCCTTTGCATATCACACGAGATGCCGATTTTACAAGAAGTTAAACCTATACCCGCGCAGATACTTGCACGTCTCACGACTATAACCATACACTGAATACAGTTGAGATGACTCTCTTTCCGTTATGCATAGGCACGAGTTGTTATTGGACAAATGATTCTTTATACCAAGATTCAGTGCCAATCATTGTCACATTTTCAATGACATTATTTATGCGTACTGCAGCTTTTTCGATCGGATACTCCGTCCTACCTTTCTGAACATGTTATTGTTTGTGTTTGTTTCGCCTCTGACAGAATATATACCCGGGACCCGTTTTGGTATTCCTATGTTGCGCTGAAAGTATTTGTTTGGGGGGCATGTCAACCGCTAGCGTAGTTTAGCATTTTCCCATTTCTCCATTCTAATTTCCATTTCTCGTGTGTGGTCTAGGTTTTCGAAGCGATGACCTCGTCGCACTGTTTTTTCGTACATGTTATTATTTGTTATTTTGTTTTTGCCCCCCAAATGCGGCTGTAGTATTGATTAGATGTGCCCACTTTGCAGTCAGATGGCTAAGGGCCCAGATAGGCAAGGTTTTTATAGGAAAACACCTCAAATGAAGGATTTTCTTCTTCTACAGGTCTTTTCTGCTGTTTTACACACACATTTTCTCAACAGAAAGGGAAGCGCTTATTCATTGTATTTCGTGAACCCCCACAAAAAATGCTCACAAACATTTGTTATTAACAGAAGTACCTAAAGGCAGCGTACCGTGACATAATGCGTACACATTTAAAAACATTGTTTAACAAGGGCAAAGTTAAGACGGAGAAAAACCATGGTTTTCTTTTTATATAGAACCCAGGGCCTAGAAATAGCGGTTTTCGTTTCCTATAAAATACCGGACATAAGCCCCAATATTAAAACAGAGCACCGGTGCAAGATTTACTTCACCCTTTTCTAAAATGTCATAAAAGCCAGTACTAAATCTTACGGATAACCACCACAAGGGACAGATCTTATATCATTCCTGATTCCGAAATGAACGGACGGGGTACAACGCCAACGTCCTTCACGGAACGTGTTCATGACATAGGTGAAAGTAGAACCACAGTCTAGTGTCTTATTAAAATTGGACAGTTTTTACAGTAGATACTGCTGAAAGAAACTGATTGCCGTGCCCCTATATGTCTAAACAAAATAGCACCTATCAGCTTTCCGAAATCGGTAACGTAATATTTGTGGGGCTCACAACCTTCTTTGCAGCTATATATGGTATTTTTTGTGGTAACTTCAGAGTTGTCGTGCGCATAGAGTTTTCATATCAGTAACACTTTTTGTACCTGCTTCCAAGGCTCTATGGACAAGAATGAGTAATAAGAAGCCTAAAACTAATTGGCGACACAACAAATAACACAATATGAAGATGCACCTATGCATCACCGGAATACTAACTGAATACGGGAAACTTCGACCCGGCCAGATCAACTTGCTGCTATTGAAGTGAAAGAAAAATGATTTTTGATGCTGCGTTGTGGAGTTCACATTAAGATGTTTTGTGTTTGCGCTTTTGAACGCCGGCATGTTCTTGAGGGGAAATTCCCGACAGTGGTGTTTACTGTGAACGAAGTCCGCTGACAATTGTCGCCATATTGGTGATTGCTGCTCATTTTGGAAGTTAGCTGCCTTGTTATGGCGGAGCGTCAGGGAAGGTGGTTTAAAATCACGTCTTAGAGGCAGCAGGTACAGCATAGGTTGACGGGCGTGTTTGCTGCAGCGCCCTTGGCTACTCGAAAACTATGAGTACTGTTGTTTATGGGTATGTGGCTTGGAGGCGATACGGCTGAGAAAACAGTAATTGTAATGCAAAACCGTATTGCATTCGAATGTGAAAAAATGTTGACGTGATATACGTTAACGCGAAACTTACACTACAGAGTTGCACTTACCCTTTTCCGACCTTTCTGTATAGCGCTTCGACCATTCTTGCGCAGTGAAAGTGAAGACTTGGCTTTGGGAAGAGGCTAACCTGCGTTTCCAATCTGCTGACAATATTCCAGAAGCTCCTGCAAATACGAAACAATACATCGTTTGGGTGTTGATAGCCGGCATAGATATTTCAATTCCGAAAGTCTCTAAAGGGAAAAAATGCGCTATTCAAATTATTACGGAAGAGCGTTGAACTTGTATTCCCGTTCACCGTCTGTAGTGGCAGGAAATATTGCCCTTGTACACTATTCTGTTGTGTTAATGAAATTGCCCTCTACACCACTTTTAACAACTGAAGCGCAAAGAAGTACGCATTTTGAAAGTCTTATGTGACGACCATTAGGCACTCTTTGGGCGCCCGGCCGTTGCGCCAGAAAACGAAACACAACAACAAACTCAGAAGAGCAAATAGCCTTGTACAGGTAGCCCACAAGTGGATCTTGAAATGCCTGACAGTTCTTTACTGCGGACGAACATCAGAGCCTTTCTACGTGTCTATGCCAGTTCTGCTGCATGACAACGTTCGGAACAGAGGCTAAACTTTGCTTGGAAACGCAAGTAGTCTGAAGAACACGCACCTCAGTACCACAGCCATGTTATTGAAACTTTTCACTTCTAGTAATCCTACATTGATTACTAGAATTGAAAAAAATTGGCCCGAAGATCTGATTAGTTTTATTTTGGCTTTCAAATGCCGGAGAATGTATTTAGCTTTGGTATCTTTAAATACATTTAACAGTCGCGGTGCGTTCAGAACCTTGGGGTACGGTTTGCATAAAATTGGCAGTGTAATTCTTTGCGGGAAAGCGCTGACTGCATGAAATGCGGATGTGAACAGTCCGAGTAAAGGCGACCCGCAAATTAGATAACAGTGAACAAAGTAGAGCTTATAGCCCTTAAATAGAAAAAAGCGAGGGAAACTGTCTTGTAACTAGGAGTTACTGCCGCATAAGCAGAGAAGTAAGAAAGTGACCCTTTATATTTCATTCCGGGTAATCAATTTTCAGCATTGGCATGGTGGAGGCCACCGCCATTCTCACTAACCCCTTTCCCCTCATATTGTAATAAATTAGTATAAAATCTCAAATCTAGAGGGACTTTGGAGTGAGATACTATCCTCATGGAGGCAAGAAGGAGAGGTAAGCGGGGGAGATATTTACTTGCTAGTTTGTAAAAAAAAACCGTTCGTGGCCGTCTCTCGCTGCCTTCCCTCGAAGCTAATCAGAGAGATATCACCACCCATGGCCCTGAGATGCAACAAAGGTTGGTCCTCCGTTCCACACTCCCGTTGGAAGGAGTGGCGGATGAAAGAAGAGTTTACGTAAATGTGTCTGTGGGGGAGATGATGGACACAAATATCCGATTGTAATGAACCTTAGGAAGTGTTGCCCAGGGCACCTTCGCAAAATCGCAAATTGCGGCAGGAAGAATTTGCTGGTTTGAAATTGTGTGTTCGCGCAGGGACCGCAACATATATTCTCGAAATGAGTTCTTGAACACCGTTTTTGCAAACTTAGGTTGCTGCTGGTGTGTTGGCGCCAGTTCGTTGTGGCTATCACCTAGCTTCCAGGAAAGCAGTCGAAGCTTTCCGGCAGTCTCCATACTTTACAAAGTCCTGCGCATTGCTATGTGCATTTGGGCGTAGCTGAGAGACGAAGTTGGTGACGCGAGCGTTGGCTATGTGAACTCACTGTGGCGTCAGTTTCGCAGAGGTAGGCAATAAACGGAAAGTTCTCAGCTAGCGCCACTGCAAATATAGGAACGGAGTTAAATTTGCAACTTTTTAAGAGGCCGGCGATAACGTAATAAGATTGGCACACTATAGAGCTATCCCCTCTCCTTCCGAGACGCCTGTGTAGTTTGCGCTTCCGTAGCCACGTGCAACTTGACAACCTTTGCTAATGCCGTGTGTTGTGGACGAGAGGCAAAAAATAACTGCTGAATGAATCGCTGAATCATAAGGAAATAGGCGAGGACCGGCGGTGTGCAAATTAGGGAGAACCCATCTTTATTGGACGATTGTCTACGTGAATGTGGTTAGAGAATAAGTGACTGTAATGATTTTTATCGTTGTATTCACAGCGCCGCTCCAGAGGCATTGAAGGGGGGGGACGTATAAATACATAAAATAAAAAAAGGCGGCCAGAGGTATGATGAAAGCATTACTTTCAAGCCCAAAAATGTACTAGTGCTTGTATGTTAAATCTAGCTACGACTCTACCTTCAGTGGTCAATCAAGGATATCAAAGATTTGCTATATCATTGTAGTGATTGAGGGTGCGCCTTTGATGCACAGTGAATATAGAGTTGTCATTGTGATTGACGTTGGTAGGGCATGCACTGGGGGCGCTATCGCTCTTGTGGGCGGCATTTATGTTTGAGGTCTGAAGTCAATTCTCCAGTCTTTTCTGCTCCACACAATCTTCTTTTCTCGCCATCTTGCTACTGCGATTCCCACACCCTCCATTCTTCACACATTTCGGGCTTTACACGGTGTCGCACATTCGCACTCACCTGTGTGAGGTTACTGAGACAAGGTTGCCCCATGGAGACCATGACTCTTCTTCACCAGTCCGTTCGAACTATTGAAATAAGTATACACACATATCAGGGGAGGATAAAGGTTCACGAATAAATAAGGTGGTAGTGTGTACATGCTTCGCTGTGTTGGAAAGGGGACCATAAATCCAAACACATGCACCGAGGCTTGGCGAGGGAAGTGTCAAGTAATTTAGTCTGCCAAATTATGGTACTTTGAGTCCTCACTGACGTGGAAAATGTAACGAGGAGCAAACACTTATCCGCTACCTAAATGCTTCCGTCTTTGCCTCCTCCTAGCTACAGTGAGGAACCACAAAGGAGGCTGAGTACTTTTTTGAGGGCAAGCACTTCAACGCATGCAAAGGAAGACATGCGCCCCCAATACTATACATCGTTTCGCTGAGAGAATGTCGATATTCCAAGCCCCAATGCACTGAAGTAATAACGTGATTGATGCTGTTTTTTTGCAAGGAAGGCTTAAATTATTTAATGCGTACGTCGTGGACGAGTGTTGGGTTAATTCACTGCGTACGCGTATAGGACGGTAATGGGTGTACATAGGCGCAACCAAGAAGGATTTTGGTCTTGGTCAGCGTGACGTTACTTGAGTTCGCCGGTCAAAATATACCGAATATACCGGTAAGGCCGAGCAGGTGTGATTGGATGTCTGCCAAGTTACAGCATTGTCCGATGATACATTATTTCACCACATTTCAAACAATTCTCCTATTCTGATGTTGGTTGGTCATGCACGCAGAATGCACTTAATAGTCTGATCCTGCTGCGTGGAATAATAAAAGTAAACCCGGGGGCATCATGTCCAGTTTTCACTGCCAAATAAGCATCAAGTTGTTTAGTGGGACTAGCCTGCAGTCAAAATAGTAGGCATTGCGTGCGCCACAAAACCACCTTATTGATTAGAGCTGCGCAGGCACACTTACTGGCATCCCTGAATATTGTATTGATACCCGTTTAGTAATGGAGCCCGGTGTTTTCACTTGATGTGACGTCGTTTCTTATTAACCTTACCTTGACTGCATATCTGATTTCATAATATAAGTACTCATGCATTCATACATACAAGTGTATGTGAAAACACATACACACATATATAGCTACATACATACATCCATGTTTCCGCACATGCTATGCTCTGCAGTAAACGCACTACAAATCCGATGGCACAGGTGAAGACAGAACAGGGACGCACCATGTTTGAAGGCACGTGTTGCTGTATTTGTCTCCTCTTAGTGGCATCCTGTTCTCTCTGGAGTATTACACGTTGCAATGAGCAAAGTATCCCCAATAATGGGCTTTTGAAATGTCTCTCACCTTCTTAGAAGTACGGCTGTACGCAAGCGTGTCTCTCAGGCCATAAGCCACCATGTTTCCAGCACTGCAGCAAAGGGCTAGCATGTTTAGGATGATGAGGGTACTCTTGCATGGCTCCCCGCCTTTGATGGCTACCTGAAAATATTTCATACAGCAGCCATCTTAGAACTGTCTTTGTGATGCAGTTCTCATATTGCTTGCTGTGTTACAGGCATCAATCGACCAACTGGAAATTTTCTATCGACAATCCGAGCCCCACCTCTTTCTAAAACGTCCACTTTACTCTTTCTATCGGCAATCCTTCCCTACTGGCACTTCCTGCAAAGAATGCAGTAAAAGCCGGCCGTGGCTGGCAAGGTTCTGGTCGCTAGCTATAGCCGCTGGTGATTTAGGCACTGGCTGGTTCATTTTGGCCCGGAGAATGCGTGAATTTGAGCCGCCATAGCTTGTGTAAAGGCTTCCACCAACCTAATAGCTGTCATGTTCCAGTGTCATGGCAGCGACCCATAGCAGCTTGCTCTTTTTGAGCGCAAGCTGCTTTGGCCGTACCTGAGGTTAATTGAATTGCGACCAGGGTCGCTGTCGGGTTTCGAAACAGAAGGAAGAAGTGGGGTTCCCCTATACCTTGTTTAGGCTGGAAGCACCATAGCTCATTTCAGGGATTTATCAGACCATATATTGCTGCACCCTGACTCTTGCAAATTGTTGACAAAACTAAACGCAAAAATTACAAATTGTAAATGTATACTGGCTATTCATCCAAAGCCCTTCGTTATAAACATCGGAGACCGGCCACAAATGGAGCTTCATGGTACATAAACAGAAAATATGTTGACAGAGGAGATAAGAAACTTTCTGGCAAGTATACCTACAGGTATGAGCAGAAGGTAACGGAGACACTGGACAAGTGGCCAAAGTTTATCGCTGCGCCGCGTGGGAGAGTCCACTGGAACAAACTGGTGACGTTCTGACGGATGCATTCGCCCTTCCCTCGCTGTCCGATCTGATATAGCTTACCTCTGGTCATGCTTGTGCGCTCATAGTGGGCTTAAAAGTTTCATGGGGCTGCGCTCGCTACACTCTGGCGCTGATTGCGTATCCGCTCGCAGCTATGAGCAGCGACCAAATCCGTCACTGTTGAGCTATAAGAAAGTGACCCGCTCGCGAACGTGTTCCTTTGAGCTCTATAAACTGCAAAATTGCCGAATTCCTGTTCAACGGCTTCCCAATATTTTTGCATATCCGGGTTCCCGTGGCACGCGCTTGAAATCTTGAAATATAATATAATACGCTATAAACTGAAAACACAATTGCTCTGGACAATATAAAACACATTATTATAACTTGAAAAGTTTTCAAGCAAAGCTTTCTACCTCTAACAGCCAACCTTTCTTTGTGGCGTGCGGGACAAGAAGTCTCCGAACGCGGATGAGCAGGAGCAGGGTGGTTTTCACTCCCGTAGGACGGAGTAGCTGGTGCGGCGATAGGGCGTTACTACTCAGCGTTTCCCGCACGCAGCTGCCTGCTCGCACTGGCGGGCACGTTGGAGGGACGGCTTCCTCGTCTACTTTTCCGGCGGTTGTTTTTTGGCCTGTTCTGGCGTGCTTCCGCGTTCATTGCGCGCTTCCTTCGCACGGCTTCATTAATTTGTTCAACAGCACTTCCCGGGTAGCCCGGACACGAGGGAAGTAAGTGGTCGCACGGCAAAGATACGTTAAGGACTGGTTTGCAGGGCGGGGAAAACAAAATGTAGTGACCACATGCAGGTGTGTGACCGCTCGAGAAACGCTACCTTTTGTGCTCTGCTTGCCACGAATGGGACTCGGTTTTCTAAATTGGTGAATACCAATTCGGTTGCGTTTTAATTAGTATGACAAAAGGCGAAAGGAGCAACCGGATCTGATAAATAGCGATTATAAAAGCTCCCTCGGCTTTCTCGCAATTCTCAAACTTACTAAACTAACAGCTTAAACGGTATAAATGGGAATAACTAAGCACACATGACGAATTGTTTCGGTTTCTGCGCTGGGGTCGCGTGGTGGTGTAGCTCCTAGCTAGCACATCAGGATGGCAAGGTTCCGCTGTCTCACCCTTCGAAAGACGCTCCTCTCCGTTTTATGCAAAGGCGCGGCCGGGCTACAGTGGCGTCGTCCGCCGCTTTGGCCGACGCTCCTGTGTTCGGGACGCCGTCGCGCGAATTCCAGATAACGGCTGTCAGAATCTCTGGTTTCACTCTGCGTAGAGCCACGCGTGTGAACTCGAGCGACGTCACATGGGCAATTGTTGTGGGTGTCGTATAAAGCTTTGCTTTCCAACCACCATCACAGCGTGGATTTGAGTCAATTTTAAAGTGGAAGCCCTTGAGGTCTTCGCAATGTCCGTGCCGTCATCCGGCGTTCTCAGTGGGCACAGCATTGTAAGCTATCTATTGGGAGCGGCTCACACTATAATACTATCCGCACGCAATCTGGGGTGAGCCCCGGAAACTGCAGTAGCAAAGAGCGCGAATTTCAAAGGGCAGAAAACGCGAAAACAAAGCAAAAATTATTAACTGTCAACGGTAATTCCCGGAAAAAGAGCACTTGCAATTAAACTTGAATCTACAGTGACTACAGCGAGCTACACAAGAGGGCGCTACGGTGCAATGCGCATATAAGCGCGTTCCAGAATCAACTGACGAACATTTGGGAATCTGCATAGACCTCGTCTTTGCCCACTGCAATCTAGCCCCGTTCGAAGAAACGCATTCTCTGCACTTCACCGATCACAAGGCAGTGATCGTGAAGGGGAAATGCAACCCGGAGCTCGTCACAGCGTACCACCAATACCGTCAATAAAACACAGTAAATATACACTGCACACACGTTTGTCCATTTATTAATGTATTTATGTGCAATAATTCGTGTCAATAATTCAGCCCAATTCGGAAAAAAAATCTCACATCTCCACGCCGTGAACGATGCCGAGGGTCTGACGTACTGGGACGCAAATGTATTTCGTGTGGCGCTCGTCACTTAAAGCGCATTTACTGCACATCAAAATCATTTAAAACTCAGAGTGCATCATCACGCAAGGACGATGACGATCATCACACAGGCAATACACAACTTGCGTTTCAGTGCTTCGCACCCTCGGCATCGCTCACGGCGTGGATATGTGTGGTTTTTTTATTACGAAAAAAAACCATGCTTCAAAATTTTTGTTGTTAGGAAAAGAAACCTGGCTTTAAAACATTGTTCTTATTTGCGGTTCACTCGAAAGTGCTTGCTATCACTCTATCGAGCTATGGTATCAAGAAAGAAAAATAAAAATGTCCATTCAGGGGTATTTCTTTCGTGTTAAGAAGGCTGCGAGGGGCACATAAACCAGTTCTCTATTACAGCGTTTTGTTGGTGAACCGAACCGATTCTATTATTAGTAAAGAGAACTTTAGATGAATTACAAAAGTATTATGAGCTTGATTTGATGGGTGTGGTTCGGTTTTGTCGGCGATAGGAACTATTTAAGCGCTGATGCTTCGGGACCTGTCTTTTTAGGAAAAACAGATGGGCAGGAAATACTATGCGCCCGTGAACAGGACTTCGACAAAGTTGCACTGTATATCGCGCAACAAAGGAACGTGTTATTGCGCACGCAGCTTCTTCCAGATCAACAGCGACAAATTCGATCACGGCTGATAGCAAGCGGCAGTGCAACAAGCGCCACTGCGTAACCGGGCGCTGCCCTTTCAAACTTGCTGGTTCCATTTGGACAAGGCAGCTGAGCAACCATGAAGCATATCAGATTTTGAGCGGGTGCAGTGCCAACGCACCATCACAACACCGCCAATTGATTACCGGCGTTCTACCCGGGCAGCGCAGCGATGAAGTTGGCCATAAGGGTCCTCGATGACAGCGCCATAGGGTGTTTCAATCATAGAGTTTCTTAGTAAGTGTACCAGAGAGGAAACGGGGTGGGGTTCAGGGGAAGATCTCCACTTTTGGCTTGGGCTTGGATTGCCACTCGGATTCTTAAGCGGTTTTGGGAATTTGCTTTCTTCACAATGGATTAACACGTCTATGAGCTACGAGCAAGCCGAAATCCACCCTGTTCTGTGGTGGCCGTGTTCGGTGAAACAGCAGGCAGTGCGTGATCGTACCTGACGTTGGTCATGCCGCAGTCGAAGGACGTATGACTGAGCCGATAATATGCCGCTGCGAAATTTGTAGCTGACGAAACAAAGAAACAAAACGTACTTCGACGAAGAAAATATACGACAGATTCGGGCGAATGTATCCGTCTTATCTTGTCATCGTCCACGACTGTTTATCGCCACGTTTTCTTTTTTCTTGCTAAACTCTAGCTGACGGTCGGCGCACCGGTTCACTACGAAGGCGAAGTTTTCATAGGCATGCTCAAATAGCTTTCCAAGCGCTTCAGACAACGCGTTTGAAATAATGGCAAAATTAACAATAGAAGAGCCTAGTTTCCACCCCAAATATTAACATTGTTCGAAACTACCACCTTGGGCTGCAGAACAGCAGGCATAACCGCTCCGGCAAAAAATATGCTTTACTTCCTTTTTTCGAAGTTTAAAAACAGCGTATTTTATTTTCCACATATATAATTGCACATTATTCCTCGCGTTTTCTGGCACTTTGTTTACATTTTCGGTCCCTAAAACGTTTTCATCCAATCCGATGATGAAACTAAGGCGAGCGCGTGATGTAATGGAGGTCCACGACAACACAAACGGTCTTGGTGTGAGCCGCATTGGTGCTAGCGCCAGATTCCTCTCTAGCGTATATTGTAAGGAACTCTATGGCCTCGATCGCGGCGACGCCGTTTCGGCTGGAGACACCCGTTGAATGGTTTCGTGTGCCGCTATTGGGTCATAGTGCTCAACGCTTAGTTGCTTTCCTTTCCCACAATACCGACGCGAAATAGATGAGGTCCAAACTTCGCTAGCAAACCGCGCCGCAGCGAAATTTATAGCGGCATCTTGCTTCAGTGACTTGCTGCGGCGGCGAGCGCGTGGCCCAGAATAGCGGGGGCAACGTATGTTTTTCGCCACCCTGAATGGCGGATGCGCTTGAAGCAAGGCATGCTGATTGGTCACTATTTGCGTGATCCATTTAAAGAAGTACTGACACGAAATTTTTGTGCTACGTTTTTGCAGCGTGAGCTACACTGGACGAGGTTGACCAGTTTGGTGTGGCTCCTAGAGAGCCTTGCTGCGCAAGCACGGCACGTGGCGGTCCGGTTCACTTGATGACCAGCGAGGGGTGGTCCCGTGTGGATACGATGGCTCGTGCGTCGCAGCACCTTCGGCGTGCGCCTGTGGAACCTGCTTAGGTCTCGAGCGATTGGTGGAGCTGCGGCGGAGCCACAGGATAAATATAGATGGGTCACATAATGCGTATACCGTGTGTGTGTCCTTGAAGAAGCAGTAAGCATGATAATCAACCTAATCTTACATAGCCAGGAACGCTAAGAATAACCAGCTGAATGTTAAGTCAAGATACTAAATTGTTTCGTGCCTATAGGTGTTCACGAGCCCACTAATCATAGAATCGCACATTAGGTTTCGTATTGAATTAAATTGCGTATTCCTTCTTGAATTGAACTGTTTTGACATGTGCGGTGTTTTGTGTATATATGTTTACTTTTTCAATATAAAAATCATTTGTGTTTGTAACCTTTCCCATCCTCGTCTTTCTTGCGCTGGTTGTTTACTCATCATGAACAGTTTATTCGTGTTACTTTTGGTTCCAGTGAAGTGAACACTGTGGCAGCGGTCATGACGGGAAGGCGCATTTGACGTCACTATTCTCATCGCACCACAGCCGATGCCGGTCTGGGCGAGCGTGCGGGCGCCATAATGGCCCGGCGGGCCGTGTCGGAACTGACGCCACTCCCAAAGACTGTGACATGACATACAAGGCACAAACGCGCGCCAACCGCACCGTGACCACCCCGATACGTCACAGGAGCGCTGCCGTCGGCCGTTTGCGTCGAAGCGTAGGTGATGTCATGAGCTTTGTCGTGGGCGCAAAGATTAAATTTGATTTAAAATATGTTCTACTTAATAGTTACGGTTTACACTCTTGAGGGGGATCTCCATACAAAAAAGAAGCTTTTTACATAGTTTTTTTGAATAGTACTTTTTGAATTATTCTCCCTGTGGAAGTTCGCAAAAGAATCAGGCGTAGCCCGAAGAATTTAGGGCGTAGAGGCACCCTGCGCCCCCCCTCAAACAACCCCTCCTTCCTTGCGCCACTGGACACTCCCTTGCCCAATAAATCTTTGGTCAAACTTGTGGGAGGACTTGTACCTTTACTGCGTTGTATCCGAATAAGGGCCAAAAATATCAACTTATAAGGGGTTCTTCGCGATTTCTGTAGCAAGATTGGGTCTACAATTTTGTTTTTTTGCAGAGCGGAGCTCTTTAAACCGGGCGTAAGTTGTAGAACGCGAACAGAAAATCTTCAACTGGAAAGAAAAAAAGACGCGTTCCTTGGAGGAAATAGTACCTGGGTCCCTGGTGTTCTGTGTCTGGCGTCTATCCGAGGAGGCTATCATCGCATTCCAGGCAGGTAGCATTATTCCCTTTGGAATATCTGTAGTTTTGAATATGGACTTCGTCGCAGGTTTTTGTGTGCACCAATGAGGTCCACTGTGGGAGAGATATGAAGGCCTGGAGGCAAAGCGATCGGGGCCTGCAGTCATGGAGAACGTTCAGCGGCAGGTATCAGAAGCTAATGTGAGTTTCAACTGCCGGTTGTGTTTTCATTCTTTCGCGTGCTCACTCGCTCATTCGTTCGATCGTTCGTTAGCCGACGAAGGCCCAGGAGGCACAAGCTTCGCCGTTTCTGCCGCCTTGTACCACTACTGCAAGCGGCGCCAAATAAATGTTACAGCTGTTTAGGCCGACACAAACCAACCCGGCCGTCGCATAAACAAACCTCGAATCCCCACGAAAAATATGGTTGGGGAGGTCCCGGGAATCGAACGCGGGACCTTTACGCCGTGAAACCGAGCAGCCTAACCACTGGACCACCCCAGATGCCGGTGGGGCACGGGGTTAGCAGCGGCGGTCAAGGATAACACGTTGAACTGATTTAAAAAATGCTTCCCGTGGTCACAATCAAACCTGGGTGCCTCCCCTTAAAAAACCGGCGTCTATACGATTGAGCTATCATGAGATTCTCACCGCACACCATTGCGTTTGGGTTTCTAGTGCGGGCGTTTCCTTTGGACTTGCCCCGGGTTCTAGCGCGTGCCAACGCGATTTGGGAGAGATGTCAAAGCCTGCGGACGAAACCATCGGCGTCTGCCAGTCATGAAGACCTTTCAGCGTGGAGTTATGAAATAAATGTAAGGCGATGAGCCTGATGACATATGTAGCGGCAACATTGCGGTTTACTAAAACACTTGAAAGCACATTTAGTTTGGCTCGGCGATCGATGGAACGAATAATGATTATACTAACGTTTAAAGACAAGAGCCTAGCTTCCTAGATCACAGACAAAAGTAGCGTAGAGGGTATTGTTACCTGGCGTTAGTTAAATTTCCCGCGAAGGAGACGCTACACGTAGTTTGCTACGCCGAGGTCATCATTAGGAAAGGAGATGAAGAAGATGCTGAGGGGGAAATGCGTTGTGTTTGTTCCCTAGCTTGAGCGGACATATCTTCCACGGTGTTTTTGTTATATCTAGGTTCTAATTAAGTATTGTAACTAATTCTTTCTAAATACACCTTAAACTTGCATAATTGGGTGAAAGTTTGGGGTATCGATCCCCCTCATGGCCCACCAGCTTCGTCCCATCCTGTCTTCTGAACACTGCTCCGAGGCTCTTGTATCGCGTCGGCCTTCCGCAGTGATGCGAACTATCGACGTGACCGTTCCCCAAGCCCGCGCCCCCTGCCCATAACGCGCCGATACCAGACGACTAACCAGCCACGACGTGACGTAAAGTCGACGACGTTCCCCTGCCCAGATCTCCGACACTTTTCCGAGGGCTTTGGCTGCTGCTTCATGGATTCGACAGGCACTGCCGTTCTAGATCCGCTGATCATTACGACTAGCATGATAATCCGTAATGGCAAGGACTTCACTATATATTCTCATCCCATTGTCTATCCGCATCACTACCCTCAGCTTACCGCGGCCTCGGCTGGAACGGTCGTCTTAGATCGGAGGGTGATGCTACGGAACATATAGGTGTACAATACCTCATGGCGCAGACAACCATGCCGGTAAGATGCAGCTGTAATACACTTTCTGCTTTAAGGACAATGGAAGGCTGCAATTAATTATTCGAGAAAGCCTGCCGAATGCACTCTACCCCATTCTTACTCTTCTAATTATCTCTTCCCTGTGGTTGGCATCCGGGGTCAGAACGTGGCTAAGTAGATATATTCGCTTACCACTTCCACTGCCTCGCCACCTATCTCTAACCGCTGTGCTCTCCCGAGGTTATTGAGCATGACATTGGTTGTCTGCATATTATTGTCTACGCCCAGGGTTCTGCTCTGCTTGTTCAGTCTGTTAAGCATGCTTTGCAATTCATTCACGAGTTACCTAATGAGGCAACGTCAAAATCTGAGGTTACGTGCGCCTGTTCCCAAACCAATGTTCTGAATAACTCTTGTAAACATGCTATGAATAACATTGGAGAGATTGCCTCCTTGTCTGACGGCCTTCCTTATAGGTATTTTGCTGCTCTGCTTATGGAGGATGATGCTAGCTGTGAACCCATTGTAGATATCCTATATTATTCATACGTATTCCTAGTCTACACCGTGATTCCGCAATGCCTGAATGACTTCTGAGGATTCGACCGAGTCAAATGCGTTCTCATAATCTGTGCAGGCTAGTATAGGGGTTGAGCATACTCCGCGCACTTCTCTATCACCTGACGGATCGTGTGAACGTGGTCCATTGTTGAATAGCCTTTACGGAACGGTGATTCTTCATTAGATTGAGAAAGCGTGGTAGTGCGGGCTTGTTGGTACATACTTGACCACCATAACAGCATTTGAAAGGGACGCAAGAAAGATTGACAGACAAGGCGCTCACTAGCAACAACAAGGTTTATTTCATCGCAACGAAATATATACCCTCGGAGAAGGAAACGCAGAGAGAAGGAACAGATAAAGATAAAGAGATTGTGAAGAACTCATATTCACAAACATAGGCACGCGCAAGGAAAGTTGTCATCGGTCAAGATAATCATGCTCCTTTTATAGCAAAACAATAGATGGCTTGCTGACGGATGAATCATTTCGCGTGTGGATGACGTGCGCCTCGAAGATCTCTCTGGCGCACTGATCTTTGTATTTTCGAAGCACACGTGTCTGGTCGAATTTCGTTGTGCACTTGCACTTGACGTAATGTACGGCGAGATTGCTGCCAGTTCCTTTCTTGTAAGTTCCCGCATGTTCCCGCAGCCGGTCATTCAAACAACGTCCTGTTTGACCCGTGTAAAACCTCCCGCACGGCAGCGGAATGTCGTAAACGACGCCTGACTCGCACTCCACGAAAGGCTTGTGATGCTTCTTCGAGCAAGATCTCGCTGTAGTTCTTTCCCCGTTCAATATGCTGCAAAGCCCAACTAATTTGTTTCCAGCGCTAAACACCACGGTGACTCCGGCTCGAGCAGCAACTTTTTCCAGTCGGCGAGAGACACCGTGAACGTACGGAATTACTGCTACCTTCCTTTTTTCCTTCCCATCGTGCTCTTCCAGAGGTTTGCGGTGGCGGGTTCCCTTCAGCAGTGATTCACACAAATTAAAAAGCAAATGTGCGGGGAATCCTGCTCTTGTCAGCCTTTGAGCCTGAGAGGAAAAGCTGTCGCCCATTTGATGCATGCATGACCGGTGGAGAGCGTTCCTGAGAGCTGAGATTGCAATGCCCCTCTTCACAATTTTCGACGCGTTTGAAGTGAATGGCAACAAACTCTTCTTGGATCGGGGGGAGTACTTCCAGCATACGTGCTCTGGCTTCAACTTCAACTCTAGGTCCAGAAACCTGAGGCACTCGTCACATGGCTCTTCGGTCGTCACCGTGAAGTTCACAAGACTTGATTGAAATGCACTCAGAATGCGTTGAACTTGCTGCTGACTCTCTGTAGCTGTGGAGCACTCGAAGAGAATCAAAAAGTCGTCCATGTAGCGAAATACTCGTACAACGCTAGTTCCGGAAAGTTCCACTTCAAGTTCCCTGTCGTAGCGGGCGAGCAACAGATCGCTCAGCACCGGAGCGAGGCAAGCGCCAATGCAGAGCCAATGCAGAGCCCCTTGTTCTGAACGTAGACCCCCAATGCAGACCCCCTTGCTGTTGTTAGTCAGCGCCTTGTCTGTCAATCTTTATTGCGTCCCGTTAAAGCGCTGTCATTGTCGTCATTAGGTTGACTGAATGCCGCGAGATTGCAGGCCGCGAGATCGAGGCGATGAAAGCGGCCTATGGGCAACTCTCCTTAGCTGAAGGCAATCTTCAGGTGATTTAGGTGTTACAAGCGCTTGCACGCAATGAAATTGCGAGGTTTGGCCAGGAGACAGTCTGCCACGTAAGTTACAGTACCCATTATTGAGTTCCCTCCCACGCGAATTTATGCAATTGTTATGATCACGTGCGGACCCCTCCGAATGTCCGCGGCCAGCGTCGGCCCTTTTCTTAGAGGAATCCGGCGGATTGGTGGACGTCCGATCACCGGCGTGTATGTTTTAATTGCAGGCATGTCGGCCATGTGGCGCAATACTGCCGCAGTCACTGGTTTTCTTCCGCTGAAAACTGGAACGAACGACAATACCATTGATCATGTGTCGCATTGTCCTACAGGTTCCTACTAGCAGCGCACTGCCGACAACTCCGCGTCGTCCACTCTGCGATTTGGCCGATCGCCCTTTCCGCATCGCCGACAATCTCGCTCTCCGAAGTTCCGCCGCTTGCCCTGGCCGAGCAACTATGGACGTCCCGAATTGGAAAAATAGTGAATGCAGCTCCCGGAGATGGCCTGCATTTCCGACCTCGACCGAAAATCCTCTTTTGACATTACCTACCACAGACAACTACTTGACGTGAATGTTGACGGCGTGCCTGGTCACGCTTCATTGATACCGGAGTGTACATCTCCGCAATGAGTGGGAATCGCCGCCGTTTACAAAACATTTTGACGCCCACTCTGTAGCATGTCCAAGTTGCTGACGACGATGCGCTGGCCCTCGCTGGCATGTTTACCTCTCCCACCTCTCGCCGGCCACACCACCACTGTTGGCTTTTTATTTTGTACAAATGCGCTGACGACATTATCCCTGGCCGCGATGTCTTGTCGGAACATGCCGCGCTCATAGATTATTCAGCGGGATTTCTCTATCTCGAGTTACCGGCTTCTTATAGCGATGCACCCCGCTGCGCCTAATACGTTCGCCGGCCGTGCCACGTTGCAACCTATGTTCCTCTCGCTACTTCTTCTGCGATTCCTGATGGGGACTACCGCGCCGCTCCCTCGACGTTGTCCTGATGCACAGTGCTGCCCTGCCACACACTGCCGCCAAGAAAAAATTACACCATCTTTCCGTGGAGTACCATGAGAAGGATGCGAAGCATCATGGGGGTTCCGTGTAGGATCCATTGCGTTGCCGTTATGTTGTTTCATTTAGCGGAGCACAAATGAGAACGTAGTGTTAACCCCCATGTAGAGACAGAGAAATGTAGAGAAATGTAGAGACAGCGAAGAGACCAACACCCGCGTTACCTCATCGAACACCTCCTGGTTCTCGTCTTTCTTTATTGCGTGCTCACGCCCCTACCCCGCTACCCGCCCTCTTCGGCCTCTTCTCTGGTTGAGCTGCAAGGCGCGTGGCGCTTCCCGTCACTGCTTTCCCACGGGAAATTCAACATCCTTCGCTAAAGTTTTCAGTTCGTAGTTTGCGTTGACGTTCGTCTTCGCGTGCCTTCGTTCTATCATTAGCTTCTTGACGTAGTTTTAATGAGCGAAGGGCATAAGGTGCGTTCGTAGCACATGCTCCCGTCACGGTTTGTAGCGCAGTGGGAAGAGCAACCCGTACTTCCTGTTGCGGCCAGAGAAGTCATGGTATCGAAACCGGGCACCGCCTAGTTCTTTGTATCGTGGACTGTGCTGACGTCAGGCCAAACGCTAACGGGGCTGAAGAGACGCGCATGCGCAGTAGAGCGCGGACGGCGGACAACAACGACAACAAGGGAGGAAGGGACACTGCCCCAAGCATGAGATGCTTCGCATCTAAAACAGCACTACGTCGCCTCTCATCAACTTTGGCTTTCACACTTAAGGCCTCCCCGAAGGAATTACCGTCGCCACTCTTGCTCCTTTCTGTGCTCCCGACATTTCTGCTTTTCCTTTGAACCACCCGACAATTCAACATCGTTCTTGCTGGGCTAGTTGGTGAATATATACCATGATTTGAAGCGCAACAAAAAACACACGGACCAAGAACAGTGTAGACGAGACAGGCGCTAACTTCCAACTACTTTTATTCGGATACGCATGTGGTTATATCCCTAGGAAAAAAGACGGCGAGAAAGAAGGAGCGTGCGCATACACAGATGATAACAAAACCAGATATGTCTACAGCACTTTTTTCGGAAAACCCATTTCGCTACTATACAGAGCAATCGAGGTATCACTTATACAGTCATTCCCCCTCTCCCTGATATAAAACGCTTCGGCTAATTTCCTCGCAGCCCTGTTCTTGCTGTTGTTCAGTATTCTTATATCTTCAAACCATGGCTCACAACCGCAGGCACGAGAATGAGTGGGCAAATGTGCTCCATTATCTTTTCCAAGGGACGATTCATGTTCTCTGGCTCTCTCGTTGACGCACCGACCCGTTTGGTCAACATAAGAGCTTCCGCAAGATAGCGGGATTTCATATACAACACCAACTGCACAGTGGACATAGCGATTTGCGTGTTTTTTCCCACATTTCTTCCTGCGTTCACCCGATATGCGCGAGCACAGGCGTGCAAGTTTACACTGGGCAGAGAACGCAAGGTTGATCCCGTATCTTTCGGCGACCTTCTTCATGTTGTGGGACACTCTGTGCATGTATGACATGACATCCGTTTTCGGCGGACGAGAGGTATCTTTGGCCTTCTTTCGCTGCTGTCACTTTTTTGAGCAACGTTTTTGCCACAGCGACAACGACAGTGCCAGGGAATCCGGCCGAGTGAAGCCTGCCAACCTGATTGAGAATACTGTCCTGCATTTTGTGAGCACACGATTTTGGTAATGAAGATTCCAGAGTCAGTGTAGGCGATTGCCCTTTTCACTTTTTTCGAATGTGCCGATTCATAGGGCAGTAGTTCTTTCTGAGCGCGTGGATTGTACCACCAACAAACATGGTCTTCAAAAAACCTCACGGTAATGTCTAAAAATTGTAATTCATTGTCAACAGGTACTTCGTGGGTAAAAGCTAGGCCTTTCCCGTGTCGATTAAAAAGCTCTAAAACCTTTCCTACCGTGCCAAGGTGCGTTTCCGAGGTTTGTTTCTTTAAAGTCACTAAAAAATCATCAACATATCTAAAAACGGTAAGAACAAGAAGAGAGTCAAGAGCATCAATAGTGGTTCGGTGTAGACTGCTTAAAAAGATGTTACACAGACCCGGCGCTACGCAGTACCATATACAAATGCCATGACGTTGTAGGTAATGCTTTCCGTTAAAAGAAATAAAAGTGGAAGTTAGATAAAACTTCAGCAGTACCATGAAATTGGCAGCCGACATTCCAGTGGAATTCTGGAACTGCACTGCTCTACTCTCATCAATGCAGGACTGTACAGAAGCGAGCAAATGCTCTGCCAAATGGAGTAGTACAGGTCTGTTACGTCAACAGAAAAGCCAAACCCAACTGAACGGGTATCTTTCAACACTTGCAAGACATCAAAACTGTTTCTAGTAGCAAAAGGGTCATCAATGTGCACAGAGTTCAGGTGTTTCTGGAGAAAGCGGCTCATTTCTTGTTGCCATCACCCTCTTTCGCTGACAATAGTCCTAAATGGTGTACCCGATTTATGAGTCTTTGCGGAAAAAAACACATTTAGTTTGTTGTCCTTGCTGCCTTTCACGGATTTCTGGAGATGCTGCAGATTCAGTCCTCGCACATGGCTAACGCTTTTTCCTTGACTCGAGAAGGCTTCACTTTCCGCTGGGCAAAGTTCTTTGTTATCGCAACTAGGGCTCTTTCGTTGAATTCGCCAGACGGCATCACCACAAAGCACCCTTCTTTGTCGGACTGTAGAATGCGCAGGTCGTTTTCTTTAAAAAAGGTGACCACATGCGCGTTGGAATTCCGTGCGTTCCGTGGGCGTTTCTCGACAAGGAAATTGGGAGGCAAAGAATCAACTCGCACAATTACTCGAATGAGGACGAACTAAGGAAATTGGGAGGCAAAGAATGAACTCGCAAAATTACTCGAATGAGGAACGAACTAAGGAAATTGGGATGCAAAGAATGTACTCGCACAATTACTCGAATGAGGGAAGAACTAAGGAAATTGGGAGGCAGAAAATGAACTTCAAATTACTCGCACAATTACTCGAATTACTCGAGGAAATTTGGAAGCAAAGAATGAACTAAATTACTCGGAAAAATTGGAATGAGGAACAAAGAAATGAATGAACTCGCACAATTACTCGAATACAAACTAAGGAAATTGGGAGGCAAGAATGAACTCGGAAACTAAGAAATTGGGAGGCAAAGAATGAACTCGAACAATTACTCGAAAGGGATTTGGGAGGCAAAGAATGGAAATTGGGAATTACTCGAATGAACTAACTCGAATGAACAACTAATTACTCGAATGAACTAAAAATTGGACAAAGAATGAACTCGCACATTACTCGAATGGGACGAACTAAGAAATTGGGAATGCTCGCACAGAATGATTTCTCGAATGGAGGCAAAGAAATTGAAAAGAATGAACTCGCACAATGAATGGGGACGAACAAGAATGAACAAAGAATGAACTCGCACTTACTCGAATGAGGGACGAACTTGGGAAAAAATGAACTCGCACAATTACTCGAATGAGGGACAAAGAATGGGAGGCAAAGAATGAACTCGACAATTACTCGAATGAGGAACGAACTAAGGAAATTGGGAGGCAAAGAATGAACTCGCACAATTACTCGAATGAGGGATGAACAAGAAATTGGGATGAAAGAATTCGCACAATTACTCGAATGAGGGACGAACTAAGGAAATTTACAAAGAATGAACTCGCACAATTACTCGAATGAGGGACGAACTAAGGAAATTGGGAGGCAAAGAATGAACTTCTCGAATTCCGCTTACTCGAATGAGAAGAAGTGGCTGATGCTAAGGAAATTGGGATGCAAAGAATGAAATGACAATTACTCGAATGAAACAGCCGCACAATTACTCGAATGTCAAAGAATTCGCACAATTACTCGAATGAGGACGAACAAGGAGAGAGGTGAACGCACAATTACTCGAATGAGGACAACTAAGGAAATTGGGATGCAAAGAATGCTCGCACAATTACTCGAATGAGGGACGAACTTTGCAAAGAATCCTGCCTGATGCGCCTAACTGCAACCTCTGCCATTTTTGTTTGCATAGTGCCTACACTATCTTTATCGGCGCCAAACATGACAAGTTTGGGTATTCTAAGGGTTCTCGCGTAGACAACTGCACCAAGCAATGTGGCCAGAGCTGCCTAAGAATAAAAAACAAGAATGAATCGAGCTTAGCCATCATTACAGTTTATGTAATTTTTAGGAACTTGTAGAACTCGTAACTTAGAACTTTTTAGTAGTTTTAGCAACTTTTCGGCGAAAAGAAGCAAAGGCTGCCCTGATGCACTCAGGGTTATAATCAATACGTAGCGCATTTTTCAGAGCTGCCCTTGAGTGCGTCATGTCGTTTACTCACCTCAGCGCCATGCAGTTGTTCTTGACAGCTGCAGAGGTCCATTGCCGAAGCAATTAATGTTAAGGTTAAAACAAACAGCGGGAATGCCGTCGAGTATTGTTTGGCGAGGAAGCGGTAGACCGACAGCGAACACACGATCACCTGCTTGCAAAGAGAAAATAGTAACTGAATTGAAAGGACTTGGTATGAATGGAAGAAGCAAGGTTTACTGCTACATTTACGATATAGTTATCAGTGGGGGAACTTTTAATATGCGTTAGAAGTGCAAACGTGTCCTGGCAAATAAGACATATGACAGGAAAGTATCCACAGAACAGGCCACGCCAAAATAGTCACTTAAAATTTAGGATGAAGCTTTTGAAATAATGGAGTATTTCTGAATTTAGTTGATGTAATGCATGCCACACCTTAATCTATATTTTACATCACCTGTCTTGTGAATACAATAGATGAGTTGAAATTATACTTTGACATTTCCCCGTTTTTATTAATGCCCATCCACAGACACGCCTAAAACCCGTTAGGTGAGAGAACTTTAACCTATTTGCGCTCGGGATATTTTTTACGTTTGTGTGATCATTTACACTGATTTGGAGTTACCTTCGCATTAAATTTATATCTTTTAGACAGCGTTTTTGTAATGTTGCCTTTTCGCTAGTGAATAAGGCTACAGATAGCTAGACGCGAGTGATCACAAACACCGGTTTTCTTGAAGTGCTGGACTTGCAAGCCTTCCTTTCTACAATGATTACAGCTTTCAATTTGTGACCCTGAGTTTTAGAGTGGATGACATTGCGACGTGGTCAGTTCTATTTGTAAGTGTTGTACTTGGTTCAGTCTTGAAAGTATAGGGGTGAAGGAAACCACTTCAGCTCCAAAATGCGTCGTTAAGACTCTTTTTACCATGCTTCAAGTAGAAGGGCACTCCACGTCATCAGAAGAGAAAGAAATATTCTAAGCCTGCCCGCAACCCCTTTACATATGCCCCCTAAGTTGCTGCATGATCCATAAAGACAACAAAAGAGCTACCTCGAAAAACGATATCATTGATGAGCGTAAATTGATCGTTATGGGCAGAGTCACAGTTTCTACTACCGGGGGTTGGCTTCTGGTGATCCAATCCAACTCGTGCGGAGCAACGAAATTTTTTCTGCTTGTCTTCATGCGTGCAGCATTTCGGCAGCAAATGTCACATTGATTTTGCTACCTTATAGAACCTCTACAAAGAGGCATTGTTTGTTAACGCAAAGAAGAATTATACATCAATAAACTTTATTGACTGACAAACCAAAATCTTTCAGTACTAATTTACCTGTGCACAGGACTTCACACCGAAACTAGTCCCCGGCAAGATCACCTTTCGAATGGTGCCTTAGAGGATAGGCCTTTTCTGTGGCCAACATTTAGTGGTGCTCGTTACCCGAACTGCTGAGCAGACACGAATGATTTTATCCCTTGCAGTGCGGGTGTGCTCAGACTGACTAATAAAGCCCATCATGTGCACGAATTTTTGTCCTTAAAACAACTTCTCGTGGTTCAATTCGGTTTTAACGAGGATCATGCGAATTGCACCTCTCTGGAAGGTGGAGCTTGGCGTTGTATGTTACTCCGTTTTCGTTGCTGTAATCAGAACTAAATCGGTTTCCATTGCTAAGTGAAGGTATGGACGCTTAAAGGCGCCCAACTGCCATGATTTAGAGCATCTTTTTCGCCAACACAAAGCAACACAACAAAAACAAGCAACAAAACCAACATCATTTCTCACAAAAAACAGGCTGGCTGTCGGGAACAACAACCAATATGCAAACCGTTTGTTTACAGAAACTGACGCACGTGTACTTACACTTGTTTTGATGGAGGCGCATCATGCTGCTAAAAGCACATATTAGTGTAACGAAGCCAGGTAATCCAGGTTTTGGTATGGCTTTGACAAAGCGAAGAGAAAGCTGTTCATTATCCAACCCTAGTGACTCAACTGTCCTCAGTAGCAATTTTAATTTACGATTTATCACATATTGCTTGCAATATCATGATTTCCATATAAAACCAGGGTTATGTGAACAGAAATGCTCTTACGGCAGTGAAAGAGGCAATAATGTCGTATCCATAGTCCGCTAAACGGAGCCACACTTCCGCTTGTATATTCCGATGTTTGTGACTCTACGCTGACGCAAGCCTTGGCGACGTACAGTGCTGCTGTCTTTAGGCACAAAACCTGGAAACACATCAACGTAAGCTTGATGACTCACAAAAGGGACTTCGGGAAGGCCCACTTAGATGAACGTTTGTGGCATCCTCAATGAAAATTTCGAACTGGTGCGCGGTGTGAAAATTCTTTTTGCCACCATTTCACAGATGGCGTATCCGAACTTCAGGCTCATCCGTATTAACAGCTCATCAGAGCGCGCCGACGCCAAATATCAGCGAATGCATTAAATCGATAGATATATTTTTATTTTTGCATTAATGCAATGGGAGCCGGGAAAAAAAGCTGCAGTACAGCTTGAGTAGCCCCGGTTCCCCGGTTTGACAGGTGGCATGCAGCAGTGGCCAATATTGACAAAGTACAAAATTACATTGCTTTCATGCTGTGCTCTGCATCTTCATCCTCGCCTTTTGCGGAAACATATTCTGTCGTATTACTCAGCCTTCAGTGTATAAGGCTCCAATCGTTCGTTCCAGAAGCATTTATGCAAATTTTCTTGCAAGGTGAAAATCCTCTCAAGATTATAGAGGTGCTTGAAGAGAGTTGTTTTTGTCGCAAAGGGCACGACGTCACTATAAACACATCTGCCGCATAGTTTATCTGTGTTGAACTATGCCATTAGGGACCAGTTGACAATGTTTGTATGCCGCTCGCATTATAAATAGAAGAAACGCTACTACGAACACTCAGACTTACCGTGATGTCAACCTAGGGACACTGAGTTGATTTAGATGAATGCCTATTTGGGGCTAACGGAGACTTTGTAATAAGGAAGTTCACCCAAATGCAGCACATACCAAATTCATCGTGAAATTTACCAATTTAAGTAAGCATGTTTACGGTTAAAAACAGCAGTTGCTCGCAGACAGTAAGCCTCGCTAACCCTCGACGTTCCTGGAAGAGTTAATTTTGTAAAGAAACTGAATCGCTTGTTCAAACACGTTTTACAAAACAGGTCAGTTGATGATATCAAATTAGGGGGTTTTGCACTAAACAGTTCTCTATGTTGGCAACATGAGGAGCACTGATGATTCCCGTGGGGCTTTCAAAAAGTATTACATCGGCTTTCCCCTAGTTGGCAGCTTCACCGTTCAAGGTTTGCTTCGGCGACATTCATGAATACCAGTTGTGGGGCAATATAGTATTTGTACGTTTGTTGAACTTTGAAATGTATGACATCATTCGGCGTGCGAGGGCCTTGGGGACATTTTTACACGTTTACCACTACACTCCTAACGTCGTTTTTTACTTCGACAAAAATATGGTTGCTCGATCTTACCGGCTGCCTTCCTTGATCACGTACATTTTTCCGTCTCTCAGCAATCCGAAGAGCTCTGGGGATGACGGGAAAGTTTCCAGAAATTTTAAGGTGCCTTCTACTCTCTGAGAATTCATGGTGTTTAGATTAGGCCGTTCGATGTTCCCACAGTGCTTAGCTATGGTTGGCTATATCTCTTTCCAAAGTATCTGCGAACTCTTCTTCATGGAATACGTTGCCTTCAGTACATTCACGGACGAACTGTACTTACTACATGCGCAATGTCAAGAAGCGTAAGGCCTCGGGTCCTTCCATGGATTTTGTACGTCTGCATCCGAGATCAACCCAGCCGACCAGGACCAGCGCCGCTAGGGATGCAATCTTGAGGGCGATCGATGCATTTTCAGGGGTCAGCGTTGCTGACATTCTGCTTTGATTATAACAAAAAAAACACGACATGGCCTTAAAGTTAAGCCAACGATACTACCAATGGCATCTAAGTATGTTCTTGTTGAAGGCGAGGAAACAATGAATACAGCTTTTATATGTTTAATATTCTAGGGCCCATCATAAAGATAAATTGAAAAAAGTTTTACGTGCACAAGTAAAAAAAGATAAAACAAATTCCGACATCTCGACGAAGTGAATGATGATGAGAGGGGCGAAGCAAAAATGCCTAACGGTAAAACCAAGAAACATTCGCCCGCACATCATATAAAGACTCGACACGTCAAGCTTTGCACCGCTCCGTTGTTAAGCCCGTCGACGACGTCGATGTTTGTGGTGGTTATGTAGGGGTTGTTTGGACGATGAGAATCTCCATGGGTAAGTTGGCGAATTAAGTCTGTGACATTTTAGCCACCTTGGCCCGTCGCCTTCTGCAGAGCGTCTTGTGTCGTGTACCCCCGGTACGTGTCTTGAGCTCGCAGGCGACGAACGACAACCTCTTCTTCTTTCTCTTCTCCCTGTTGGGTAGCAACGAAGGCGTTGAACGTATTGTCCTCTTCGGCCAATATTTTGTTGGCCAATCCCTAGGGGGATCCTGCCCCAATCATCATTAATGTGCCGTGCCGTATACAGCAGCAACGAGGGAAGGGACAGGGCCCGAGCAAGAGGAGCTTCGCCCATTAAAGATAGTGGGGACAGTTGATCCCGGTTGCGTAATGGAATTGCGAGAGCATTGCAGTAACAGTGACTGATTATTAAGGCACTGAACATCTGGTAGCAGCTGTCATCTTCACTGACCAATCCTTCCCAGTAGATATGTTGGGTGGGGGCCAGGAATTGGGATTGAGTCGGCCGTCAGCTACTGAAGGCAGTTGTCAACGTGACTGATCAATCCACTTCAGTGGGTAGTTCGGCAGTCCAAGGCGATGTTGCACTAGGGTATCCGCAGGGGAAACCGTCTTACATTCGCATTAAACCACTTCTTGTAATAAGTATGCGTCCAATTCCGTTTTAGCATCCCTGGCCAAGCCACTTGAGCGGGCTCGTAACCACATGGAAGAGAATTCGAACCTGAGCACTGTGAAGCTGCGAATATGTATTTTGGTAGCTTTATAGAACAAGCATGGAACACGTAGAATCTAGCAGAAAATTATCTCGAAAAGAAGCCGCAATGCTGTCACATTTTAACTAGGTAAGCCGACTCAGGTGTTTGCCCTACGCAAGCGTTGTTTCATGTGGCGTCAGTGAGGTACAGTGTTTGAGCACTACCTGATCACTGCGTGTCCCTTTGTGCGATTTTAGTTCGTCGCCACCGCGGATTTCTAAATGTAACGCCAGTAATATGTCAGGGCCATCCGCTGCTAGAGAACACCAGATTTTTCATTTTGTGGAGCACATAACACTTCCGCATTCACACATTTAGGAAAATTTCCACTTTTTTTCACTCGCAAAAGCAAATTTCGTAAGTGTACATAAATGGAAGCTACATTGGGGTCACCAGCTTAACGCCACGTGAGGACGGAGCACCTGGCTGTTTTAGCTGACACCGCCAAGCTAACGGAAACAAGGTTCAAATGGAATTTTACAACCTTTAATAGGGAAACCAGAGTGTTATTTGAACGTACACTGGGTGTCATTCACTCAGAACGCAGAAACGGGCCATACAAAAAAGCTCCTCAGCAAAAGTTGGAAAAAATAAATAAATGATACGATGTGGAGTAGAAGACTTATTAGTTAAAAATGTGGACACGGTGCACGACAAGGCTTGGCGCATCGAAAGTGAAACTTTAACGACGACAGCCTGTTCTGTAGGTTATTTAGTACAAGAAATAAAACTCTTCCACAGAGAAGAATAATTTTCTCACATAGGGTACACGTGAAGGGACCAGTTGATGTTCTAGAAATGATGTATGCCTAACAAGAAACATTTTGAAAATTATTTGTGAGCTTCTTTAAATAAAACGCTTAAGGAGATGAATGGTTTGACCAAGCTCAAGAAGGTAGGAAAACGCAAATGTTTTGTAGCGTTAGAGTGTTTGAAGATCACCTGCAACAAATAATTTTAGGTGAACGATGGGGGAAAATAAAAGCACTTAAGCGGACGGCTTAAGCAGACTGAAACAGCAATCTGGGAAGAAAGTGAGTACGAAAAAACATTTTCGGATTTTAATGTAACACAGGAAAGAAAAGCTTCACAGAAATAAGCACCCTCCGCAACAAGTAATCAAGACGTTCTTCGAAATATTACTGCAATGCTTGAAAAATTCCAGGCTATCCCTTTACAGACGCACAGCAGCTGAACGCGCGAAACTTGGGCACTCTGTGTGACCAAATGAATGGAGCTCTCACCTATTAAGAAACCTTATAACATCTTAGCTTTCCTCTGAGAAACACTGCTATCAAACCGCCGCTTGACAGACTATCGTCATAGTTATCCACAGCCATCCTCACCAACCTGATCCCCTGTCTTTGCAAATTCGTCTCAAGGTATTGTGTACGGCACCATCGCGAACAGCCCCTCGCTCCGGGTCCAACTGGCACCGCGAATTCCCAGCTCTTTGGTCCTTTCTCCAAACTCTAATTCATGCAAGAAATCACCCGGCTAACACGCACAAATGCTCCCACCCACAATTTCATCACATACAGACAACTTCGAAACCCCAAAACGACCATGTCAAATTTTACCTTGTTAGTTACAACGCACTACAGGACGAACGGCACGGAACCGGCCAAATGGCGACACGCAGATACTATTCTGCGTCCGACGTTCCAGAAACCTGTCACTTTTGACAGTTAAAACGGAAGACTGGGCGAGTTGGTACGTGTTCATAGTAACAGCGTTAACGACACGAGACAAAAAAAAGAGGGCACAAACACGGCGCTGAGGGCACACAGCGCCGTATTTGTTCCCTCTTCTTTTTGTCTCGTGTTGTTAGCGCTGTTACTATGAACTTTTGACAGCATGCGACCCATACCTCGTACATCCTATGTGAGCCAACGATCTCAATATCAGGTCACTGTCCGCCTCACGGACTTCCATAAAAATCGGTTACCTTGCACCATGTTCGGGTTTCGTGCTCACCTCCCCGTGTCCACCTTCAACTCAAGAAATGCGTTCTCGAACGACTCCGCAAAACACACCCCAGTTTCACCCATTCACTCGTCATACAATGCGCCTTTCATAAAGCAACTCAAACAGCCGTTCTCCTTCAACTTCATATATGAAATGTTAGAACCTTCTGGCGATCCGAACTGCACTTTTCATTCCCCCTTATTAGACAGACACCTATCGTACTCCGTCCAGGGGCGCACTCTAATGTTAAGATGTCTCACTGCTACTCTTCAATATAGCACTCTTGGCCCTCCCGACACTATCTGATCAATCTCCTCACGTGTTACTTGCAGACGCAGACGACTGCATCGTATGGTGCAAGTCTGGCTCTCCGGGTCAAGCAAGACCAAATAAAAAAGGTAATCTGTACTACGCCTCTACTGCACTACTACTTTCTGTATACAGTGAAAGGGCGTCATTCTGATGTCAATCAATCGAATTTATAGATTATTCGAACTGTGCCATTTGGTCTGGCCAAGTCTCTATAGAAGGTAATGCATTGAAAATCCTGTCCATTCGAACGCGAAGGGCCTCCGGCACGGATAATTTGAACTGCGCGTCACGCGGAACCTTGGGGCTTCACGCGCAGCGAGAGAAACGTCCCCGCTAGCTGCGCACGAGGGCGCCTCGCCTTCGGAAGAGACAGAAAAAACACAAATAGAAGTTCAATCGAATAAAAGCAAATAAAACTCCGTAGCGCACGCTTTGGAAGGAGGTTTATTGCAGAATACGTAGCTGTAGACACGAGATCAGGGTGTATGCCGTGCTGACAGATGGCATCGCTTCCTGAGAAACGTTGAACCTATCGCTGCCAGTGACCAAGAGGAAGATGTGGAGGACGTACCAGTGCGGCCACCTCTCGAAAGTAAAGACAGGAGAGAAATCTACCCGCCCCTAATTCAGTTTTGGAGTACACTACAAGCAGCCTTTTCGCTACATTTGCTTGTTAGGGAAAAAGTTCTACCTTTCGCCTTCGAACATACAAGGCAGGTTTCAATCACGGCCTTTTCCGAGCACTCAATAGCTGACATGCTCTTGTGCTCAACAATAGCATTGTACGGCTTTTTTCTTCACTTTTGTTAGGTAGAACTTTCATTACTTCGAGCTGAGGTTGCGTACCCTTTGAGTTCTAATGAACGAGGTTTTACAGTATCCGAGCCTGTATTATCTACTACGCCTCACCGAAATCCACCTTATTCGTCGTCTGGGTGCGAATCCATAGCCACCCGCTTAGCCTTAACCCTGACTTCTTACTCACTCTCAACGGTCAAGGAAGGAGAACCGTCAAAACTTTCCCCATACTGGTTGTGCATTACCGCCACGATTGCTTCGGGGGCGCATAATTTTCCAAACATCAAGTGTTCCAACTTCCCCCCCGGAATATTATTATATTGCCGGGAACTGTGCAGGCTATTTGTATACTTGTTTTTGGTTTTATAGTCAGGCGGAGCCCGCCTGATTCATCAATGTTTCAAGAAACGATATCCTTTTCCTCTTTTTGAATGCAGCGCGGGCTTTTTGATTTGAATAGGAAGAGTGTTTCGCATTGTGTCACTAGCCTAGAATAACATTTTTTTTATCTCCAGTGTGCCCGTTGTAATTCCACGTTTTGAGAAACAACTGCAGGTGAGTGTCGGCAAATCGAGTACTGCGGTGGCTGCCTGGGCGACACTCGCCCTGTGTACGTCACTTTGTTGACTGCTGCTTCACCGCCTGTGTATTCTTTGAGTTAGGGGAGCACAAGGTTACTCAAATACACATGTTTTTCTTTGAAGACAGCTGCGTAGCCTTTCGCTGCGTCACATCTGGTGAAGGTGTGCGGTCATGGTCATCAGCATCACCAGCCTATCCACACCCAATGCAGGGCAAATTCCTCCTCCATCTCCCTCCAATTTTCCCAGTCCTGTGCTAGCTGCGACCAATTTTCACCCGCAAACTTCTTGATCTCACCTGCCCATCTAACTTTCTGCCGCCCGCTGCATACTTGCCTACTTGGGGGATCCACTCCGTTACCCTTAATGAGAAACGGTTATCTTGCCTATCTTTATCTTTATGCTCCCTACGCACTCTGAAAGCCGCCAAGCCAGTCCAATTAGAGCCAGCCGCAGACTGAAAGGTTTGTCACCCGGATCTTGGTCTCTGGCCAGGAGGACCCAAGAGAACGACTGCCGCTGCAGCCACCACCATGGTGCAAAAAGCAACGCCCCTGGAAACGCCAGCGTTCTGGGTACACTCCGCTGAAGACCCAAAAGAATGGTGGTAAGAACTGGAGCATGTCGGGTTCTCCAACAGGTGGTACGATGAAGAATCTTTCTGGCATGTTGTTTTACTTAGAAGATGCAACTGGAACTTGGTTCGAGAACAACGACAGCTCTTTGACCAGCTGCACTCAATTTAAAAGGTAGTTCCTTGAGACTTTCACTACCGTAGTGAAAAGAGAACAAGCTGGGCTTGTTCTCGAAACTCGAATGAAGCACACCAACCAAGGGGTCGTCATCTTGGTCCAGGAGAAAAAGCGACTTTTTTGGCGGGCGGAGCCAGAAATGGCGGAGAAAAAGAAACTGGGGTTGGTCATGCCAGAGGTCATGGTCATGTCTTTCATACTACGCCAAACCACCACACGTTAGAGAACCCCCGCCCCCCCCCCCCCCTTGTGCGATATAAATAGTCGTATGTACATAATAATAAACGGTGTGGTACGTGAGAAGTCTGGGGATTTCTTCTCCATCGCTGTCGGAGACGTCAGCAGCAATAGGAAAATTATGGCCGAGGGTGTGCGTGGAAGTATCCTGATAGAGCGCCGCATGTCGTCTGGGCACATGACCTATATTCGAAGCGGTGTGGTTGCTATGCCTAGTGCCGCAGAGTGAGGCCATGTTTTGTGCTGTTGTTTCTTCCGGAAAGGGGAAGAATGACTGATTTACAGACCGCTGGCGCCATTGGAAATGTCCAGCTGCTTTTTACAGCCTTTTCTGTGCGGTACATTGGACACAGCTGTCGCGAATGCAGTAAGTACACTACATAGCCGGAGGGCTGCCAGTTTGTTTGGGATACGTCGCAGAAAATATGTGCCTTCGTACCACCGCTATTCTGCTTGTTGAGGAAAGACACACGTTTTATTTATTTATTGTCAAAAACAATATTTAAATGCCCACATAACTGAGAGCATGCTTCATTACAGCAACATTGCAAGTGTGTTTTGTTGTCGCTCGTACGTGATTTTATCGCAGTTGAATAATAAAGCGCGGACCTGTAGTTGGGTACTCTACGTATTTACTAATTTACTGCGAGGAGTTTTCAAAAATGTTGAGCTGTCTGCTTTAATAATAAGCAAACAGGTAAACGTCGCCATTGGGAGTTTACTGATTCAGTTGTACTGAAAGGAGGCGCCCTTAACACTTCTAAATATGTGTTATTAATCTGCCACTAGGTTTTCGCAACATAATAAAAATATCTTTGTCGGGAAAGGGGATCTGTCTCGAAATATTAGCACGACATATTTGCTGGCAGTCGAATGAATTGGCATCCAAGCCAACTGCGCGTTGTTCTCATAGCACGCAGCACCTGCTAGCAACAGCGGTATCCACGGGCAAGCTAAGTGCGCAACATCTTCTAGCAGCGATGGTGTCACGAACTCCAAGCCTGTTAAGTCAGTGTGTTTCGAAATAGTGTATTCATTCCACCGCGTAGTGCCCCACACCAACCCCGCAGCTTCCAGTAATATGCGACGTTTCACAGTACTGCAGAATTTTCAGGACGTTTTTCGTAATCACAGCACAACCGTTACGAACCCTTCAGCTTGACCTATTCTCTAACACGTCACTACTCACTTCACCTTTTTTTCATTCTTGTTCAGCCATATTTCGAAATTCGTTGGAAGCACGATCAACTATCATGCGCCGCGCACGTGTTAAAATTACCTTTGCGAATAGTTTAAAAATGTGTCACGTTAGAAATTGTATGCCCCAGTGAGAAACATGATGTTTAAAGCAGCAAAAACGTCATCAGCTTTTCTTGCTTAGATGGGAGTTAAGGCTCTTCTAAAAGATTTCTTGTGTTCTTCTAGACAAGGCGACGGGGCATTCAGCTAACGCATACTTACCACATTCGACGTGTAAAGTAAATTATGGCCCCGCGGTAACCACGGAGCGAATGACGAAGCACCGCTTTGTGCTGGGAACAAGTACAGATTTTTCAAGCTTTCAGACACGAGTGCAAAGTGAAAGCATATATTGGCAGTGTTGCAGCGTCCCATTGCTGAAGCAACGGCTCGCGCTAGGTGTTTCCTAGGATAGCCGTTGATTACCGGTTTTGGCTAAGGTCGTTGAAAGTTGACTGAAAGTTGAGACGTAAAGATATTGCCGTTATAACTGCAAGCTTCGCATCCCATGAATAAATCGCGGACGAATCCGTTTTCATTTTTTTCAGTGTGGTTCATTATTAGACGCCCGTGAGACAAGTGGTTAGGTGTAAAGATTACGCTATTTGTTGAGGTCAGTGTAGATATTTTTGCTCTTTCTGCCTGGTATAGTTCTTGCATTTGAGGTTGGTAGACACCCAATAAACAGTTCACAACTACGTTCGATATAACAGGTTTTTGTGGTATTCTTTCTGAATGCTCAGTTTTGCCATTCATACATTTTATGGACTATTCCACGAATGTCCAAGGGGATTGTCGTGAGAAGAGTTAGGGTGGCACTTTAAAGACACAGGTATATATGCTATCGCTCCATACGCGTACAACGTACACAAAAAGCAAAGTAGCAGCAGATTGGCTCGTGCGGCGTTCTTTAAAGCGTCAGTGTAAGGTTTGACCATGGAGGTCGTCGCACTGCGGGCGCCCCCAGCGACGGAGACGCGGAAACGGCCGTCACCCTTCGTAGGGCCGCTGACAATTAGGCCGTCTCGACGCACGGCGCCTACGGAAACGAGCAGGGTCGTGTCCTGCCCGGGACAGAAAGGCGCCGCTCCCTCTGACAAGTTGGGTGGCGACGACTGTGTGTGGAGGTTCTCCGAATGCACTTTGCTCGGTCTGGGAGTATTGTGCCCGGCCTTGCCGTTTCTTGTTTTCTTTGAACTTTCCCTTCCCTCACCGAGGGTATTTATGTCAGGCCCGGTGAGAGGATGGGGTCTTTTTGCTCTGAACTTGCCGCAGGTCACGGGGACAGCCCCGCCTGCGCCGGCTAGACCCCGGCAAGCTTATAAGCCCCACTGCGGGCTTGTTCTGCTCCCCTTGTATATGCCATTGTAAATAATTCCTGTACATAAACTGTACATAGCTTGGACATCCGAGTCTGCCTCGTCCCTCACGGCGACACGAGACACCGCGGTGCATTCCTCGGTACGGAGAAGACCTGAAATTTACTGGCGCAGTCGACAAAACAGGAATCACCACACGCTCGAGTTCACTTGCGAGGACAACGAGAACGAGAGTAGCACAGCTCAACGAGAGAGTCCCGGCCGTTCCTTCCCGGAGAGCACACCTCGGGCTCGAATCTACAGCCCCCGAGCCCCACCAGGAGACAGCGCAGGAAGACGGCGCGAGCATCCCACCTCCGGGGGCGAGCGGCAAGATCTTCGGCGGATCGGCAGCCACAGCAGTTCGAGTCCATCAAAAGAACTCCCGGGCTCCACCGAAGGGGCAAGGAAGAGAGACGGCACGAATTCGCACCCTCGGCGGCGGAGCGGCAGGATCTTCTGCAGAACGACGCCCACCGAGCGACAACGCGGAGCGATCATCCACCACCGATTCAACTAGGCACCACCGGCTTCGGGTGAGTCCCCTGGTTGGCACTTCTGCAGCACTCTTTGTTGCCTGAGCCGGCCCTATTGGATGGAAACACGCTTCGCGCACCTAAATCCTGACAAACGTCCTAGAAAGATTGTGAACGAGAACGGGGAGAACGGTGACGACCAGAACAAGGAAGCGTCCGCTTCTCCCACCGAAGCGGTCATTCCTCTTACCAATAAGCAGATGGATTTTCAACTCAAAATGGCCGAGATGAAACTGAAAACCGTAGAGGCGCAAGTATTGCTCGCCCAAACTACGAGCGACGCCGCGTCACGAGTGCGAGACGATGTGAGCGAGGCGGAATCTCAGAGCAGTCCCACGAGTCTGAGGCATTATGCTAAACGGCTAGCTGGGACCTTTCCTAAGTTTCCAACCGACGGCGAAGTGCCTATCTGGTTCCAATAAGCGCAGAGCGCACTGGAGGCTTATGAGTTCCAAAGGAGTTGTGGGGGCATATTGTTTTCCCTATGATTTCTGAGCGGGTGGCATATTTGTCAACACGTCTGACTCCGGGCCAACACCGAGATTATGACGCGCTAAAGAAGGTAGTACTTGACGAGTTGAAGTTGTCAGCGGCAGAGTATCAAAGGCGCTTCCTTGCGGCTGCTAGGCGACGGACTGAGACATGGAGGTCATTCGGAACGCGACTGCAAAGCTACCTCAACTTTTATGTGGAGGCGCGAAAAATCTGATCGTTCGAGCAGCTTCTTGATCTACTCGTAGCGGACCAGATAAAAACTGGCCTAACGGATGAGGCAGTTAAGTACGTTAAACTGCGTGAAGGCGAAAATTGGTTTAAGGCCAGTGAGCTAGCCCATCTGCTTCAAACGTTCGAGGAAGCGGCAGGTGAAGGCAGTGCGTGTAGAAGGTCCGGCAGTTCCGACAAAGCCGATCTGGAGGGGGGCAGGCAAAAGTCTGGAACGGACACAAAGCAGGGAAAAGGTAAGCCCCCCACGCACGGTAAAACACCGCCATACCGACAGGGCGGTTGCTTGCGCTGCGGAAATTGGCGTCACCTCTCCGTCGGCCGTTGCCCTTACGCCAATGGAGAGGGCCCAGACAATGTGGACAAAGGGAGGGACCCACCCGCAGGCGAAAGATTGGCAGCGCGAGTGTCTGCGGGCGCTTTCTTCCCCGCGCGCTCAAAACTACACACGGTCAAGGTGAGCTGTAAAGACCAGGTGTTTGACGCGATCGTCGACACTGGCGCGGAGATAACAGTTCTTCGGGAAGGCAGTGTTCCAAACGATCTGGTAGCCCCCCACGGCACCATTGACCTCGTGGCGGCATTCGGCCAAAAGGTCAAAGAGAAACTCGTTGTCGTACCGCTGGCAGTGCTCGGAGGGCAGTCGCTCATTCAGGAGATTGACGACTCGACGCCGGTGATGTGCGCGCTTACCGACAAGCTGTTGCACACCGACTGTCTGATCTCAGCGGACACCTGGGGGAAGCTGCAGGCGCCACTGGGCGAGGCAGAGAGCGCTGCGCGCGTAGAGGCTGTACAAACACGAGCCCAGCGAATCGCGTCCGAGAGCGAGAGCCCCCGTTCGCCAGAATCGCAGCCTTCCGAATCCACGCTTGACGTTGAGCCCCCATTTGAAAAGACGAGCGAAGCGAGAACCGTAGTATCGCGAAGTATTCAGCACCGGGCACAAACAGCGACGTCCAGAAGTTCCGTGTCGAACAACTCCACGACGAGTCGCTACGCATGGCTTGGGTAGACGCTGAGAGAAGCAAGGCGGGTATGCACATCGTAGACGGGATGCTCTACCACAGAGACAAGGTGCTCTGGCAGAGTGTACAGCAGTTAGTACTACCAGGGTCAAGCCACAGCGCCGTGCTTCGTCTCGTGCATGAATCGTACTGGGGTGGTCATCTAGGCTTCCGCAAGACCAAGGCCCGTATCAGGCAGAGCTTCTTTTGGCCGAACAGGGAGGCAGACATTCGTGTCTACTGCAGTCGGTGCCACAATTGTCAGGTGCGATAGGACAGGCGGCAGGCTGAACGGGTGCCCATAGCACCACTGACGCGACCTAGGTTGCCTTTTCAAAAAGTCAACATCGACGTGATTGGCCCTATCGACCCCCCGTCTGCGCGAGGGCATCTGTATGCGCTTTGCATAATACACCTGTGCACCCGGTGGGCGGAGGTGGTGTGCCTGAAGTCACTAACGGCCAAAGCCACCTGCGAGGCACTGCTCTCCGTGTTTAGCCGCACGGGAATACCCGAAGTTGTGTGCTCGGACTGCGGCACCAACTTTACAGCCGCGCTGACGAGCGAATTCCTCGCGAAGCTAGGTTGCTCTCCGCGTTTCTCAACTCCTGACCACCCGGAAAGCAACGGCTCGTTCGAAAGGTGGAACAGAGTCCTTAAGAACATGCTTTTCCATGTGATCGTGAAAGACGCTAGGAATTGGGACAGGTTCGTCCCCTTTTTACTCTGGGCCTACCGGGAACTGCCCTACGACAAGACCGGCGTGTCCCCGTTCCGGATGTATACGGCCGTGACCCGGTGGGACCGCTTGCGATACTCAAGAGTAGTTGGGCGGGGGAGACCGAAATGCCAGCTGAGTTAGCGGAACCCCCTGTCGATTACCTCAGACAGTTCAAAGAACAACTTGAACTTGCTGCTGACGTCGCTGAGCTAACCGCAAGCAAAAAACAAGAGTCGTACGCGTCGCAGTACAATAAGCACGCGACAGTCAAAACGTTCAGCGAAGGGGATACAGTGCTAGTCTTTGACTATAAACGGCCGGGCAAAATGTTCCCCAAGTGTCTAGGGCCTTACTCCGTCAAGGGAAGGTACCGCGAACACTCGTATTACGTACAAACCCGAGAGGGTCGACGTTCACTCGTGCACGCGAACAGACTGCGTCCGTACCTGCGTGAGGTGGCTGCGTTGAGCGTTATGTTCCACGACGACTCTGACTTTGGGGATGTGCAATATACACGGCGAACCGTAAAACCGGAACAGGCAAACATCGGTCTCGCGCTGGAAAAAAGTGCGCATCTGGACGACGCGACAGCTGCCTGAGTCCGAGGCGTTTTTGAGATGCACAAAGCCCTGTTCGAGGAGAAACCGGGAATCGCTAACGTGGGGGAGCACTGCATCAAGCTCTTCGAGGGGGCCGCTCCCAAGCGCGGCCACCCATACAGGATCGCCGAGGCTCTGAAAGGCGAAGTTAGCAAGCAAATATAAGAAATTCTCGAGCTAGGTTGATATACCGTTGTGAGAGCTCGTGTGCCCATCCTATAGTCTGCGTGCCCAAAAAGGATGGCTCAGTGCGCATATGCATTGATTACCGCGCGCTTAATGCGCTAACGGAAACTGACGCTTTTCCTATGGGCTGCCCGCAGGAGCTCATAATGCGCGTAGGATCGGCCAAATACATCACACCCATCGACCTAGGGCGGGGCTACTGGCAGGTGCCGGTGGCGACCGATTCTCAGCTTGCAACAGCGTTCGTGTCGCATCTACGTCAGTTTGCGTGGAAGGTCATGCCGTTTGGACTAAAAAACGCAGCGGCAACTTTCCAGAGAAACATGAATGACCTGCTGTCCCGGCACGAGCACTACGCGTGCACATACCTAGATGACATCGCCGTGTTCAGCGCGACACTCGATGAACACATTGAACACCTTCACCATGTGTTCTCGACGTTGCAGGCAGAAGGCCTACACGCGAACATAGAAAAATGTCAAGTGGCTCAGCGCTCCATCTGCTACTTGGGGCATATCGTGGGTTCCGGCACGCACGGGCCGGACCCCGCGAAACTAGAGGCCATTAACTGCCTGCAGGCCCCAAAGACCAAGAAGGAGTTGAGGAGCGCCCTGGGCCTTTGTGGCTACTACGGCAACTATGTCCCAAAGTACGCTGAGATAGCCCGGCCGCTGACACAATTGACGGGCAAAAGTGTGCCGACTCAAATTCTCTGGAGCAGTGAAGCTGACGAGGCGTTCAGGTCCCTGAAACAAGCCCTTTGTGAGGCTGTCTCTCTTGCCACCCCGGATCTGGCGAAACCTTATGTGCTTTCCACTGATGCGTCCGCTGTTGCAGCAGGCGCCTGTTTGGCGCAAATAGCCGCCGACGGCTCTGAGGCTCCGATTGCCTTCGCGAGCAATCGGTTCACGCCAACGCATACGCGGTGGGCCACCATTGAACGGGAAGCATTTGCAGTCATTTGGGGATTAAAGAAGTTTGAGACGTGGATTTTTGGTGCCCAAGTGAAGGTCGTCATCGATCATTACCCGCTCTCCTACCTGACGAGCAGCGTGCCCCAGGGGGTGAAACTAACCCGCTGGGCTCTAGCGCTCCAGCGTTACAACGTAACCATCCAGCACCGCCAGGGCATCGCGCATGAAAACGCCGATGCTCTTTCTCGTTTGGCCAATGAATGCTGGGAGGAACAGATGGCTCAGGTTGAATAGGGCCGGGGCAGAGGTGTGGCCGCGGGGACGACACCAGTGGGCATGCGTGTACCTGCGAACCCTTTCCTGTCTGTGTTGCGCAGTGCTATGAACAATCGCATCCCGATGGGCATGAGTGCCGTTGAATGTTTTTTTTAGTTTTTGCGGGTTGGCGTATCAGCGTCTGACCGATCAGCGGAGGTGAACATTCATTGAGCGGACCCTTGCGTCGTACTGCAATTTTAGCTTATCCTCTACCTTGGTGTCCGCGGCTTGTTGTGTTGGTGTGTGCATGTGCCTCTGTTTTATGACCGTGTTTTAGCGCGGGGTGCTTGCGCCAGCCTGATCTGCTGCTTGCGAAGTTTTTGCGTGTCTGACTTGTCGGCCGCGCGGCTCAAACTTTTTTTTGCTAATCCATTTATTCTAGTGGGATTAAATGTATCTTGTGTGGGAGGTGTAAGGTTTGACCATGGAGGTCGTCGCACTGCGGGCGCCCCCAGCGACGAAGACGCGGAGACGGCCGTCACCCTTCGGAGGGCCGCTGACAATTAGGCCGTCTCGACGCACGGCGCCTACGGAAACGAGCAGGGTCGTGTCCTGCCCGGGACAGAAAGGCGTCGCTTCCTTTGACAAGTTGGGTAACGACGACTATGTGTGGAGGTTCTTCGAATGCACCTTGCTCGGTCTTTGAACTTTCCCTTCCCTCACCGAGGGTATTTATGTCAGGCCCGGCGAGAGGATGGGGTCTTTTTGCTCGGAACTTGCCGCAGGTCACAGGGACAGTCCCGCCTGCTTCTAAGCCCCACTGCGGGCTAATTCTGCTTCCCTTGTATATGCCTTGTAAATAATTCCTGTACATAAACTGCACATAGCTTGGACATAAACTGTACCTGTACATAAACTGTACATAGCTTGGGTACGGAGAAGACCTGAAATTTACTGTCAGGTACCAAGGCAACTTCCGCGTAGGCAGCGATGCATTAGTTAGAGCTTTAATTGGCATGCGTGGAGTTACAGGTAACACAACCTAAGTCTTACACGTGGAACGTAAATGACAGATACCTTAGTAAATGCAGCTAAATTAACTTTGCCGGTGCGCAAATGAATTCTGTGACTGGCGTCAAACAATACACAGGCAGGAAAAAAAACCAGGGTTATATACAGTGTCTGCAGTACAAGCTTTCGGCATTGTTTGCCGCTCCGTTTTTGACTGCTGCATTATTGGTCTATGGCATAACAGAAGCTGTAGGCAAAAGCCTCGCCAACGAATTGCCACGCAGATGAGAGGGACGTCCCCTTCCACCACAGTGTGAAGGCTTCTGACTCTAAGCCTCATATTTCGCTTTACAGCTATTAGCTTCACAGAAGTTACTGTGTGGCTGATGCTAAAGCTGGCTGCTGTTAGTGGGGTCGCCAGTTGATTTTTAGTGCTGCTGTTGGTGGTGGCACCGGGAAACGAAGGCAGCATGGATTCTGCCTTTGGTGCACGGTGGCGGCATCAAAACAAGGATATTGAAGCCTGAGAAACCAACGGGCAAATATAACTATATGTATGATTCTACGGAGGGGGGTTCGTTCTGCTGTTCACAAAGCGTGGGCACGGACGGCGCAGTGGACTAAAAGTTGCACAAGCGGTGAAACCATAATCCCGAAGCGGCTGGGAACGTGGAACAGGGATTACCTCGTTGCGCAATGTAGACAGGGTTGCTTTATTGCCTAAAAAGTCACGTCACCAGTTTGATAATCGCCGTCATCCTCCAAAACAAAAGAGGAAAGCGTGTCGGAAATAATGGAGGTGCACAGCAAGCCTAAAGACATTTATATGGCTTCGGCAACACGTAGGATAAGTCGACAAAATGTTCACGTCCATCCGTCAAAACAGCAAGTGCCATGAGTCAATATATCCACAAAAGGAGAAACAGGAGAGCGCAAAATGAAAGAGTGGAGAGAGTACGTGGATAAATCTGTCTCTTGACAGACGGGGGGAAGAAGAGGCTGTCCGCTTTACACAAAATGGCTAGCCATTGTTCAGTCCTGCTTGTAGAACGCGTTAAAGCGGTGTGGTAGTCCTGCTCCACCAGCTTTGAAACTGAGTGCGCTGTCGCCAACGCGTAGTGGCGCCGGTGCCTGCAGGGCTCTCTTGCGTTTGTTCAGCTCTCTGATTACAAACTTGTTGAGTACTCTATACCAATTAGCATATCAGCAAGGGGTACTTATCCATACCAACTACACTGCAGCGGTTCCACGTGTCAATATGTGGTCGATATTGTTCCGTAGAAATTTAATCTATTCGCAAGTCTATTGGAAAGAGTGCAGGGGTAAGTCTAGCAGCTCGTGCTAATCTAAACCTCAGTCGCAACCGTCGTCGTCCTCTCCTACCTACAGCTGCTAAAAGCTATACAATTTGTACTGAGACAGTTCCGTATTTATGCGTTCATCTTCCCGGTGCATAGCGATCCATAAATTCTATCAGATATATGTTCGGCCTAGTTTGTACTTTTAAAGCCCTGTGACGGAATGAAAACAGAAACGTTGCCCCTCTTGCCCAAACCTCACGCGCTCTCCTCATGACCATAGAAGTGGGTCTGGTCACATGCTCCCGAATGGGGTGGGCACGACACTTTTCGTGGGACAAACGAGTACCAGCAGTAGCTGCACTGTGAAAAACGTGCGGCTAACGCCTGTGAAAAACGACTGTGAAAACCGTTCGCAGTGTAGATGAACCAATTTTTGAGGAGAAAAGCTGACGTTGCTTTTTTATTGGGGTGGTGGTCGCAATTATTTAGAGCGGCAGTGACAAGTAAGGTTAAGAGAGAAGGAAGGATGGTATATACGACCCAGTGACGCCCACGTAACACTTCCCAGCAGTGGCCACTCGGAAGAATCTCAGAAAATGAGGCATTCTTTGCTGTTCATTAGATGGTGTAGTTGGTTCGGACAACGGCAGCATGTCAGAACAACCCGGAAGCACCTGTTTTCTGTTAAATGAAATGTTGAATAATAACTGAGGGGTTGAAAGGGTACGGGAAGTACAGCAGCAAGCATTAAACAACAACCGCGGCCACCGAATGATATCTAAGTTGTACATATGCAAAAGCATAATGTCTATTTGAACTCATTGTAGTGTCCAACCAAAGGCCGAAAAGTCACTGCACCACACGAAAACGTTGCGCGTTGGATGCTTAAATACATTTATTTGCGCAAGAATGCCACCCGGAATATTCTGAATGAAATTGATTAGCCTTCACCCTACAGTGAATATCACGACAGACCGGTTCCGGGGCCTGCTACCCAGCTGCGAAAGATCAGGCTACCGCCATGTGTTGCATCTGAGGCTGTCCTTGAGGAGATCTCATGACGAAACAGCGCAAAACATACGTGTCAAGGTTGAGCTACATTCCAGCAATACATACCGACCGGTACAGCTGCGTAAGCGCAACCATACAGATGCGTTACCGTGACTACAGAAGAATGGCGCGTAGCAAGTAGTAAATCACGAAGCTGTTATTCTGGAGTCGAACGCGATTCTTCAGCAGCTGCTAACAGAATCTATCAATAGGGCTGCAGTGGTTGCAAGAAAAGGGAAAAAAGTTTGCGGTACTGTCCTCTTTTATATTATCATAGGCGCGGCAGAACGGTCCATGTCACATGTTATAAGACTGGTTTCCTGTGTAACAACAGCGCGGCGCATATTTTTACCACTGCGGTCTGTACTGGGTACGAACAGGTGCGCGAAACAGTAGACAGACGAATGCTGTAATGTTTTTGTAGTTTTTATTCCCCGTTTGTGGTCGGCATGAACAATTTGACACCTTTTCGCGGAATGCCTCAATCCTGACAAAAGTGAAACTGGCGTGCCGCCCTTAATAATTGGGAGAAAGTTGTGTGTTTGACCAAAACCAGCAAATGAACTTTCTTGTACTGTTTGCAGAAGTTATAAGTTTACGCACAAATATACCTAGGAAAACAATGACAACTGTGCCATTGTGTGGAATTATCGTATAAAATGGACCCAGAAAATGTATATATTCCACGAATGGTTGGGCTGTGTGCCATGGGGCAACCTTCCGGTTCGGGTATGGGCCAGGCGGCTGCTCCGAAAAGAAGTAGCATCCACGCGAATCAGAAAGGGAGCGAAGACGCTTCGTCTCTGTTGTTTTTGTGCGTGCTCCTGGACACTCTGCTTTGACAGTCAGGGTGTAAGCGCAGCCTCGTGGCTTCAAAAGCAATTGTGAGCGGTGCCCTCAAGAGAGAAGTAAGGGTTCTCGCGATACTACTTCAGACCAGCCATTGAAGCGAGCAGCTCACTGGTACTGCTGGACCCAGTCGACAACATCCCCTAAGGAAGCGCAGTAGACCGGAGCCAGAACTTCAAATGTGTAGGAACAGTGAATGACAGGCGAAACTAGTGCTTCAGTCTGCGGAGAGTGAGACTGTGCACCCTTGACTGTGCAGTCCTCTGTTACTAAGCAAGCAGTCTGAAATGTGGTGCTTGGCCTCGTACCCGTCGGCTAGTACAAACGTCGGATTACGAAGATTCGTCGCCCAGGACTTGTCATAGAGTGGTTTTTCGGGACCGCTAAATATGTCAGCATGAAACATCATCATTAGCATCACTAGCCTATCTACGCCCGCTGCAGGGCAAAGGACTCTCCCATTATTCTCCAATTACCCCGGTGCCGTGCTAACTGCGACCAATATCCCCGCAAAACTTCTTGATCTCATCTGCCCATCTAACTTTCTGCCACCCCATGCCAAGCATGCCTTTTCTAGGGATCCCCTCTGTTACCCTTAATGAGCAAGGCTTATCTTGCCTTCGCATTACATGCCCTGCCCACCTCCATTTCTTCCTAATTTCTACTACTATGTCCTTAACACGCGTTTGTTCCTGACCCTCTCCGCTCTCTTCTTGTACCTTAATGGTGCACCTATCATCTCCCGTTCCATTGCTTGCTGAGTCGTCCTCAATTTTAAGCTGAACATCTCAGTAAGCCTACAAGTTTCTGCCCCCTAGGTGAGTACCGGTGGGATACAGCTGTCACACACTTTCTCGTTTAGGGACATTTTATGAAACAAATTTACCCCGAATTCTACATCCTATAAATTGTCATGCACAGCATGAGTTCGTAACAGCTGAAATGTGCGGAGTGATGCTGTGTGATCGACGAAAAAGCTGGAGCCAAGCGAGCAACGGCTGCTGCACTCGCCGATGCGGCCTTGTCAACCTCTGGTTACATCACCTGTAGGTTACGTTCTGATTATGATTGCTCATGGGTCATCGCTTGATTGGCACTGAGGGAAATATGAGAAGTACAACTTACAATAGTGGCAATATCTAACATCCTAGAAATATCGGAATAAACGATTCTCCGTCTCGTTTCGTTGAATGTAAACGGGAGTTTGCTAAGCCGTATGCAGAAACAGTCATGTGTGCGTGTACCATGCAGATCCTACGACCTTCAGTCTTTTGTCAAGAAATAATTCTAGGAGGGGCCATGAAGGCTCAATCAAACAGTTTAATTTGAAACAATTCGACTTTCGCAGCCAGCTCAACCAGATCCCGGAAATATTTTACCTGAAAAGGCAAATATATTGATGTTTCAAATTCCGCGCAGCAGCACAGAACCAGTGAGACAAAGGGAAGAACATAAAAGTATCAGCCATCGGTCTGCTAACGGCAAGTAAGAATGAAGGAGGTGCAGTGAAATTGACAACGGGCACTGGTACGTTGTCGCAGTCAGCTTCTAGCCGGTGGTTTTATTTCGCCGGTGGTTTTATTTCGCCGCCGCCAATCCTACCTGAAGCCTAAGTGACGTGGTAAAGCAGCAGCGGGAAATTGCCTGGTAAACCCCAGCGGCTTCATCCTTCCTGTTAGATCCCGGCTTAGTTTTGAAGCTTGTGTTAAATCTGGCATAGTTACTTCTGGGTAAATGCGGTTTTAAATCACTCCAACTTGCATTTCGTCTTATTACCCCTATAAACAAAGCTTAGAAACGTTTTATTCCGTTTCTTGTACATACGATGTTGTTCGCCGCTACTTTTCCCGCAGTCTTTTGATATTACCACATTCTAGCTCCTTTAACCCAGGTGTCCAGCTAACGACAAGACCTGCTTTGCGAAGTGGTGCCCTTACAATAGGCAATAGCAGAATCCATGGTCGCACTATATTCGCAACTCTAGGCGCAACAGAGGGGTTGCGGTTTGGTCGTACCTAGTCTTTAGCGTACTTTTCGCGCATTCGAAAAAACCGACAGAGCATTTGGACTACACGGATGGTGTCATGAATTACAGAAAGTCAAAAGTGATCATACATGTACATTTTTTCTATTCGAGTTCTGTTGAATGTTCCGGCAACAAGAACTGCTTCGAAAAAATAAAGGTGGCAAACGACTGCAGGTACACATAACTAATTACAGGCGGACGGTTGCAAAGTTGCAAAAGGAGCGAAGTAGACTACTCCAAACATTTGACATTTTCTTTGCTTTATTTGCCAGTGCCTCTCCGGTAGGGTGTTTTAATTTTTTTAGCGACAGATTCGCTTCAGACAAAAAAAGAGCAGTCGTTTCCTGTGCTGGTGCCTTTGGGCTATGTTCTGCTACGTGCCGAGAGATGTTTTTTTGGTGAGGGTGGGCGCAAACATACCGGTAATAGCCTGATAAAATCAAATCGCTTTGCTGTTCTCTTCATTTTTGATCCAGACGTATGTTGTAACCTTTACAGACCGCAAGCTTATCGGTGTAGAATAGGGAAAAGTTTTAGTGCTGTGTAAAGTTAATTGTCAAACCTGTATACACAATGCCCAACTACCGCGAGTGCTTCCGAAGCTTGAAATACGAACATCCTCCTAATCCATAAGAAAGGCGACATGAAGGACCTGAAAAATTACGGGCCGATCAGCCTGCTGTCAGTCGTATACAAGAAACTTACCAAAGTAATCAATAGCAGAATTTTGCCACCTTAGATTTCAAACAACCTAAAGAACAAGCAGGGTTCCGGAAGAATATTCAACAATGGACTATAGTCACACGATCAGTCAGGAATACAGAAATCCACCGAGTATACTGAACCCTTATATATAGCTTTCATAGATTATGAGAAAGCATTTGGCTCTCCGTAGAACTCTCAGCAGTCATTCATCCATTGCGGAATCAGAGTGTGGACGAGCATTACGTAAGGGTGCTAGAGGATATCTACAAGGGTCCACAGCTACCACTGTCCATTATAAGAAGAGCAGAAAACTACCTATAAAAAAGCCGTCAGACAAGGAGACACAATCTCACCAATGTTATTCATAGCATGTGTACTAGATGCATTCAGAACATTCGATTGGGAACAGGTGGGCGTAAGGGTTAATGAAAATACCTAAGTAACCTCAGATTGCTGATGACGTTACCTTGCTAAGTAACTCGGGGACCACTTGCAAAGCATGCTTACCGCACTAGACAAGCAGAGTAGAATCGTTGTCTGAAATTTTAATGCAGAAAATTTTAGTAATGCTTAAAAACCTCGGGAGAGCACAGAGGTTTGAGATAGGTAGCGAGGCAGGGAAAGTGGTGAGCGATTAATTTCTAGTTATGCCAAGTTTTGACCCCGGATCCCAACTATGAGGCAGATATAAGTAGGTGGATAACAGTGGGGTGAGTGCATTCGACAGGAATTTTCAGATAATGAAACGAACGCTTACGGGTGGACGCGTGTGGCTTACGTGTCGGCACCGGCAGCCACCTGGTTTCCCTATCAAGACATGTGGGTGCACCCCACCTCTTTTTGAGAACACAAAGGTTCCGAAGGATACTTGGGATTGCGCACGCGCGAAATTTTGAGGTTTACACGATAGCGAAAAGGGACGACACGTGCGTCAGACAGCCATCTGTTACATTGCTATGGAGAAGCATGACTACTTAGATGGAGCATGTCGGAGATAGCAGCGTTAACATGTTTCCCTCAGTGATGTGTACGTTGTTCATTATTAGTGTTTTTTTATCCTGTCCTTTTTCTTGTTTGATTGATTGCAAAGGTGTGAGACGTCGCCAGTGTTTTGCTCTATATCGCAGAACGCAATAAAGTATGCCCAGATGCTATACAGCGCTTGTAGTGTCTTTTTTCCGCTCTGTCGGACGCGTCCTCGCGCTCTTTGTTCAAATGAGAGGCCTTTCCGTGCAGGAGTGAGTGCAGATGGGCTGATGATGATTGTGATAGTCAATTGTGGTGTCTAATGACGAACGTTTTCACTAGCGTTGTAGAAAGGAACACCGGGAGCGCGTTTCGAGGTACTTTTCGCAAGCTACCGGTGTTCGCTGTGTCTCGCAGAAAAATGTATACAGGAGTTGTTTGGTCTGTATGAAATCAATGTCAGTCACAAATGTTGATTTCGAGTCACGGGGTTTATGAATTGTGTTGCTGCTGATTGCCTACAATTGGGGGTGACTGCGTACGCTCCCATAGTGACTCAAGCTTGGGCCACGTGAGACTAAGTTACCAATCAGCAGACCCGCACACTACATGTGACCCACCGGCGACGCACAAAGTGTCTTCCATTGGGTTAGTAGTGAGTCACGGTACTCTCGGTTAGATCCCGTGAGCCAGGTGCGAGCTTTGAAGAGGGTGCAACGAGGAGGCATATTGCATTGAAAGAGGAGGGAAGGATGGAGTGGGAGAAATGAGGGGAATATAACAGGATGGCGATAATGTACTTTCGTAACAGAACAAACGATAGAGAAGGAAGGGGAAAATGGAAAAAGGGTATCACGGAAAGAGATAAAATTGATTGATTGATTGTAGGGTTTAACGCGCCGACGCAACGCAGGCGATGAGGCGCGCCGTAGTAGGGGAGGGCTCCGGATTAATTTGGCCACCTGGGGATCTGTAACGTGCGCCGAAATCTCGTACACACGGGCATTTTTGCTTTTCGCCTCCATCAGAAAAGCGGACCGCCGCGGCCGGGAATCGAACCCGCGACCTCGTGCTCAGCAGCGCAACGCCTTAGCCACTGAGCCTCCGCGGGGGGGAAGAGATAAAATTGAAGGTTGGTGAAGGGCACACATGTGGGTGTAGAAAAGGAGAAAAAGCAGAGTGCGCGAGAGGATGAGGGGAATGAGCGAAGAAAGGGGAGTGGGACAAAGAAAAGCGACACGTATGATAGGATAACGAGAAGACAAAGACGACGGGGGGGGGGGGGGGGGGGGGGAACGTTTGCCTGCTATTGGCGGCTTAAATTCTGTCAACTTTCCACCCCATGTGCAATAAACAAACACTTACGCAATCAGAACTTGACGCGATTGTTCAATCTATTGTGGAAAACCATGATATGGTTACAGCCCCTGCTTCGTGGGGCTCTTGTTAGAGTCCGCAATAATAAATAGAAACGAGGTACTTTTCAAGCGAATTTTTTGCGAACTACACATATCTGTTGCCTTCAAACCAATAAAAAATTGTGCCAAGTGGACAAACCGGGCGTAGTTGTTCAAGCTCAGAATCTGTTCTGCAACTGTAATCAAAGCGGGAGGTATTGAGCTAAGCGCAGGTAGTTGTGGTAGTGCGTCGTCCCCCGTGATAGGGTTGCCAGCTGCACAGCCACTGCCGGAGGAAGGCGGGGAGAAAACGTTTGTTTTTTTGGCGGATGACGGTTAAGAGAGAGTGAGATAAACGTGGGCCGCGTGAATGGCCCCGCACACAGAAATGCCCAATGACAGACGTTTTTCATTCACCTATATCGCCTTTATTGTGGAAGGGGGAGTTTGTTCGCCTACTGTGCAATTCTATTC